>KZ308277.1:137685-382264 GCA_000376725.2 Ladona fulva
AATTAGCTTTTTTCGACCAATAAAAACCTCGTTTATTTTGACCAATGAGAGATAAACAATCACTAGGCTACGGGTATAAATACTGGACCACTCGATCGGCACTCGGCATTCCTTGAAAATGGCATCAATGGTAGATGCCGAAACGTCGGTGAACAACCACGAACTCACCCGGATGATAACCCGAGAAGAATTCCTTTTCATATGTTTCCAGATTGCTGGCAATTCTATTAACACAATCCATATTGATCTTCATCGTCAATCTGTTCTCTATTTACTCTTTGGTAACCTTTCCATACAATCTTGAAATGTAATTTGCTACTCTCAGTGCTCTGTAGTTCAAACATAGAAAAATATATATTGATAGAAGTTCAGTAGGAATTTATTCAATTCGTCTAGGGAAGTCATGTAGATTGGATTTATTTTTCTCAAATCTTTGGTAGATGTTAGATATTTGGTCCTAATTCTTGCTTCACCTTTTCTATTCTTCTCAGTTGAATTTCATCCAACATACATTGTGATGTTTTCTTCTTAGGTAACATTTAAGATTTACCACCTGTGTCTTCACTTTTGTTAATTCAAGTGAAAAAATAGAAACTGAACTTTTGCTGCAATTTTAGAAAACTTCAGAAAAATTATGGGAGTATTTTCTTTGTTCTTGCATTTAAGGGATCCTGCATTATCTATACATTAAAAAATCTCTATTTCTTTTAACTCTCCTTAACATTGTATTCAAAATAGTCTAAACACACAAATAGCTTTTTTTTCTCTGATATCCTTGATCTAGAAGTTTAGTCTGATCATTCAATGTATGGATGAATATTTACATGCTCACAACAGAAGTGACTGCTCCTGTCTGTCCCAGGCAGCATAAATTTTGAATATAAAATAAAGCTTTATACATATCTTTCATAAAAACAGTAATTATTGCTTTGAAGAAGAATGACTTCATCCTGAAGATATCCCAAGAAAATTTTGTTCATCATCTTCACCGGGAAAACACCAGATTATTCTTGATTTACAATACTCTGCTACTTGATAATAATTCCTTTTGTTACTTTGTTGAGAGACTTTACCTCTAATCTTTATGTTGTTTTTTATATTGTTTGGTTTATAGTATGCTGTGGCTATATTGTTGTTATAATCTATTCAAAATGCTAATATTTCATTTTATTTTGTAATTTATCTTGTATCTCCAATAATAATAAGATAAGTTTTTGTTTAAAGGATTTCTTATTAATGGGTAGTGGTACAGTTGTCTTATAACAACTGAAGTAGTCATCTTTTTATTAGTCTAGTACGTCTAATTTCCCTCTTCTAGCTCTTTGTAGCTAATAGTTGAGGGGATGAGGTCCCAACCAACTTTTGGGCTGAATACTTCACAGGAAGACCATATTTTCAAAACTGCTTTGACAGCGAGGTCATTTTGATCTTTTGGCTCTCACTGGGAATCAAATCCAGGACCACTCCCACCAGGGGAAAATGTGCTACCAACTTGGCTATCAGGAAGCCCCTCTAACAATTGCAAGAGCAACAGTCAGGGCCAGCCCTAGATGTATAGGCACTTTGGGCATGGTGTCATACAGGTGTCCCTTCCAAATAGATACATACTTGTTAAAGATCCATCATGCTATAAATTGCATATTTACAAGGGAATATTCTGGTATTTACTAGGATTCATTCTATATATTTAATGAGGTAATATCGTTATTATTATCACTCGATTCAACATCACTTTAATATTAAATTTTTTTAATGCATTATTTTGATAAAAAGCTGATACACATTTATTATTGGTAATTATCTCTTGCGATCGATTGATTCATTCAATTTTCTGTTCCGAATGGATTCAGCAGTTTCACTGAGGAAATATCAGAAAAATTTCTGACCTGCTCATCTTAGTCTAGTATTAATCTATATGGCAAGAACTTCCACCAATTGTTAAGGCTATATTTATTTATTTTCATCTTCACTGCAATTTGGCCTTTTAGCCAGGTGGCAGTGTTATATGATTGTTTAATCAAGAAACAATTATCCAAAGGTTTCCAGTCCTGACCAAAATTTGACTAATGCATCATGCACTCCCCAAACCTCAGTACCCTGGGGAACTACCCAGCTTTCTCATACATTGGGCCAGCTCTGGCAATGATTTTTCAGAGATCACAGTTGACTGAATCGTATGAAAAAATAGTAGCAGTGTATATCATTAATTGATACCTCTATTGTTGATAAAAATTTCTTAATGTACCAAGTACAAGGGTAGGTGGATCTTTTTTATGTCTCTTATCTTTTATCATATTTTTGTTTCAACAACCCAAAGGAATATTTGCTTGGTTGATTATTTGTCATGATTGTGTTTGTTTTAAACAATTTTCTGAACCTTTTGCTTTAGTAGATTCCTTTTAATAAAAGCCATGGGATGGTTATTTTATGCTATATCCTAGAATAAAATTAAAGCAAGTTAGAACTCATAAGTTTGACTACTGCTTCCATTTAAAAATGTTTAACAAATTAGTCTACTTCCATTTGAGAAACATTTTCATTGAATACTTGAATATGAATAGAAAGGGGCTGCCAACCTGAGGTAGCTGTACTCATAGGGGATGGGCTTCATGAGGTATAATGAATTGTTGGTTCCTAATTGCCTTAATAATTTTATTTCTTAGTAACGTGTACAGGTGATTCCTTGTTGTAACTGTCTGTCAGCCACACATATGGTCTGATCTTCACACTTATTTGTGTATGTGAGGGGTGTAATATAGAGTTTATTTTATTTACAATAAAAAATGGTATGGAATAATTTATAGACAGTCTGTGTAGAATATGTACTGAGAACAATGAGTCCAGGGTTACTGGATAGAAGGTAGTGGTTCTCAAATTCTGAGGTATGTTAAATTTATCAAATTAATGTAAGAAGTTTTTGAAGAAATGGTGTAAATCGTCAAGCATTTTTTTAAGAGCTTGCATTAATGATTTATTGTTTAATTATTCGCTGTCATTTGCGACTTGTATGTTAGAATTTCACAGTATTTCACTCTTACCGGGAAACTTTTTTTTGCTTTTCCAGATATCCTTGTTCTTGGTATGGGTGTGAGAGGTTTTAAGATAAATCCTAAAGTTGTAACTGCGCTAAGGCATCATGGCACTAATGTGGAGGTATTGACAACGGATGCCGCTTGTGCCACTTTCAACTTCCTC
Organism: Ladona fulva; assembly: GCA_000376725.2. Taxonomy (NCBI): domain Eukaryota; kingdom Metazoa; phylum Arthropoda; class Insecta; order Odonata; family Libellulidae; genus Ladona; species Ladona fulva. The sequence continues at coordinate 140,881 of KZ308277.1, forward strand.
AATGCTGAAAAAAGGAGTGTGGCTGGAGCTCTCTTTCCTCCGCAATTTATTGCCGTCACCGACGACGATCTTGCTCTTTCACAGATTCAGCGGAAAGATATTTTAAAAATAGAAGATATTTAAGGTCAAAATTTGGTGTAAATAATTACGTAATATTTTTAAAAAATCAATTGTAAATATCTAATCACTGTAAATATGTTTTAGCGGAGTAACTGAATGAAAAATAAAGCCTTATAACTATGGAAAGAGTCAAGTTGCAATGATTTACATGGTTCACTGTATTTACTATAAGTTAACATCCTAATACGTCGTGTGGTATTCTAAAATCGGAGGTAAGTGCATGCCTTGAATTAAAATCTGCCCCAGACATTCAGGTAGCTGTGCCAAGGAAATAAATGTGAATTTTAGCAGTGAATCGTCACAAGTTATTTCCACCTTCAATGCATGAGATTATAACTAATAATGATCTGTGAGAGGCTATAGTCTGTAAAATCGTAATAAGTAATCTTCTCGTAAATTCGGTGCATCAGCGAATACTGCTCGTTACTTTGAAACTCCCGAGATTAAAGGTAAATAATTCCGGATAGCCTTTAAACTTTGAGAATTTTATTTATCTCTATAAGGTAAAAATTGAACTTCTAATAGCTAATTTAAAACAAATTGCGGTCGGTAACCGCAATTTCTCTGTCATCCACAGACAAATCACGGAAAGCCTGAAATTATTTTCCGCACTCGCATCAATGGTCATTCATGAAAGTGAGAGGCTTCCAGAGCTGGCTTGTGAGCATACATTTTTGCTACGGTGACGTCATTTGTAGCTTTAAATGGAAACTGGGTGAAGCTTACGACACCGGCGTAACGTCGGAACAAAAGTGGAAAATTGGTTTTGGTACGTATTTTTATTTAACCTAACTGGCGATAATATCAAATAGTGAATTTCCATCCATACATTCTTTGTAAATTCTGTTTTCCTTGCCGCAAAATCATTTACCAATGGAGAGTGGAATTTTCTTGATGGACATGCACAGGTTAAGAATCGGAAGGAATGATTTACTATTACAAAAATGTCATAATCTTGAATATAATAGAAGACCGTTGGAATATATGTTGCTCCAAGGAGGCAGAAAGAAAGGTTTATCTGTATTATATCATGTAGAAGTTCGCCGAAGAGAAGTAGCTCGCAACGAAAATAATCAATCGCCTTGGTCTTTCTGCAGATACAATGTGTGAGTCATGAATTTTTTAAATTAATTTATGTGAAATTGTGTTACAATATCAGCAGTATATCTGATTATCTTATCTGAAAGTATCTCAAGACTAAATTTGTTTAATGAGTCATCTCGTCGCACATAATTTGATGCTAGCAATTTCCGCAATTGAGCACTTATTTTGCTTGAATCTTATTTTCTTGATTTGATTTACATTTTGGGAAAAATCTCTGTACATCATATATTTTCTTTTCTGGAGAACTGCGTTATTGCTATAGTTCACAGCTCTTTTGGATGTCGCTGCGTAATACTGTGAAGGTGAAGACCGCATACCTTGCACATGCCACTCGTTTTTCGCATTGAATTTGGTATATTTCTGACTTTTACTCTGTAATTGATCATACATTTGTTGTATTCCGTATAAAAAGTAGATGCTATAGCAGTAATAAAATTTTTCCCGGAATGTAACGTGACAAGTTGTTGGATAAAAGTGGATTGGACAACTTTGAAAAGGGAATTCCCTGCTTGATTTCAGTGAAGGTGCATTTTTATCCTGCTGGTAATGTTTATTGCGGCAACTTCACGTTATTCGTGAAACCCGTGATTAAGTCGATCAATTGTGTTAACTTACTTGCTCGAAGAATTTAAACAATAATGAATACCACTCGAGGGAATATATTGGTGTGTTATGTTTGTTAGTAATGTTTGTAAAATCTAAATATAACATTTTTTATAGTTCTTTAGGTTGAATTTTAAACTATGATAAAATTTAATTGTAGTAATCGAAATATATATTGATGCATCGTGGTATCAAAGAGTTTTGTGCGAAGTTGCAATATTTTTTCTTAAATGGATGTCATTTTCAATGATACATTCACGTTCAGTTGTTCGATACAGCGATGATTACACATTAGATTCCTCGGAATATTTTTGTCTTAGGATTCTCAATCGAATCTCACCCCCTGCTAATTTTGAGAATAAAAGTAATTATAATATATTTAATGTAGGTGAAAGTTTTCGTTCATTGAGTGTTAAAATTCTTCCAGAAATAAAGGAACTTTAGACGGAGAATATACTTATAAAGTTGTATCGATGATAAAAATGGATAATAATCGGATCAGAGGTTTTTATTCATCTTATTCCCTATTGCGGCGTGTCCTTATTTTTCTTAATGATGGGGAGAATGATAACGGGCCAGCTAATGCATTTTTTCTTTCTTTTTTTGTAGTTTTCGTGGGCTATAATTAGCACGGTTATTTACGGTAAAATTTTTCTGCCCATCTCCTCATTCACGATACAAGATAAAATCTTAGTTGCGGAAAAATTAATATCGGTGCATCAGAGTGATACCTACTTCCAAATATGTGTAATACCATAGATCAATCGTACAGACTGATGTTAATTACTCTTCTCCATCTCAGTTGATTCCAACAATTGCCAATTAAAGACAGATGCTTAAAAAATCACCATAATTATTTTTGTTGGTATTTGAACGAATCGTTCCTCTTTAAATTGCATAGCTTACTCAATTTATGAATGCCGCTCTACCGATTGCTTTTGTGAATCAATCATACCCTTCATATAGTAATTCTTATCTTAAATTGTGCTAAAAAGTGTTATTTCTAATTGTGATTGCGCTTGTTTGTAATCATTTCAATGGTTTGTTTAACCGGTTAATTTGAAAGCCGTCTATGTAAAAAGTATTCAATTTTATAAGCATGAAGTGTAAGTTTTAAGATCGTTCATAATTTAGAATATTTTAGGATTTGAATTATAGATACAAGTGTTAAAACGTTAAAGGAAATATTCCCTAAACCCTTACAAAACTCATGAGTGATATCGGAAATCTTGAGTTCTCGAATGTTATCATATTATTTTCAAATAGTGTCCACTTAAAAAAAGGGAAAATATTGTCTTAGGACTGGAGAAAGGGGTATTACTCAATCTTTTGGATTTTTTATTATTTTGATTGCCAAGCTTTGTACATACATGTTTCCAAATCTGATAGGACGATGCAAGCACCGCAGGGGTAGTCGTGAATTGTGTCCTGAAAAAAAACGAGAATTTGTTGACTTTTCACTACCGCTCTAGAAAGCTTATTATTCATATCTTTTAGAAATACTGGTATTTGTTTCGAATTCGTAGGATTTAGTTCTCGGGTTTAAACAATTTTTCCAAACGAAATCGACGCTTAGGATCGTAGAGGTCGTTGTTTTCCTGCCTTTAGCCTCTAAGATTTACTTGTACCTGCTAAATGCGAAAGTAATCGAAAGTGTCAACTCTTTCTCATAAAGAATACTCTTCAATACCGTTTAATATTCCCCTATTTCGAAAGTGACAATTAAGATCGAAAATCATGGAACTTGTTGCGCCATGAATTAAGGAAAAACAAAAGTGTTTATTATATTTTATGTTTCTCGGTTGCATGTCGTAGTCGCGCAAGTTGAAGTTTCAAGAAGATGGAATTGGTTTTAATGTGTTTCTCCTCTTTTGATTTTGTAGAAATTTTACTGTCGCTGTCAATTAAAATTGTGAATTTAACTTTGTGGTAGTTTTATCTGATTCATACGGCAATTTTAACGTTTAAAGGAAAGTTAAACGTTTTTAATGTAAGTAGTAGTATTGCTTGAAGTGCTTCTACATCATTGTTCTTTTGGCCTTTTTGGGCCCCGGGAATCGAACCCGGGACCGCTTTCACCGAAGTCGAACGCGTTGCCCACTTGGCTATCCGGAGACCCTTTTTATGTAAATTACCTCAACATGAATTTATCTTAACATTGTACATACTAACATTTAGGGAAAATTAACTTTCCGTTATTACCTAAGCTTGTTTAATCAAGACGTGAAGAATCTGATTAATTCTTTTACACTTCTTGTAAATTTTACCATTGAGCGATTTTTAAATTTAGTTCTCATGCTTGCCTTGTCAAGCTTTGAGAAATGAAATTAATTTTTAAGGGTTTATCGTGGTAAAGTGTTATTGTATTTATGCCAATACTAAGTGAGGTGGTGATGCCAATAGCTTGATAATTTAGCAAGACTGCGCAAGGTAACTGCGATGTACATGCTGTTCTTTGCCACAAAATCTTTGTCCTATTTGCGGGCAGTAAGATTATTTAATGTCAAAAGAATAGCCAAGTCGATGTTTCGATAACTCGTTTTTTCCTCGAAAACAATGCTGGATAGTGTACATACGTTCGATTATTAGCAGCATGAAACGGTGGGAAAGTTTCTCCTAAATGCCAGGCATTGAGTAGGTGGAAGATTTCGCAGATTGCCGAGATGGATTAGAAAAATTGAATTAAGGCGATCGATTAAGGGGAAAAAGGTGGTTTCTCGGGGAAACTCGCATCATTTCAGATCATTGGTCTGAAGGATAAGGAGTCGCGGTTTCGCGTTCTTTGGACGCAGGTCGGTCAGCCTTAAAATAGATGTTTACTCACAAAAACCGTGTCGCCGTTTTTCGGGAGCAAGTCACTGTATCTCCTCGGCCTCCCGCCCTCTACTGCGAAGAATCCTTTCTCCACCTTCCCTTTCTCGCCCCTACTTCGTCCCTCTCGGGGCAACAGTCAGTCCATCGCTGTGAAGGAGGTCGCACGCCTCGCGCGATTTCCCATACCGCAAAACTCATCGTTCTAGGTAAGCACCGTCTTCGACCTCAGGACGGATATATCTATCTCTATCCCTTTGTTTCCCCTCCTGACTTCTTGGAAAGGGTTTTTGCCCTTTTCCGCCGGACGCCTTCTTAGTGCCTGTGAACGGTGGTGTACTTGTGATAGTGTTTCTATAACTTGGACGGATTGTGGCGAGGAAGAATTATTGGTAGGTAAGGGCCTGATGGGATTTTATTCGGTAGATTTTTCGCCGATTGCTAGCATATACCTGGAATGTCAATTGACGTGCAAAGTTTTACGTCTTCATCGTCAAAGTCGCGTACTGTCGGAATCCAATGCTGTTTTATGTGAGTTGCAGGAGGGCCTACCCCACGTTCGTGGCGTGGTGCTTCGCGCTGGTTGTGAAAATTCGGTGTGATGATGATCGCAGAGGTGCCCAGTTCGAAACTTGAAGTGCGACACGTGATCTTCCAGCTTGTATATGCAATAGTTATCGATCCCGCGAGTTTCGTCGAAAAATAAGGATCGCGTAAGTTCGTATTTACGGGGAGTAGGCAATGTCCGCGTGGGCCCTCCGCGTGCGTGCCGCGCTTTGCCCTAATGGGGTCACGACTGCCGTTCTCCCCACCGCTGCCCTCCGATCGAATTCGTTTTTCCCGAGACACCACTCGTGAGCGAATATCGATTCCACACCGCGAAGTCCTCTCTGCGATCGTTGGGTCGTTTTCCGATCTCGATGTGCTGCCCAAGGATAACCTCATGTCTCCTCAGATCGTGTTTCGGACTCACGTTGTCCTGCTGGGCGTGCGGGATCTGCTCCACGAGTGCCTTTGCCCCTCTCCGTGATATTCGATGGCCGTGCGTAGAACACGCTGTGGTGCGGTTTTCATGAGAAGCACGTGTAAAGTACGGGAGTGATTGATATACATTGCGTGAAAAAGATCTGGCGCACCCGTGGCTGAATGGATGCGTAAGGGAATTTTTCTTACTTCGCTAGAAAAATAAATTATTCGAGTTGACATCCGTGAAAAGCCTTTTATAATGGGTCCCGTGTCTCATGAAAAGCCTTCAGTGGCTACATTTCTTTCATTCTTCGGGGGTTATGGAATCTTCATATGTTAGTATTGAGAGTTAGTTTTTCTAAATGTTGTTAGTGATTTTCAAAAAAATATAGTTTAAACCCCGTGTCGTAGTCCAAATGTGATAATTATTCAATATATCAAACTCTGGCGATAGAATCGGCTTAGAGGATGTATTTTTATCTCAGTATCGTATTTTTATCGCATCTTTCAAAGGTGAACCATCGAGACTGCGATATTTGAAATTGAAAGCATTTTTTGTACCTTTTGGATCTTTTCAGCTACAGTTGTTGTGACAATATATTCTTGGGAGATGTTTGTTAGATAAAGGTTGAAATAACAAAAGGATCAAATAGACTACTCAACGCTTATCAAACAATCGATGAGTCAAATGCCAGAGGTATTTCTTTCAAAATATTTCAAATATCATGTGGAGCTATCGTCACATTTTCTGCAGATATGTTTTGAAAAAAATTTCGCCAACAATGATTGATGTTATGTAACTATATCTCTATCATCATCTTACGGTGATGGAGATGCTTGTCCCTCAGGACAAAAGGTTCGGGCCTTATCCGATTTTAATTATGCTATCTCTCCAACTTGGAAAACGTTCATAATCAGGTACACAATTTTCGGAGATCACATCAAAGTAACTCTGGTTTTTCGGAACTAAGTAGTCAGAATAAGTCAACATATCTCTCAAAGAAACGTAGTGCAGCACGTGAGATTGATACCAGAGGAAATATTGGTTAAACATTAAGGGGGCTGATTACAATGTTTTCTATAAGGATTTGTGTTGGAACAATTCTGTAATAGCAGCTTGTAGTTTTATTTTGTTATTTGAATAGCCTTAATACAGAAGGTTTATTTATTTAGTGAAATATTCTGGGTTATTGACTAATATTCTATGGAATTTAGTTTATGTAAATGTAGTATTGCTTACGGGAGGTTTTTGGAGAGGTTTCCCTCCTGACCGAATATCAGGCAATAACTATTAAAATTAATAAGCAAGTCTTAATCCTCTCCAGCGTTGCCACCTGCCCAGAAGGCCAGAATGAGCTAAAAGGTAGATAAAAATATAGCCTTGTCGGTGGTACATACTAGTAAATCTTTCATAGTTGTGTTTTTTATCTTCGTGGTTATTTTCGGGCAAGTCCATTTACGAGTAGAACTTTTTCAGGAGTGAGTGGTCTCGTATTAGTTTGAGAGAGAAACTATCAATTTCATTAGGGTGTGAATTCTGTGCATTGCTCGGCCAAAAGAGAACCTAATTCAGAGAGGCTTTTCTAAACCCTAAACTCTAAACTCTTTTACTAAAGGTAGATATTGTCTCCCAGGGAAAATATCGGAATTAAAGACAATAATCAGTGAAAATACGGCCTCGAATCCGTGAGAAGTTATTTGAATAATTGTTTTTGTGAAGTTCGTATCGGTGATTTTTCATCAAAGCTATATTTTCATATTGGTGAAAAAAGAATGCATCAGTGCGCAGGCATAATGTAGTAATCCTTTTTATTTAGCAATTTTCTATTTACCAGCTTAATTTTTACCATGTCGTCTTAATTTATTTCTATTATTCAGCAAATGCGTCAGTATGTGTATATCTATGAATCATATTTCCAGGAACGAGTTCGAACACATCTTATAACCGGCCAAATAGCTTAGTCAAACAGTTTTGTGTGTGGGTGGAGTTCTGCTGAAACAGCTATGCTCGTTACTAAATGATCATATCTGCTAGACGTTCCAAAAGACCCCCTGAAATATAGGAGAGAAAATTTATTCTCTAAAATAATTAATTGGGTGAGTCAAGCATTGAAGTAAAGTAAACAAGAGGGGAAAAGGGCGAGGAAGTTAGCACTTGACATTAAACGAAATTTAAGAGCACATACGTTCGGATAAAGCGAGCTGTAAACAATAATTAAAAATGAAAGTTAAATGGATAATGTTGAACTTTTTTATCGTCGAATTCAATAAAGCATATCGCTATTTTACGTTTAATTAGCATCTAACAGTTTTCTAAATTCTCGGAAAATGTAAGAAAAATTTCTTTATTTTCCTGAGGATTTCTGCTGCCGTTTTGTATATCTGACTTGGAAGCAACCAAGGAAATCTTTGTTGCAAATTTCAGTGTAATCGGATTTAGGAGAGGCTATTACCGTGAAAAATTAAAATTCTTCCAAGGTCTCTTTTATTCCTCTCCTCCGTTTCATAGTAATCGTGATATTGTCTTATTTTCTCCTCTTAACTCATGAGCTTTTATCGTTTTATTTAGGAATGAAGGGAAATGTGAGGATTTTTTGCGTTGAAATCAAGAATGTGTTTGTTTCCTCTTGCTTTGGCAACGTCTGAGTAACATACGATTAGTTTTTCAGTTCCGAGCTCTAAGTAAACACAGCTGGCAATATCATGAAGTCGAAGCAAGGCATATGTTGATTGGAATTCAAATATTTGTTAACTCGATAAAAATAATCACTCAGTAGATGGCAAACCCGTAAGAAGTTGCTTTAGGGGCTCTAATATCAATACTGAACGGATTTGTTTAGTATTCGACTAATGATTACGTAATTTTAGAATTTTCTTTTGTTGATTATCAGAGTGATGCTTTTAGTCATGACGGTTTAATTGTTCCAAACTCAAGATTCATCACTCATTTGTATTATTTGTATCGGTTCCTTCAAAAGTCATCCTCTTTAATTAAGGAAATTTTTATGACGTTAAAAGTAAAGGATCGAGTGAGCTTCATTGATGCATACTTGCTGTGGCCTATTATACTATCAATAGATATCTACTCACGGAACCCATCGGTATGTAACGAGGCCGGCTTTGGCAAATTTGTCATCATTAGGTGATAAAAACCTGACGGTTGCATAGTTTTGCTTTAACTGCTTCTTCTATGGGTTTCTGAGATTAACTATGTTCTCCTAGACTCGCATCCCTGGTTCTTCAGATCGCTTCGAAGTTACGTATCGCGAAGGTGCATTACGTAAGTTTATTGCGTGTGATTGGAAGCTCATTCAGCAGACGGACGTGGAGCGTCGTACCCTATCTCCGAGTTTCCGCTGTTCTCCGGACTACAGCGGAAGAGAATCACCACATTATTGACTCATAATTTTTAATTACCGCGGCCGTTCGCATATAATGGACTGACATCCGCGAAGAATAGGAGGAAATTAAGTTGCAGATTGTCTGACCTCGAGATCGCTAATTTACTTCCGTAGCGAATCCAAAATCTCAATTTTAATGAGGATTCGAATCGAAAATAATGATATATTTATTCTGCGTTATATTCCTACTTCCAGTCAACGGAAACGCGAATGAATACAAAATGCGTTCGTGTGATTGCGAGTCATTAATGGGGCTGCCAACTCTCTCGAAATTGGACAGTAATTTGTATATACTCCGTCTCCCTCATTTTTTCTCCCGCTTTTACTCAACTAGGTTCACTTCACAGTTTGTACACTATTTTTACCGGTTTTCGTAATATATAGTGACTTATTTTCTTTCATTGTTTAACGCCAGCAGTCCTCCACCATAATCTAAATTATGTTTCTTCTCGAGATGTTTGGAAATATTATCTTAGGATAATGATACTACTAGCTAATTTCTTTTATTCTTTTGCGGAGACGCGTTAAATCATACAAAGTCACATCTCTGGGTAGAGATACTTCGATTGTGATCTTATTGCACTGTTCATAAACTAAGAATACATTTTCTGTAATAGTTTAAGTTATACTTAAATAGTTTCCCGGAATTTACCACTTATGAAATGGACAACTCCTCCTTCGGGAGTTGGCAACCCTAGTCATTGATGCAAACTTACTATAACTTATCGCGTGATAGCTTGCTCAACTCTAGAAACAGACCAAAGCATAACTTTACACATTGTGGGTTTCTCTTGTTTCAATATGGTGCGAAAATGGTGAAGATTTAATGTCAATTTAATATAAAATTGTTACCGAATCAATTAAAGCAATGGATTGTCAGTTCGGCCCCGTTAGTCTTTCCTAAATCCCTTTATAGTTCCCTAATTCCTCATTCGTAGCTCAGATTTACGATTCACTCATATTACTTTGCTTAATCGTATCATTTAATATTCACTCATCTTTGCTTTCATATACTTAATAATCTTGAAAAATCGTAATCCTTTTGAATAGCAGAAATCGAGGTAATTCAAAAACTAACGGGATCTACTGTTATTTTTAATTGAATATTCTAACTACTATTTCCTGTCTAAGAAATAAAAATTTCAGCGTAATAATTATGGACCAGCTCCCGTTTTCGAATTCTGTCCTGGAGATATATTCGAATAAATGGTATCAACTCGCTCTCCTCAACTGGTGCTACAGGATCAAGATATTAATTTCTGTACTGTTCATTTCTTATTATTGGTCACTATGAATTGGTCTTTCTAACTAGGAATGGAATCTTTCACTCCACGGGATTCGGTCCTATTCTTGTTCTGATCTACCAAAATCATGAGACATCTATATAAATTCAGGTAGCGTTCTTTGGTTTATTTCTAGCGAGACGTTCTATTGTACCGCCGGGTTTTCGTCGAATCTCCTTTTCATTAATAAATAAAAACGTTATATATTTAAAGGGAATATTTTTCGTGAATCGGTGAACGGTTTTGGGCTTTTATTTATTTTGTTTGCAATAACGAAAATGTGGGTCGTAAACACATTACGAGAGGTGTTTATTTCCGGTTAAACTTCGCTACCCTCATTAGGGTTTTATTATTAATACCTAAGTTCTCCTTGGCCTGAAAAACATTAGGAAACCCTGATCTATATCCTCTAGACGTGAGTGCTAGTTTCCGGGCGAGCATTACTGTTTGGGAGAAAATGGTATCGGGAGCGAGTTCGCGTGGGTTTCTCGCCCTCGAGAATAAGTAGCGATAGCGAGAAAGAAAGCGCATGCTCAGAAAACAGCATTGAGACTGCTTCAAGCCGGGTTATTCGGATAGAGATGGATTTTATGTCAGCGTAAGATTTCGTGCACCATTGAGAGGGTAGGTGAATTCAATGGTATCCGACGAATAAGAAGTTTCTCTGACTCATTGTCAGTTGAGACCAAATAGGTATAGGCAGGTTTCAACTTTAACGAGGAGGTTCCTGGTTACGCCTGTAAGTAAATCTACTCCTTAAGTGATTGCTTTTAACCGTCAATACAAAATTTCTGTCATACTTCTCTTATTTTTTTTCATGTAAATTTTTCAATACATAATGTATTATATAAACCAGTTTATTGAGGGGNTATGCAAAGAATATTCAGGAATTAACAAATTCGTTTTAAATTATTTTTCACGGCTGCTGCCCAGTCCTATTTACTAGCAAAAGAAAGCGGTAGTTTTTTGGGCCGTGTTTACGTGTATTTTAGAATGTGATGTTGATGATCAAGCGGAAAATAGGTTTCGACTGACTAAAAATTTTGGTTATCATATAATATTATTTATATTAAATATTCCTAGTTTGCAAAAAATGTTATGAACACCTTTTCTTATCCCAGCGATTTCATATACATGCCGAAATTATAATCGAAGAATTCCGACAGCGTGTGGAGTCACTGCTCTGTTCCAAGATTTTGTTTTAAAATTCTCTCAACATGGAGTCTGCGTTAGTTCTTCGTCTCCCTATTCATAGCCCCTTTAGACTTCTTTAGAACTTTGGAATGGTGCTTCTGGTCTGTTCTGACGTATTAACTCTTCTAGCAATGTGATATCAAGCCGAAGCTTTATCTTGCATACTTTGGCGTCATCACTAACCCCTCCCAATGGAGCATATTGTAGGTGGAGATTGTTTTGCAGCAGTTGGAACGATTTCTATCGCTCAAGCATACTGTTCTATTTAGATACAATCTGCATCTTATCTATGAGTGACAGTTTATCATGATGTTATTGGTGGAATTTCTGTTGTTCGAAATTTTCGTCGAAATTATTTTTAAATGGTTTCTTATGTTGCAATTATGTTGTTCGCAATTGATCTTGTTATCTGTTTTTGTCTAGTATCTACTTGTAGATATGATTTTTAGCACTGTGCACAAGGATTTGCAAGAGTGAAAAAAGTCTATGTGAATATGGTTCGAATCCAGATCTTCATAATTTTTATGCTGCTGTAACTAAGGGTATTCATTGGCTCAATTGGTTTGAACAGCTCTGTAGGAAGTGGAAGAATCGGATTCCAGACCCAGTCACATCTTCTTTTTGCATATCCGCGTATCCTTTTGTTTTCGGATTCACGAGCAAATCTAAAAATCCATTCCCACATTCTCAGCATCGACCAGTTTTTTTCATCCTCAACTGATATGAAATTTTCTGTAAGTAAATTCATTCACATATGAATTTCTGTATTCTTGATCTGCGGAATATTTGCGGAAAAGTATGTGTGAATAGTGTGAATAAAATTTCTTACGTTGGATTCTCCACTTTAGTCGTTTACAATATTCTATCAAAAAGGTTTACCCAATGCTAAACCCCTCAACGAATACTATTTTCTAAAACTGCTATTATTTCATTTTTATAATTTTGCTAGACACCCTAAAAGAAGCTAAAAGGTCGCTATACTCACAAAAATGTCGCTAAACAGTAAAAAATTATCATGGCATCAATTCGTTTTCATAAATAATGTATCTGTTCATTGAATGCATTAAACTGACGATATGAAATTTAAGTCATATATATATATATANATGCGATGCATCATGGGTATATATATATATATATAAGTAAAACATTATGTTGCGAGAACGTATTGGATTGTGTACATATCAGTACATGCTGGTTGGAGTAAAAGGTGTCGTTAGAGGAGAAAAAAGTCTAAAAGTAGGAAAAAAATCGCTATATCTAGAGACAATATCGCTGAATTGCCTCAGATGGGCCTAGCTTAATAGTAATATAGTTCTTGTTGCCTTTATTCATGTTTAAATGTATGGTTGCAGGCTAATGTTGTAATACTACGTAACTCTTTGGTTTCGGTTTCAAGCTGGCACTATTCAGTTTCCTTTGGGTTTGTAGTTCTTGGGAGTTAACCTGGGTTTTCCAATTATCCGTGGTTCTAATCCCAAAACCAAACAATGGAAAGTGATTTCTTTTGGGCCCACTAATCTGTCTTTGATGCCATGTTAAATTTTTGAAAATATCCTCCAAGAGTCGGTCCCTTTCACAATCTTCCCGCTACACCATTGTGGTGCACTGATCGGATAATCACTAGTTTACTTCGTTATTACCTATTGTTCGCGTGATAGTACAACAATTACTTCATTTTCGTCACACCTATTCTTGCCACGCCCGCTCAAGTGATTAAAAAAGAACGATCGGCGTAGAATAATCCCCATGGAACCGAATGAAACCATTCCATTTTGTTTCTAAACTGCACCCTCCCATATCGAAAAAATTCAGTATGATCGAGAATGTTAAGGCACATCTTTATTTCCATGTTTTCATACGAAAATGCCTAACAGTTAATGGAAACTCGTGTGAATGGAAACTCGCGAAAAAGCTCATTCTTATAAATAGTTGCTGGGAGAGGTGTTGGTGAAAATGGTTGATGGGTTTCGTTGGAACCATTATGTTGTGTGAATTTGCGGCCTCTGACGAAAGAAGTCGTAAAGAGGCCTTTGAACTGTGGGCGTGCCGCGGAGCGCATGGTCTGGAAACGAAATCCTCAACTGCGGGAGACTATATCATTAACTTAGTAAAGATTTAGTATTTTAAATTTTGTGAAATAGAGAGTCGCTCTGAGAGGAAAGGTCGATGACCGCTGAAATGCTCGTTCATTCTTTCTTTGCCATACTCAAGCTTGCATTTGAATTATCGCGTCTTATATTTCGTTACTTAAAAACGCTAAGTCGATACTCTCGAGGTACGCATATTACGTACAGTGTAAACACTCATTTTTGTCTCATCCGATTACAGTTTTATGTTTTAAGTTTCTCGTACGGGATGGACTTTTCCTTACGGATGTCTTATATTTCATTCATGTTTATTGCCCATAAGTCTTCCCCGTCCAAAATGTTGACAGGCTCGCGCATTATTGGTGTATAATATTTCCTATGGTGAATTATTTACTTCCCTGTATGGCAATTATCATGAGAATTAGTCGTGTGTAATTCGTGATAATTAAATTTCCCGAAAAGAATCATTGTCGAGTTTCACGAAAAATTCTTCTTTTAAGAGCATCGCTAGGCATTAAGCAAATCGTGCTTGATATGCGTAATACGGTAAATCTTGATGATCATTGGAATCTTTACTACTAATTGTTAGTAAGATATCAGGAAGATTGAAGATGAAGATTGTTGGTGAAGGTTGCCTGAGTGTAGTGTTATCTTGCCTAACCCAGCTGAGGAATTTTTTTGCTAAAATATTTTGTAGCTTTCTGGAATCTTAACGATTACGAATTCAGCCAACGAATGTATTGGTACATTACGAATGCATAAACATGCTTAAATCTAATCTTATTGTTAGCTTACTATCTAGAAAGAGTAGTACTGTTGGGGGTATACATGCTAAAGGATTTTGGACATTTTAGTTAATAGCATTGCAACTACCAAAGTGATTTCGGAATATTATTATCGGGATATCACTGTTCTAACTTATTATCTAGAACAATGTGTTCCTGAAGAGAAGGATAATTTAATTTTTTACAAAGTTTTTAAAAATACCTAATTTTTTCTTAGATAAGTAGTATATTATGAGTTTGATTGCTTACTTGCCATTCCGATGGCCTAAAATAATTGAAACGCCTTTATTTAAAACTCTCAGTATTTGAGTATTGTAAATAAGAGACAAGATATGCGAATGATTCGCAGACGATGAAAACGGCTACTCGTATCGGTAGCGAAGGAGGTCATCCACCCCTCTCATTTAAGAAGTGCGATTTGGAAATACGAGGTGTTTCATAGTTCTATTTGCGACGGGGAGGAGAGGAAATTCGGCACGTCTTATTCGTTATCCGAGTGTACAATTTTTTATTGCGGCGACGCCTTCGCACTGAATTTTCGTGGTGGAATCACTCATACGAGAGAGAAGGAAATTACGGGAACCATATTCGTGATACCAATGTAAGAGCTAATAGAGTTGGTAGAATTTAACGTAGCATAGATAAATTGTTCGTGAAGAAGATATTAAGAGAAAAGCCCGAAAAGTTTTTCCTTTTAATTTTTAACGTAAATTCTTTTCTATCACTAATACGGTTGTTGCGAATAAAGTAATATCTCGGATAGTGAGTGGCTCTGATGGCATATATTTCACTGTTCTTCGGTCTCAGTTAACGAGTACATTTCCGGCTGATGAACGTTTTGAAGAAGGCTCGCTTAGTGCGTATGCAAAGAATATTCAGGAATTAACAAATTCGTTTTAAATTATTTTTCACGGCTGCTGCCCAGTCCTATTTACTAGCAAAAGAAAGCGGTAGTTTTTTGGGCCGTGTTTACGTGTATTTTAGAATGTGATGTTGATGATCAAGCGGAAAATAGGTTTCGACTGACTAAAAATTTTGGTTAACGGATAAGATTCCGGAACGAATTGTCTTGGCTAGCTAAGGTACAGTTTCTCTCTGACAATCGTATAGATTTCCTTTAAATATCCGTTTTATTTTTTCTCGTAATTAATTTAAATTTTTAGAAACCAGAAGTGATATTTAGGTTCATCTCGGTAATATGTCTAGCATACCAAGTCTCTTTCCTTAATGAACCTCTTTCGAGTTGGTCATGCGGAATTGCAGATATTTTTAGACTCACGACTGTGGTATGTTTTCAGTGAGTGGCCGTAAGTCGATTTGGACGTAAGTCAAGTAAGTCGATCGAAAATGCTATTTATGTATGCGTATATTTGATTCGTTTGTCTATTTTGTAAACCCTACAAAAATAAACTTAAATAGTATTTATATACAACGAAAGTTAGAAAGCTGAGGGGGCTTTTGGTTCCTGATTTTTAGGCAAACACACGAACGAAATAGAAATTTAATTAGTCGTTAACGAGAGTATTCGTAAGTCGAAAACATCTGTATTTATTTACGCTGCATATTGTTGAAATATATTGTATAATCGACTTTCAGATTCAATTTCAAAACCATTTAACCACCCAGACTGAGGATTTTAATCTTTAGTTCCAAACCCCGGTCGCGAAACTATATTTATCTTTTATTGGTTTGTTTAAAGGTTTTTGTGAAAAATATCGATCGTTTTATTTTGATAACTTGATTTTATCGCCATTTGCCAATTCAAAATATCTATCAAACAAGATTAAAGTTACTGATAAGACACATTCATGTGTAAAGTTATTTTTCTTCTGTTCGGTCGTCACAGTATTGTTTCAAATGAGAAACGGATCATATCTCTCGATTTATCCAACCATGTTATCCACCGTTGGTTTGTGCGACAGCAGATTAATTATTTTCAAATACTTGCTGGGTCAGACAGGCTGTGTATGCATGAGGAAAGGACTGGGGGTGTTGGAAACTGTTGGAAAGGTGCCCAGAAGTCTCACATGCCATTTCGCTCCGTGGCCCATAGTCATGGCACGTAGGAAATCTGTCAATTATACTAGACACCTTTAAACAATTAGCATAATTAGAAAATTTTTCTCCAAGAATTCCTTTTCAAGAAAAGGACAATTTCCAGCGGTATCTAATAAATTTTAGGATTAGAGGTAAAAGAAACTAACTGTTCTCAATCTCACCATGAAATAAAGTCGAATTATTATTGTTATTGAAATGAAGAAATTTATTTAGTCTGATGTTATTATAGTGTAATTGATAATTATTTAAATTCAACAGATTTTTTATCGTTAAGTTTTTTGCAAATATTCAGTGAGAATGAATAATGAAATTTCTACTGATGTAAGTAAACTTGTGAGTTGCGATTTATAGATGATAGTTTTTTCCATTATTAAGTACTGTGTTTTCCCGAAAGTAAGACCAGCTATTGTATTCAATTTTGCTCCTAAAGATAGGGTTGAATTTAAGCTATCAGAAGCGCTAAGCGCAAATCAAATCGAAGCCCCCACTAGGAATTACGAGAAAAAGAATAAGAATTTTTTCATAAAATACTAAAAAATACATGTCATAGAAGACATAGTCGCTTCACTATGACTATAAGAAAAAATGTTGAATTTTGTTTTATTTCTATAAATTGCAAGGAATTATCAATACTTAAATCTTACATTAAATACATTATGTAGACTGTTGATTGTGTACACTTATTTAGCGTATGAAAACTTTTGTCTTTCAGCGAAAACAAGAACCCGTGAATGCGTCGTAACGCCAAAGAATTTGGAATAGTTTAAAGTAATTCATACGTTATTTGGAGTTCATAAGCACATTGAGGCCTAATTATGGATAAGGCACTCAGCTAGCGCCTATTGCGCCTAATTATTTATCCGCCCCTGCCTAAAGACGCCCTAGGGCTTATTTTCAGAGGTCCTACATTTTCAGCAAAAAAATCTACATTTAATCAAGTTAATGAAGTTACTGAAGCACAAATGTCAGTAGTATTAATTATATTTATTCATGCATTCATTACTTGATAACTCAATACGTTCGTTGTGTGTCTAAATGGATGATTGAATTCCACCCATCTAGCTGACGATAGCAACTAGGGTTTATTCTAATAAAATTATAAAATATCCTTAAAATCACGTTTGGGCTTATTTTAAGGGAAACACGTCAGATGGTAATATTCAATAGTAAGACTATGAGACCTAATGTTAAGGAAGTCACGTTCTAACTCATCTTTTAGGTTGTAAAAAGAGCAAGTCTGTCTTATCATTTTAGTACGGGTTTGAAAACCTTCATTTACCCTAAAATGTTGGCAGATTACTCTGCAAAATAGATTAGAGCTGTCCGATTTGGTCTTCCTTTGTGTTAGTACAACGTCAGTTTTCGATTTCATTTACGCGACTTGAATATCTCCGTTTCTCCATGGGTTATCAAACACCCTTATGAAACTTGCGATTGAGCCGTATTCTTCATCTAACCTATATCCCGTTTGCCTGATCTCAGTAATTCAATTTGCCAAGGTTTTGCCATTCATTTAAGATAAAAATTTTATCATAAATAGGGATCAGAAGAGTCGAATTTAGGTTTCCTTTAAATCAGTTCGTGGGGCTGCCCGAAATCAACGGTAGAATCTCTTAAGAGATAATAGCTACTGTATCTTTACTATCTTTTGTTGTCCACGAAAAAGTATTTTTTATATTAATCGAGGAATTTGAAGCTGGGTATGACTGATCTTGTTTTGTTGAATTACGCGTCACCTCATACCGCTCTTGTAGCTTTCGAGTTTAGAAGTCGCGATTGCGAAACCATGAAACTCGTTCGAATCAAGCAATTGTTTTCTCGATATTTGCCTTTAATAGGATGGGAGTGGCGGTAAGAGAAGAGGGAGAGTACGTAGGAGCAAATATCCTGTGGCAGGAAATAATGGAGAAAATGGTTGAGAAATGTGCATCGTGACTCTAACCCAAAACATGAGGAAGTAGAAAAAATTTTGAGCCCTTAAGTTAGTTCATTTGACGTCTTTATTAGGGAGGGAACTCCCTCAAACACCTCTTAGTCATGAATAAATTTCGTGTTTAGGTGGTGAACTCATGCCATAAAGTCATGTCGTCCACGGGTCATCCTTGTTGCGAAATATTTTATATTCTTCCGGATTAAGATCACATCCTCATTCAATCCCAAAAGGATTTGCAATGTCCACCGTCAAGGGATTGAAATTACTCAACATTTTCTCCTTTTTGGTCAACTCAATATGTATGATTGGGTTTGGAAACTATGTTTTACATCAAATTAATTCACGAAGGTAGATTTCTCTGCTTCCACGCTATAGCGGATCACATATTTTAAGAGTTTGCCAATTCATTGATTGAATTCGACCTCGGATATCGATTTATAATAAGAGTGACTAAATCAGAGTTGTGCAATGTACGGCCCACGAGCGCAGTGGCGGTTCGTTGAAGGTCATAAAACAGCACAAACTTCCTCCCTAAGTTTATCAAATAATATTTTATCTTAGGAAATCATGTCTGTTGCTAAAACAGATCATACAATCACCTTGTGCAACCGCCCACTGAAATAACTTTAGTATAGAAAAAACATCATTTTACTTCTGTATGGATAAATTATTTTCATACGTAACTATACGATTTGTTAAGAGAGAGTATTACGCGTATTTGCTAAGATAGAGTATATTTGCGCTTACTGATGATTACTACATGCATAAATGTGGTTATGAGAAGCTGTCTCGGTTAATGAAATTAAAGAATGATCCAGAGATCTAAAATACTGGATAACCCTGGTGTAAATCACGGTGTTAATTAACTGTGCCATTCCTGTAAACAACTCGGAAAACATTTCCATTAAGATGTCGTATTCCAGTTAACTGTAGGACTATTCTCGTTACTGCAAACATCGCATGAACGACGGATTAATCATGTTAAAACTACGCCGTAAAGTATGGTGGTCGTTGGATAAAAGCCATAATGAACGCATTAGCCCTCCAGTTGGCTTAAATCGAAGTTTTGCATTAATTTTTAACGCGTAAATGAATAAAACTATAAAGAGCGGATGTACCCAGCAAGTCCTGATTTGGTCCTCATCACGAAAGAGTGACCTAATAATGAATCTTCTCTTTAGTTCGAATTCAAGCCGCGGAATATGTCGCTGTATGTATCCACGTAATATTTGAAAATATGAATTCGTGTGTATTTATATTTTTTCCTAAACGTACTCTGCGAATGTAGTCGATCTCAAGAATTGTGATCATGGACAGCTACTTTTTGTGCGTTCATATATGGAATAGAGGAGCACATTTGCGAGCCTGGAGAGGTGACGCCAGAGCAGGGAGATTCTTGCAAAACAGTGGCGGAGGAGGTTTTGCAAGAATGCAGGAGATCCAAAGGAGTGAGGAGGAGGTGCAGCGAAGCGTTCGCATGGGGAATTATTAAGCTTCGGAAGGAAATATGCAAACAGGATTCGATCTTCAAGAAAACATAGCCTCCGTTGACCCATTTATGAAGAGAATAGAAAAATGCCGGGAGAAAGTTTCAAACGTGCCCTAACATCAGTTTTGATCGCATTACTTCGTTGTACGGTGGTATGGCTGCCGATTAGAGAGGAACGGGAGGTCATCTGCAGAGCGGCGTAGCCATCAATGGGATAGGGAATGTTGGAATGGGCTTTCACTATCAATCTTCTGAGTCATGTGTCAAGAAGTTACTTCTCGCCGACTTGTATATTATGGTAATGTCGATAATGAGGCAAGGCAATACTGCGTCGTTATTGAAGAGTCACTTATACGGGTTCGCTCGGTAATGTACGAGGGAGTGACGCAGGATTGCGTAATGCCCCACATAACTGCCAACATCAGGAGTAATTCTCAAGGTCTCTCCTATTATCCTTTCCGCCATTTTGAGAATGGACTAATTTCATTCAACCAGCGCTTATGTTGATTTTCTAGGAATTATCTTCCCGAGTAACGAGTGCAATTTTTAGAGGTTACTTGAACGTTCAGTGACGATTTCCGTGTGGGTTTTTTAATTGAAAAATCTTTCTATCTTCCTTTTTAGTATCTCTTCTCTCTATTTCTCTATATCTTAGTTGCTGTAAAATAGCACTCTCCATATAGTCCATGCGATGCATCATGGGTATTTTAGGCTCCCAAAGGTGGCACGTGGTGAAATAGTAAACGCTTCGCGAACACACTTTTCTTTTTCGAGTAATTATCTTCATTTTAGTACGTCCTAAGTTTGTTGCCTATTACCGCTTCGCTGTTTACGCATTTAGCGAGTGGTTTAGCATACCCTTCTCGTTACTCATAACAGAAGACGGGTTAGTGGAACCACTGAAGGAAGTTGAACCTGCTTATGATACTGTCAGTTTCGTCTCGAAAAGAAAGAGGATCTTTCGAAAAACTCTAATTCAGATGTTTTTAAGCGAAAATTACGCTGAAAATATCTTCGTACGAAGGCATGGGTTTGCTTTTTATTTCTTATCTGAATTATGATGAAATCCCTCTATTTCCGAGTTCTTGTTTAGGTTCTCTAATACATTAGTATAACATTCTTTCGTCTCTTATGAAATACGCTATCGTTTTGAGAACTAAAGTTTTCCTCTCTTTCTTTCATCGCAACATTTTTAGTACTTTTCGTCATATTTTACAGTTTAAGCTTAATTTACCAGAGCCAATATATGAAAATTTACATTGCAATTTGATGAATTGGGTGAAAAAAGGTGGACTGTGAGTTAGTCATATCTTACGGAGTCTATCACCAAAAGCTTCCGTTGTCTTCACTTCCTAACCAATGACCTTAATGACCGATTTACTGCTACATTCTTTTTAAAATGATTGTCTCTTCTTCAAGAGCAATTAACGTAGATTAATGTAATTGTTACATTGGGAAGTTTATTAAAGAACGAAATATTTCAGTGATTCCTTGGAATTAGGAGGCAATGGGAATAGTTGCAAGCAGAGAAGTGACTCATAATTTTCTTGTAAAATAACCTCTTAATTCGTGTATATAGGCATGATTATAGCATCGATTAAGTCACATTAAATGTTTTCTTCTTGTATCTTTGGTAATGATTGTTTCAACAGTACACCATGAAGGTTCTAAATAAAGAACTAAACATAATAAATTAACAATAATCATCTTTATTTTAGCGAGATTGAGACTATAATTCTCCTCTTCCAATCTAACCCATAGCTAACCCTAACCAGTTAACAGAGATGTAATAATAAGAAGCCTTTAAGGGGTTTAACAAGTAGTGGTAGATTTTAGAGTTAGATTCATACCCCGCGAGCTGCCAGTGGCGTATGGCAGGAGGTGTATTAACACCTTACCTAATCTACCCTATTAGCTTCTCTGATACTATATGCACACAAAAAGATGTTGAGCAAATCTTTCGACTTTGAATCATTAATGCGGACGTCTCTGCTATTGAAATAATCATACGGTGCCTTGAACCATTGCCGGGCTAGAAAAATGAATCGTGATTTTGGCCATGAGAATATTTCATCATTCATTTTCGATTGGCCCTGTTACCATATCTTGACGAATGAAATATTTATCATTCGTCTTTTGGTACAGGATAGAGAAAAATATATCTTTTATATACTTTTGTCTCATTGTCAGTCTTGTTCATGGCTGTGATGATATGAAAGCTACTGAGGAATGAGATATGCTGAATGATAGCATTAATTAAGGTTTCTCCGTATGCAATGTGACGAAAAGTGTTAAACATAGAGTCATTGTGCTTCACTAACGTGGGCTTGTTCTGCTTATAGTAATCTGGCTCAGTGAGGAAAGCAGGGGCAAACTACCTCACTCCTCATCTTGCCTAGTAAGCCTCATTTCCTACTCCTAGCTATTCGTAGCTGATGGTAGAGGGGATGAGGTCTTGATCGGCCTTCGGGCTGAATACTTTACAGAGAAATTTCGATTGTGGACTCATCTGCTATCACAAAGGCTCGCACGATTCATAGAGAACGAATAGTTTGAGCTGGACGATGTTCATATTTTCTCCGTTCGTCGAGGTGGCCCTGTCAACCCGGGTCCCGGGATCGTTGGATGTTCTCGGTCATCAATACACCTCCTGCTTATAGGATGGGAGGGTGCGCTGTCATTCCTCTGCGCCACTGTGTCCTCCTTGTCTTCTGCAGATGATTTCTTCAGCAAATAAGTCTCTTACGTGAACGGTAAACTCTTTCATAACAAAAATTACCTGTTTGTGTTCGGTGGAAATTCTTGCGATTGAATCCTCTGCTCTGTTTTGTCTCGCACGGATACGACTTCTTTCAAGTGCTTTTAAAAACAACCTGTGCTTCCCTTCTGGAGACCTAATTTCGTGTTTCTATCGTTTGAAGCGTTCTTATCTTCGGTGGTTGATTATATTCAGCTGCGTCTTTGGACCGAATGAGGAGATCTATTAAAGAGAATGCTAGAATATAAGCATATCTCTATCTAGTAAGCATCTTCCTGCACATTTACGGGACCTACTGTTTCTCGTTGTGCCTCAGAAAATTGTAAGAGTAGGAGGAGGTTGCATTACCGTATATACCCATGTATAAGACTCAATTTTAAACCAGAAATGTTGGTAGACATTTTTCCATGCTATTTATTGTCACAAAATTGTTGGATATAGTACCAAATACCTTGTTGCGTATTATACGAGGTTATATACGGTATTCCTTGATTATTCGCTGTTGTGCCATCATCAAAGCAACATGTTACCGAGCATTTTGTCATTTACATCAATTTATTAGTAATTACTTGCCTCGTCCATTTAAATTGCGATCACAGTGATCAGTCATTTCTCGAATTATGATATACGCCCAACCTAAGACGATGGCGCCAAACTAGTCGATTACGTTCCACTGGACGATCGCGAGGTAATTATTCCTTGATTTTTAATCATTTTCTCTCAATTACCTCTAAGTTAATTATTTTAGCCAATTCCAGCTTGCCAGGCTAAATATTACATAATTTGTGTTCCTACTAAGTAGGGTTTTTTCCCGGGTTTCCTGTATCCGCAGAATTTCAGCAAATTTAGATATCTCGGAATAGTGACGACATAGATGAAGATTTCAATCATGGTATTGATTTAGAAAGTGTTTGGTTTGAGCTTTTCGATGGGGATTCGTTCGAGGAAGTTGTTTTATTTGGATTGTACGGCATTGTAGGCAAAGAAATCATAAGAAAAGCCGTAGAAATAGCAAGAAGATTTCATTGATCACCTTAGATAAGTAACAGAGCAATTTTTTATTTTAAAAAATTTTCTGTTGAATACAAAAATATTTTAATATTTATTTTTCACAGAAATGTGATTTTATTTGGCTTATTGTGGAGATAGCAATTATTTCACCTACTCATTTCTAGATTAATTTAGGGTAGGTTCAGGTTCCCGGGATTTTTCGGGTAGGGAAACACTTTTATCGGCCACTTGAAAGATCTGACGTGTTACCACTTGGCGGTAGAATTCGCTATAAATACATTTAACTTGCTTTATTTACATCAAATCTTTCATTCTCAACTTTTTAAAGAATTTATTTTCTAGTCGTTACATTGCCTCTCTTGACATATTTTGTATTGGTCGGAATTTGAAAGTATTTTTTACGTCATTATTTATGTAGAACGCGAGATCGCGTTGCGCAGAAGCATTTGAATGCTGAAGAGTGCTGATCCGAGCAACAGATATTTAGGAAACCAGAATAGTTAGAGACAAATAAAATTCAAGCTCAGGATGTTTTATTTTTACCCGAACATAATGTATTTTACTGAGTGTAAACGGTTATTATCGCCCAAAGTATTGTTTATTATTCTTAAAGAATAAAATATGAATGAAAAATAGAAATAGAAGTTGACCAATCAGAAACATACCCATATAAAATCCAAATATTTTTTATAAGTTCCCCTATGAGATAGGAATTCTTTCGCAAGTTCACCAGATGGTATTCCTTGCTGAAGTCACAATTTTTATACGTGAAAGCAATATACTTCCGGTCGGTTATGACAATGTGATCTGCAGGTTTAAAATGTTAGGAGTTTAAAATGAGGATCGTATGACTTAATATTCTGGAATTTTATTTAAATATATTACGGCAAGGGTAATTTCATTGCTAAAATCTTTGCTTGCTATTTTGCATTCCTCCCCAAAAAATATGTTTTCGTATCGTTCAATTATATCACGAGGTATTATATTTTACTCGATCGCATTAAAAATTGCGCACGAAGTTACTTCCTTCGTCTTCTGATGCATTTTTGCGGCACTTGGATAGGCTCTGTTCACCTTAGATTTGAGGATTGCGTCACGAAAAATATTTTCATTGCATAAGTATACTATCACACCACTAAAATTATTTCCGTTTCACTAAATTGTGTTTTTATTCGAACCGAGTAAACGGTATATCGCATGTCCATATTTTATCGACGAGCTGCTTTTTTCTTCGTTTCTTCGGATGTGCTGACCTTTTCTTTTATTCTGATTTGGCCGCTTGAGAAAGAGTCCAATACATATTTCAAAAGGTAGTTCATGGCATAGCTCAAGTATTTATAGGCGAATCTAAGATCTTTATGGCTAGGAAGTTTATGTTGGTTTCTTCGTTTATTGATCTGTTATTTTTGTTGTGAACTTGGTATGCAAAATATTCGATAACTTACATTTACTTAAAAATTTTAATAAATGGACTACTTTTTATGTATGTGCATAAGAAAGTTTTGATAGATAAAGTGTACTTTACGTTACTATATTGGTAATGTAGTCATCATACATTCTGGTTACCACTCTCGTAGCACTCCAGGCGCTGGTACAATTTCTCTAGGGTTGTAGAGGTAACTATAGTTACCACTCCTGTAGGTGCGACTGCTACCTCTGTCTCATTTTCTTAAAGTTCATCTATGGTCTTATAGTGCGCCTCTTTGTCCTGCAGTTTTTACTTTTTTGGTGTAGAAAATATTTTTGTTTCGTTTTTTAAGTTCTTCACTCAGTCCTCTTCTCCCCAATCGTTTTCTTCATTATTTTCCTTTTCCTATATATTTCTTCTCTTTTACCTAGTTTCTCGAATCGGTAGTTAAGATTTTTCCTCGATGATTGATCAAGACGATATTTATACTCGTAAATACAAGCCTGCAAAACTGTTTACTGAAAGAATTATTTGATTAAGCTACGTGAGAATTATACGGAAGTTATGGGTTAAGATAGAATTCCTGGTTTTCGTTAATGATTGTATTGGAGAGAGTGATTCTTATGCCTTAGATAAGAAGTTAACTTTTTACCATAAACACGTTTAAAAAGTATACAATATTGTTGGAGGTCATAGGAAGAAAAAGTTCGTTATTTCTCTCTCACGAGGAATGCGTATGAGATCATCAGATGTTGTGACGAAATTTACTCAGTTAGTTACACGACGTCAGTTACAACGTCAGTTACACGACGGAATTGAACTGACAGCTAAACCTGTCAGTTCAATTCCGTCGTGTTATCGACCAACCGGATTTCTTGTCATAATACAGGAAGTCTTGGAGCTGAATCACGTGGTAATAAAAGAAGATCGAATTGATTGAATGAATACTCATGTAAATCTTCCGTCTTCATTATTAACATTTGGATGTAGATTTTGTTATTTGTCATTGCTATGCATATGTAATGAAATGAGGTTATTCTCCAAGAAAAAGTTTCTCAGATACAAACTTAGAAATACTTGGGTAGGAAGTTATTAGTGAGTGCTTCTTGAAATAAGACGTGGTTTTTTAGGATAGTGTGGATGTGTCATTGCGACTGATGATTAATGACGTTCGGAGCAAGTTTCTTATGCTTGTCTCTTTATCGATTTCCATGACATAGATCGGTTTATCTCAGTTTATCAGTAAAAA
This sequence comes from Ladona fulva, assembly GCA_000376725.2. Lineage (NCBI taxonomy): Eukaryota > Metazoa > Arthropoda > Insecta > Odonata > Libellulidae > Ladona > Ladona fulva. The sequence continues at coordinate 167,144 of KZ308277.1, forward strand.
ACTGTATTATTTGTACAATATTTTATATCCCTCACTCTAAGTTCTGCATTTCCTGTTAGGTGTTACGATTTTTAACTCGTGGAACATGGGTTTCTGGCGCTTGATTGCAATGTCGGTCGTTGAAAAAAATGTGGTCCTCAGAAACGTAATTCAAGGTTGTCGCTTTGAAAATTATAACGCGAAATTATTCTTCTCCACTAAAATTGAAAGCATGAAAATTTTTTTTCTATGTTGATGTAAAGTCGTCAACGATGTAGGAAGGAGCGCCGACACTCATCCAAACTATCCTTGTTTATAATTTTACGGTGTCTTTATTAGGCATCGTTTAAATTAGCTAAAGGACATAACGGTACTGGGTGATTATTAAAATTTTCCCTTTAAGCTGCCTATGATTTTGGTTCCAGTTGCGTACTGGTTGGCGTGCTCTCTTGACGACTCCGGGGTCCTGGGTTCGAAATCCGACGTGGGTGTATCTATTTGCGTTTCCTTGGATTTATTGAAACAGTGGACTTGAAAGTCTGGCATTCGTCCTGACCAAAGTCTAGATTACTCTACCCCGTGAATGTACGAAACCCGCAATGCTTCTTTTTACGTTCTACGATTAGCCATTTCCTGTGGGTGCTAGTTACAGATTGCATTGGAACAAAATTCAATTAAAATTTTGAAAGAAAGAAAACATTTTTAGTTAAAGTTTCTATTTTATAATCCTAAGTATCCTTTCCATTTGTCGCTTCTGACAGGTTTTGCGAGGTAAATTACTAGCAACCCGGGAATTTTAGCTTACTCGGATGCCGTTCAATCGAAGGACTGTATGCCCGTCTACAGTTGTTTTCCACGGTCAGAAAGCAGTGATGACACCATTTCTGCAGTGTCCCCCTATACATCGCTCTCTATTGTTTAGCTCTCGACTACGCATTCATTGAATGGCTTTTTTCACCTCCATATTCCACATCCCCCTTCAAACTCCATACCTATTCATCTCCTATTAATCTCTCGGTTACCTCCCCCTAACCAACCCATCCTCCCTCTCCAAATCGATTGAGAGCTTTTTTTAGGTCGTTGAAGGAAACCGAAAGACTCCTCTGATTCTCTTACTGCAATCCCTCCCTATTCCCAACACTCATTCCTCTGCTATACTCAATGCTCCTTTCTTCCCCTTTGGTCTCCATTCTCTTCCTTTCTACTCGTAGGACAAAGAACATTTGATTCTTCGCCAATAAAATCATTTGTTACTGATGTTAAGGCTCCAAAAATTCGTCAGAAGTGGCGGAACGGTGTTAATATCATTATTTTAAGTAATTAAGATTTGTTGGAGATGTTTTAACGATTCTAATAGATTATTTCATGTTACAGCCTTAAGCAAATAAACGAGTACTAGAAATCGCACTATTTCCCACATTAGGGCACTTATGTCCTTATTAGATACACCTAAATTCAAGAAATTAACGGTAATTTTGTAAGGAATAACAAGTGTGAAAAATAGCGACATCAGCTGCAGGACTTTATCCTGCAAAGTGCTCAAACCTTTCCTTAATCCTTGATAATGTTGTAGCTTGCCTTTCGATTTTAGCATTATTCTATGCCTAAATTTCCGTTCACTGCGCTAGTTTATGTTATCATTCCTCCGTTTTTACTTCTTAATGTGCTCGATAGTTGTATTTCTCAGCCTTCATACAATTTTACTCTGTAAAGTTTTCGTAACGTTTAAGAAATGGTTTAACTTTTATTCTGTTGGTCAATCTATAAAAACGTTCGCTTTTTAAATGCAGTTCGTGGTCTATCTTGGTTTTCTTCGATCATTAGTGAGATGGATGAGTAGAATTTGATGTTTGTCTCATTAGAGTTATTTTCTATTGTCCCCAGTTAATTCTTGTCTTTTACTTACTTTTGTTTCTTCGTTCTATTAATTTTAATTTCTTCCTCGGAAAAAAAATAAATCGCAAAGCCAAAAATCAAGGAAATCCGCCAATTATTTTTTGGGAATGGTTTTCTTGTTTCATAATAGTTTATCTGCCAAAGGAAGCGGCATTTTATTATTAGGAGAATCTCCCGTTTCCTCTTACACAATTTTTTATCGCGAAAAAGGAGTATGAGGGGTTCATGAAAATGTTTCTCTTTATTAAGGTGTCGTTGTTGATTTCTTTAGATTTTTTCTTGATAAAAATACTTATTATCATCGACAGCATTCACCATTGTAGCTATCCGATGGAATGGAATTGGGATGGTTTAAGAGAGTTTTGGCCCGAAAAATTTACGTAAACTTGGGTTTAACTACTTTGTAAAATACTGTCTATATTATTCCATGTTTAGATTCCATTTATCACGAATACGTAAGTTTTCTTGGCTGCCAATGACATTTCAAAGGGTTATTGCTCGAAATATTATGCGCATAATTAATCAATTTTGGTTTTCCTTAGGAAATGTTGGCTCGAAGCGATAGAAATGACTTTCTTCCGTTCCCTTTCCTTTGAATTTTACTTGGTTGTTTGGATTGATCATGCGAGTATGCTTGAATCAGTAGTCTGTGTGTATTTGTGGGAAGGTTGGTGATGGTCATCTTTCTTTGAATCCAAGTCGCATAGATAGCTGAGATACAAGGTCTCATCGGTCAAGGTATTCGCGACTCTCTATTGGCAGTTGGCGTTATTTACGGGGTCAATAGCTTTAATTCGTTGAACTCTGTCGTCCGCGGAGAAACTGTTGTACAATATAATCTTGGAGTAAACGTAGAAATTGAGTTTACGGCCTCAAGTATTAGTTCTTTATCCATTAATACTCAAAGTAAACCCAATTCTACTTAAAAGATTGTTTTTAAGTCCAGGACAATGTTGATATAACAAGTCTTTTTGTGCTTGCATTCTTTCGATAATATTTTGAGAAGATTTGTTATCTTATGTCAAATTATCAGTAAAGATAGGAATAATTTTTTTTAATTACCTTCTGTTTGACTTTATCCCGTCATCTTTGCCCTAAAAGTATAATTTTTTGAAAGGCGAAAATTTAAAATAGCTTGAAATTCTCAGCTTTAGGACAACAGAGCTAAAAAAAGAACTAGGGTTATCGGTTGATTATACATTCAACGAAGGAAAAAATCTTTATTTCTGTCCAGGAATATTCAAAGACAGCAAAATAAGAAGAATGTAAGCTGAAGCCTCTAATCTAACTAGGCCAAGGTTAGGAGGTTCTGTATCCAGACGCCTACTTTACTTGGCCATTGCTTAAGATTTTCTCTCAAAAACGTTTTGTGGGCAGTCTAACTGAGAGTGTAAACGCTTATTCATAAGTTGGAAATGAAGTATCAGTTATTTATGTACGAATGTGAAAAGACGTTTACACACAGGCGTAAAACGAGATTTGGTATCGCATCCCACTGATCTGAAGTGAAATTATTCCTTGATATCCTCCAAGATTAGATAAATCAAGTTGTCGTGTAAGGATTCGGATCCCGCTCAGTCCCACGTAAGGAGCTCAAACAGTCCTTGCAGAGTGTCAGCCTTGAATCCGTAGTTCCCCAAAAGAGGATTTCGGAACCCTTCTCTGCAATGTATCAGCGAAGGATTTCAATGACCTTATTATAAGAATAATTTTACATTTAAGTAGGTTTCTTCAACTTGACACTATTTCTCCATAGATCAGGAATTCTAAGGAAAGTTTGGCAAGAAATTAGCTGTGGTTAAATCAATAATTTTGCCCTAAAATTGCCCTATCTTGTCCCTTCTATGATGGATATGATGTTTTCAGACTTTTTCATGGTGCACATGTAATTCCTTTCAAGCATCCAATTTTGTCATAGTATCGTGTTAATTAGAGTATTGCATAGTCACTGAATCACTGCGTCCCGGCTTATCACCCTTCCTTATGTAAAAGGTATTTTTAGCGTTAAGAAGTTGTGAAAGAGTTTTATCTTTTCCTGATTCTTTGTTCCTAGCTCTCCACCGCGACATAAATTTCAAACTTATGCGGTGATTTATCAGAGGGGGCATTTGAGAAACTTGTCAGCAGGATGCACCAAAAAATAATTCTTTGTGCTTTCCGTAGAGTTTTCGTTCGTTTACTAGATATAAAGTTCAGGCATAATCAAATTATATTGCAGCAACTTAGAAGTAAATGAATGTAACACTAATTGATAGCAAAAACGCAACTGCCAAAAAAATATAACAATGTATGGCATCAAAAAGTTCAGAGAACCAAAATTGTCTTAGTAGACATAATTTTATCAGCACTTTGATCAGACCGGTTTCATCAGTCTACTGAAATGATCAGGACCTGATAACATTGGTACGCTTGTAAAACAGGTCGCATATTGTGGAAATATGTTAATGTTATCTTTTACAGTATATCATGCCTTAATTATTTTAAATAGTCGTTGAAGTTATACAATTTATTTTCTGAAGGCAAGTCATTCATTAGTTTTCTCTTGTTCTTGACTCAAGAAATATTCAAATACGTAATGGCATTCTCTTTGTTAAATCTAAAAATTTAGAATTACTCTTTTTTTAAATATATCTTTTAACAGCTGTCTCCTCTTCATAGACATAGCAATTGATTTAAACAGTAATCTGTTTTTATTTGAAAAAATTCTAAATTTAATATCTGCTGTAGAATTTGATAAATATCGACTTACAATAGAAACAGAAACAAAAAATTTAAATAAATTTCATTTTCGTATTTTAAATTGACGAGTGAAAATTCTCCTTATATCCTGTTCTGCAGTAGATTTGAGCAATCGCGTTATATCCCAATCATTCATTTCCATCATGTTTGGTTTCTAATCAGAGGGTGAAAAGTGTCCAAAGGTGTTCAAGATTTGAGAAAGCCTCGTTAACTTCCTGTCCTTTATGGTTTTTTTTAAATGAAGACAAAGATGAATTTGGCACGCTCTTCTCGTGTTCGCCATCCCTGACCTAAACCAAAGAAAGGAAAGCCGTGCTGGATGGTTTATTGGCAATATACTCGCCCTGCTTGCGGAAGACCCAAGGTCCATTCCTCGTCACGCTCCAATTCTTTTAAGCTTCTTTTTATGTCATTTTAATGGATCGCTGACACTGGCAGTTGTTCGTCGGTTAACTCATTTAAAATGTATAGAAATACAGACTCGAAAAGTATAACAATTTGTCTACTTCCGTAATTATATCAGTCTCAGTCATTGTTATTTGCGTTTAATCTTCATATATGAGATTATAAGGCAGTGAAATCTTTTTTCTGAGTCAATAGTTTAGGAAACCATTCAAATGTGGAGGCAGTGAAATCTGAAGCGAGTACAATATTTCGTTGTTTTCCAGAGTATCGTTTACAATTAAAGATTCTAATGGTAGGTTTTGTTATCTTCCTGTTTAGCTCCGAGAGCTTTCCTGAACCTTGATTTAGTTTAGAAAATGAAATTTTCTGCTTCTTCGTCATCGAGAAAATTTCTTAGTTGTCAGAGTATTTCAACTTCCCCAAATCGAATAGCCAATCGATTAGCGACTCATGGGGCATTAATAGAAAAGTTTGATTGAAGCCGTATCTTGCCCTCTCCGAAATACTTTGCGTTTCCAAATCTCGTAATCGTTCCAATTAAGTTTGATCATTGCACCTTACTGCTTCATTGCAGTTCTTCGAAGTTCTTAAGTCACTCGATGTTTTTCTTTGAAAAATTTGTCTCGATTATCTTTGTGTGGAGATTTAGTTTTTGATTAGCCAACAATCATTTTGACTTTGGTATTCCTTTCCTGCTTATATCCATTTCCATAAATTTTTAGTTCTACAAAATCTTTGGCTACCTCATCTAACGGGAATTTATCGATTTTTTCGATACTTATGCCAGGAAAACTTCACCTCCTACAAGATTGTCTATATTTTTAGGAGGTAGAAATCATTCTCACAACTTTTCGCAACTCCTCATCAAGGAAAATATCGTAATGTCATATAATTCGAAATGAATTCTTGAGGATTTGTGCGATGATACTTCCGGAAACGATTGTTCTTTGGTTAAATATTAAGCTATGGGAATTTTTATAGGTAAACCACCTGAGTAAATGAATCTATTTGATTATGTAAGCTAAAAAATCATTTGTTATAAATAAAAATTCTTAATAAGGCGCTGATAAGGTTATTTATGACAGCCGATAGAGAAGAAATGATTGTTGCATTCTCTTCGTTGTTACATTGGCCATCGCGTTTATGACGTCTTTATAAATGGTCTTCTTTTTAATTTGAGCTTCGATATACATACTTCCTTGTTGAAAATACTAGTTGAATTTTAATTTAAGGTTGCAACTCATCGTATTTCATTTCGGCCACGTTACGAATTGTTGATGTTCGTACAAGAAGTCTGGTATTGCGTCGTCTGTTTCTGAAAGCATTTGCTTTGTGTCGTATTAAGAGCAAAACCTGATTATTTTGGTTCTTTTACATGGGTATTTTGGTTGATTAGTGAACTTTATTCAATTTGCTTGCATTTTATCGTATCGTACTGTTTTGGATAAATTTCCTTTTGTTTTAACACTGTCTCAATAATATGATTACTTTATTAACTTTTCACTTGAATAAATCATATCATAAACCTTAACTGCTAATTATATTGGATTTGTATTATTTTATTCGGTGTATGTTCAAATTGTCAACATGGTATTGTTCCCACTAATATTGCGTCATTATTGTTGAAACCTGATATTTTTCTGACCTGTCCCAATTTTTGTACCCAACGCTCTAGATTGTTTTCTCCTTTCGCGATTATAAGAATTTTCTAGAGCAAGGGTATGCAACCTTATGCTTAAATGGACCGCATTAGCTCCTGAAACACTTCCCTGGCTTCATATGATGTTATTTACTGTACTTCTTAATTATAATAGTTCATTGTACACGATTAATGTTTCTATTTTACTACAACAATAATAATGTTTCACATTTTAACTTTGAATTCAACCGAAATTTGCTTTTTATCTCTTCAGCGGATGACTGCACATCCGACATTATACGTACAGTTTGCATAGAGTTTAACTTAAATCTTCTCTTTGGCTAACAATAATAATACCGGAAATGAAAGTGAAGATTAAGTGAAACTCCATGCCAACTATATATTATAATACCGGATATTGTAATGAACTGAATGAACCGGGCTTCCATGACTGAAGTGCTAAAATGCAAACTTTGATTGGAATCTAAGTGAAAATTTGAAACACTTTACTGTTTGGTAGGTAGAAAAGATACGATAGAAAATCTTATGTAATTTTCATGGAAATATTAGTAAATTGGCCGCATATTAAACCCCGTTGCTCGATAATAGTATGCTGAAATGCTGTAAATACCACAAGAGATCAGATTATCTTACGGTTAGTTCCCCACCTTAGGATAACTTTAAATTGGAGTAATCAGTTCAGTTCCCTTAGATACTAGCGTATTAATTAAATACCTTAGATTCTATGCTTCGTAAACGATTCCGATATAGCTGATAAACGGAAATTTTTAAGAGTTTAGTACCCACTTCCCTAATTTTCTCTTCGAGCCACAGCGAAATAGCATAGGAGTTAGCCCGTCTGCAAGCTTTGCATAAACATCACATGATGCGGGAAGCGCGTATTTTCGCGGCTGCGAAGGATTAATCCGAGTGTGACCCACATTCCTGCCAGAGCTTCGTAATGAGGACATCTCTCTCCCTTTCGGTCTTGTCGCTTTTCCTCTTTATAGCTAAAAATAGATAAATAGCATTTACAACGGTGGAAAATGGGGTGAAGATGGACGAACCTGTTTACACCCTTTCGCTCACAAAACTGTTTCCGAAAATTCTGAGGCAAGAACAGAGGTGTACTGGAACATTTTAAGCACATTTTCTTTCGCCATTTGGGTGCTTATGAGCGATTTCGACTACAATGCAATGCAGACTGGAATGCAATGAGGTGCATGTGGACACTGTATAACGCAGCCAAAGGTATTGCAGAATTGAAACAAAGGAAATTTGGCGGTAGAGGCATCCTTAGCAAATGTTCACAAATGTCACAAATTCACCTTACTCAATTTCATAAATTTTAACTGAAGTGAGTTGCATCACTTTGTCGGAATTCACTATATAGGCTTGTTTCCCCAGACTTGCAAAGTTGTTAATGAAGCACTTATGGCAGGCTGATTTTCTGGGAGTTGGCAGTGACTGGAAAGTGTTTAAATATAGAAATGGGTGGGAATGGCATAGCTTGAAGATCAGTTCCACCTCGAGAAGAAGTAGTGGCAAGTACAAGAAAATATGACTAAAAAAAATGCGAGAAAGGGAGATAAGAAAGTTAAGTATTGAATGCTTCAAGTAAGAGTTGATGGAGGTGGAAAGTTTCCATTGGTTTGTGGAGAAAAAGGTGGGAGGTGCGGGTGAGAAAAATCTGGAGAAGGGCCTATTTCGTTAGGAGGTTATGCTAATTTAGGATGAATTCCAGGAAGCGGATAATCATCAGAAGATAAAAATAACGCTGGATTGAAAATCTTAATTCATGAAACCGCAAAATACGAAAGAAACTATCAAGAGAGAAAGTAACAAAAGTCACAATAAATCATAGTGAAGAGTCATTCACAATTGATCTTTTCAGGGAAGTTTCGCAGAGCTGTTATCAACCAGGGTCGTTGACAACCAACTCGAGTCTAAGTAACAAAACTGTGCCAGGGTCATCTTTATCAATTTAAAGTGCCTTAAGATTCTTTGGTGGAAGGGAATTATGCCTTGTACACGTATTTGAACCTTCTCAAATGCTTAGCGATGGCCTTCTGGGAGTACACGAAGAGATGATACGCTATCGATTGAACAAATATTCATGGATAACACCAAAGTATTTCATCGTATTACTATCCCAACGGTGTTCAGTTTTCGGAAATCTTAGCGAGAAAAATATAAAGTTTAAATTCGAATAATGTTTGTTTGAAATTGTTTAGTAATTTTTTTGTCATTTTCCCAGTGATCTCTCAGAGGAAGCTTTTAATTTATTTTGTCGTCTGTTCTATCGATTTTGTCTGTACTGTAGTACTCAACGCTCCATCTTCATGTTTGAAGGCTTTCTTCAATTACTTATTAATTTATTGAAGAGCTAAAATTGTTGATAAAATTCCTCCTTTCCTCGTGAATCTGACTTTACAGCTCTGGTTCGGTCTGATTCTCGATTGAAGAGGTCATTAATTTTGATGATATCTGATGATAGACGATGAATATCTGGAACTAGCTTTGTTTTTATTTAACTGGTGATTATTGACAATCGACTTCAAGCATATTTTAGAAAGGGAAAATTTTTCTATAGTCTAATGGTCACACTAGTTTTAATTTTGAGTAATTTTCCTCAATCATTTTGGTACATTTCTTTGCTCCTATGTTAAATTACAGTTTTCTGTTTTATATACTCGTGTTAGCGTATGGTCAACTTACGACCTGGTTTGGTTTCCACAGATCGTCATAATTGTCGTAATTCGATTTGGGCGTAAGTCGGATATTCATAAAATTTTGGTAGATTTCATTAGAAATACTTTGTGTGTGAAATGGGTGTTGCTCAAAAGTTTGTATTGACTGAACGAACGCAGTCGTGACCACTACTGATAATGCGGTGGCAACTGTGAGCGTTCTAGTGTTACCCAGCTGAGTAGTGCCATTCACATCGCTGCCAAATGATCGGTCGTAAGTCGACGACTAACTGTAATAGGTTTTTATGGTATCTGAGGTATCTATGGAATAACCTTCTATACATGAAGTATTCGATTTCCAAGTCATGGAAATAAAAGCACCACCAATTGTGACTATTGAGCTAGTTTTCGCTATTAGTTACTCGTTATAGATGTAGATTTGAACAGTGTCAAACGACTAGTTTCTTTGTAGATGTAAAAGATCCAAATTTTATCCGCCTGAAAATGAAACTTATGGATTTGTGTAATAGTAGTAGTATTTTATAAAAGTAAGCTAAGGTCATTTCGCACGTTATCCCCCACCGGGAATAGAACCCGGAACCGCTTTCACCGAAGTCGAACGCGTTACCCACAAGGCCATACCGGAGACCCGGATTGGTTTAAATGTTTTCTTAAAAATGTAGCTTTTCCAATGATAAGATATCTCTATCGATACACCTGTTTCTGTGATATTTGTACCGATAACTGATCCATTTGTTAACGATTTTTTCTCTGATATTTCATGCCTATAGACGTTTTCCTTCTTTTGTGGGAGTGCAGAAGCACTTCAGCTATTTCCCATGCGCTCAGTAACGGAAGATGCTGCTAATGGATCGAATATATACTAAATATGAGTAATTGTCGATGGAGACTTAAGTTTAAGAGTTGCTTTTCAAAATCACGAATGATAAATAGTAATTTCTTTGATTTGCAGGTGGAGGCAGGAGACACCGATGTGAACCATGCCGTACGGCAGCGGTGATGTCACGGTCTCGGAGCCTGTGAGTTATTCGTCCTCGGGTCCCTCAGGAGCCTCTTCGGGGCCTTCCTCCTCCTCCACCACGGCAGGATCATCTTCCTCCGTCCTCTCCCGCACCTCTTCCTCTTACCAACCACGCTTCAACCTTCCCTCGTTAAATCGTACCGCCAGCGTGGAGCGTCCCTACCTCAATTATTCGAGGCCCCCGAGGCCTTCCCTAACCACCTACCGCTACGGCGTCACCTCCTACTCCTCTTCGCCTACCTACTCCTCGGGGACCCTGGGCAGGAAGACCTCTCCATCCAGGTCTTCGATATCCTCCATCTCTTCGTACGGATCTTATTCCCGGAAGACCAGCCTGGAGAGCTCCGGCCTGGGAGAGAGTAGGAGTTCAAGAGATAGGAGTGATGCTCTCTCGGACTCCTCATCCGGATACCGCTCCAGGGACACCAGCAGAACCAGAGACTCCCCGTCCACCTACACCTCCTCCCTGTCAGCCAGGTCAACTCGTCGCTCCAGCCCGTCCTCGACGGCCGCCTCCACGACCTCCGCTTCGTCACGAATCCACGCGCGATCCTATTTCGGCAGCAGCGGAGTCTCAGACCTCAGCACTTCGTCTTTGTTGCGCCGAAGCCGCCTAGGAAGTTCCTCCTTGGACACGAAGTCCTCCTCGCCGACTCCGACCGCAACTGGGACGGAGTCTAGGGCGATCGGAGGAAGCTGCAGTACGTCCAGGAGAGAGGTAAATATGTCCGGGGATTCCTTCCGGAAGGAAGACTCCAATTCAGTCTCCTGCGTCTCGGAGGTGAACGGCGCCGCGGCGTCTACTGAGGAGGAAGGGGACGATAATGGGAACAGACTGTCGGTAGCAGAGATCCGGAGGCTATTCGACGCCAACCTGAACCCGGCGCCGAGGGCGTCGGCAGCCTCTGGGAAGGGTCGTCGGTCGGAGGAAGAAGAGGACGAGGAAGACGAGGAGGATGAGGATGAGGAGGAAGAGAGCGAGGTGGAGGGGGCGGAGGAGGGTGCATCGGGTGGTAGGAGGAGAGGGGTGCTCACCCCACCATCGGCAGCCTCACCCTCCTCCTCCGCCCACTCCACCGCCTCCTCCTCTTCCTCCTCCTCCAGCGTGCTTTCTCCAGTGAGAGGCGGTGGAGGGCTTGATGCCCCCGACGTGAGTAGTCACCCCATTTTTTTCAAGCGGCTTAGTTTTAACGCGAACTTCATGGACGTTGGATTGGACGCGAAAAATTCTAAAGGTTTCGAAGGTTTTAAAGAATAAAAATTATTCTCCCATTTTTTCCATTCTGCCTCACTTTCTGACATTTGCACATTATTAGAAGTCGGAGCACCATTCATCATCCGTTTAAAAAAGATTATTTATATGATTTATTAGTGTGTTGAGCCCTAGGATAACGTTTTTAAGCTTTTTTGTATACGGAAGTAATTTCATTCTTTGCTTGCGATAATTGTTATCTTTGAATTAGACTACGTATTAATAATAAGCGCGAGTTAAACAAAATTTTAATCCTATTTCTTTTATTTCGGTAATTTTCAATTTTAACATCGATCGGTGACTTCACTGATTGAAGGTTTTGTTTTTTATTTCTGCCTTTCAAACGCTTTTGGGAGTATCATGAGTCGGTTGTAATGTTTTTGTTTTGAACTTGTTTGAGATATGATAATATACAATAAAAAGGAATTTGAGAAGTACTTAGTATTCAAAAGGGTTCAATTACATGCTTTGGCCAAATTGAATGCCAGGAAGGCTTACATTGAAAACTGCATCACAGCTTTCATTTTACTGGATTTATTTTTTCGCGTTTTGAAATAAATTCACCATTGAAAAATGCAATGGGATGAGTAACATTTAAAACATGTAGATACTTTTAGCCCTTTGGGATGCTGCATCATTTTGCGATCTTTCGCCTCCAATCCCTCTCGTCTGTGGATGTGCATGCCTTTTTCCATTTCCTTCTAATCCTTGTCACGGAGACGCTGTCATCGGGATCTCTCGCCGTCGTCTCGACTCCTTTTGGTTCATTTCCCGAACCCGGGAAGATGAAAATAAATTTTTATTTCTAATTTTACCCGATAGTTGCGCCTCCGTGCCAAAATCCCGCTCTCTTGCATGCGAGGAGCCGCTTTCGTGCATCCTCGGATCGATCCCCGGCGTCGCTCCAATTCCCACGACGCCCTCATCCACGCGTTGCCACCGATTCTCCGTAGTTGTGGTCCAGTTTTATCGCTCCTTTCTCAACGACGTCCGCAGTCACGGATGAGCGATCGTTCGTCGCGATCGTCTCCTTCGGCGCGCTCTCGAACGAAGCCCCATTTGACCGCCGGGGGATTCCATAGCGCCTTCCTCAACCGTCAACCCTTCACGTGTCCGTGCATCGGGCGTTCCTTCCCTCTCCGGCTTCCTCGTTCCCATTTCGCGAAACGTAGTTTGGTGAATGGATCCACGGAGGAGAAGAGCGGGAGTGGTTTATTTCGAGTGGCCGCCTCTTCTTCCCAGGGGCCTCCCAGGCCCTCTCGCAGCGTCTGCGGAGGGCGCCATCCGACGCACTCGTCGACTCGGTCGCCGATCGTTCGATAGTCTCGCGGCGAAGGCGTTCGCTATCCGCGGCCGAACCGAAATAGCCCGTCGGGCGGCGCGACCTTCTCCCGGAATAGCAGCGGGCAGGAGGAGCGCCTTCGTCCGCCTCCCCTAGGCGTAGTTTCTTTGGCGGAGTCCCCCCGCCAGAGGGGAGACCTCGCACCGAAAAAGGGGACCCGCCGAAGGCATGAGGGTGGAGAAGAATTCGTGGAGATGGCGGCGCTTGGCCTCTTGGATGGAGTGGGGGGCTCGGGTGTTGTGGGTGATTCTGCTCCTTCTACTCCTCTTCTACGCTGGCCTCTCTCTTTTTTCGCCCCCGCGGAGGCCGTTTCTGTCCCGCCCCCCTCCGCCCTCTTGGCATCCACGGAGGGCCGCCGAAGACTCCGAGGTAATGTGTTCCCCGAATCTCGCCGCCGCTTCCCCCTCCACGCATCGCCCTAGTGAGCGGATTGTTTTTGGTGCTGTCTGTTGGGAGGGGTGCTAATGAATGATCGGTAGCCATTATGCTAAAAAATATATCCATTAGGACTTCGGTAGCCTCGTTTCCAGCGTAGCAGTCGCCTCCCACGTCTAGGGGTGGGACTGAGTTGCAGACGGCACTCGAAGGAGTAATTTGCTGATTTCGAAATATTTTGGCTACGCCTCAGGTGTGAGCGTCAAGCATCTGTATCGAAGCTGGTCGTTGGACTTATTGTGTTGGCGTTAATTTTAATCAACTACCTAGGGTTTCTTTCTTCTATTCTTCTTAAATAACCGTACATCGGATCGAGTGCTTGTACCCAGTGTGTAATACTTTGCAGTCTTGCGTTAGAATTTTGGTAGTAATTCCCTAGAGATTGAAAACTTTGCACATTAATATTGTGGCCGTTGTTTCTGAATAATAGGTAGGATGGCCGTTAGTTATGTTGCGATTTTACAGAAGGTGCGCCGTAAATCTCTTCATGGCGTTCATGGCTAACTTTAGAGGTGACTTTTGAGAGTTTATAACCAACTTATGCTATTGTAATTGATTTCTTCCTTATATTTCGTAACTTTTGCGCGTTTCTGTAATGCTTTGGGCTGTTGTAGATGTTTTCCTTTATTGGAATAACAAGAGAGTTGATGACTTTTATCTTTTGACGTAAATATTCAAGGAATGAAATTGTTAATGTCATTATTCGGTGGTAATATTTAGGAAAGATGTCAGTGTCGATTGATTTTTCCACGTTTGAAGATATCCTGTTTCTTGTGAATGCGATGAATTCAAAGTAAGTTCCTCCTTTCTTGTTGCAGAATGCACTTTTCAAAAGTATTTTTCAGTTTTCTGTTTCATCTTTCATTGTCTGCCTTCCTTCTAATTGTTGTCGAAGATGTATTCGTATTTTTATCCTAAAGTTGCTCTCGCCCTTTCAAGTAATGTGTTCTAATAGCTTTGATAATCATTGCTTCTATTTTTGTTTGATAGTATCTATTTTTTGTCTATTTTTGAGATAGTTAGTATTATGCAATGTCAAGTATTTCGGTAAATTGCGGTATATAAACTCATTGTAAGTGTTTTGTATGCGATAATTTCGAATTCCAGGACTCTTTCGATTTAACCCTCTTTTGCTGATTATTTTTGTATATATCTATGTTTTAGAATCTTATATTTGCACCTTTATTTTGGTTTTTTGCATTTGTTTATAATTTGCAAATAAGCTTCGAAAATCTTAATCGATAATCTTAAGATTTCGTCTTCTCGTTTATACCTTCCTTAGAAATATTTTAAACCATGCAGAAATGAGGGAAATAGCTAGACATGGTGTTTACGTACCATGGATGGCACTTAAAAATAGATTTAGTGGTACGAAGATAATATTTTAATCGTCCGTTTGTTTAAAAATAAAAAATAAAACGAAAATTTTCATAAAGAAAACTTTCGTATTAGAAATTTTACTTATCAAGAAATTTAATATGAAATCTTAGCTACCGCAAAAGAATCACTCACGTAGTGAGTAATTTCCGAGCGTAAAAGAAAATTTTTCAACTCTGCACGATATGTAAAATCATACGAAGCATTTATCAGTTTTCATTTCTTACAGAGTATTTATTTCGCTTTAATTAATATGATTACGTTTATAGTCGTCTTAGATAGAGATGATTACTGTATCAAATAACTGAACGAACTCAATATTTTCGTCCTACTTTCTACTATCCATTGCTAATACGTTAACAAACTGCCAAACGCCCACCCATCCAAGCGGAAGAAGTTTGATCAGGAGAAGTAAAAAAGTAGTTTTCTGTATTATGCTAGAGTTCCCGAAGAGTTTAAAATTGCATTTTAAAAAATTTTAACTCATTTAGCGAAAGTAGGACGAAAGAAAAGAAACAGAAGCCTATTTTTTCGTGAGATTAAGTTAAGAGTAAATAGTTTAAGAGGGACACGTAAGAAAAACTTATGTGGATGCGGAAACACGTAACCTATGTTAATAATATTGGATATAATGAGATATAGTGTAAGTTCATATACATAACGATGTGTTGGCTGGAAAATGAAGTAGTTTTCTAGTGTGCACAGAGTAATATCTCAAATCTTACATCATCCTGAATTGCATTAAGATAGTGGCTAAATAGATAGTAGAGGATTCTTACCTGTCAATTTTTGAGGAAGTAAGTTACGAGTAATTTCTACGGATATCGTAATGCGGTAGGACAATAACAAAATCATCCCCTTGAACTTCATATAGTAAAATTAAAATTGTTCTTTGTCAATATCACGAAGAACGCAACAGAATTATTAGGCAGGTTTCATATTTCTTACCTATTATCGAGAGCCGTATTTACGATTATTTACCTTTGTCTTCATAATTAATGCTGTATTAGAATTTCTCGCGCAACTTCATTTCGCTGGGGAGAATTTTTTCCTACCGTGCGTTGCGAATGACAGATGCTCGCAACCAATTGCTTTGTCTCGCAAAACGTGGGAAGAGACCGCTCCCTTCGTTATTGCGTAACCAAGAAGTTTCCTCGAGCGCTTACTCACTGATGTGTGTCTTAAAGAGTGGAATCATTCCCTCCTGTTTCATCTATTACGATTCATGAATAGACGACCGTTTTGCATGGAATACTTCGTGCATTGTTTTCAAGGTGGGTATATTTTGTTTTAAGGGACGAAGTGCTCGTAATTCATGTTCGTTAGTGAAACTGCCTTAAGATCGGAATAGTTTTGATAATGTTGCAAGTCTATTTTATCTCGAGAGACACATTTAAATGTTACACCTCAACATATTTAGTTTTCACGATTTGATTAGTTGGGGAAGAACTGGTTTTTTATTTTCTTGCAATGTATGTGCGATGGATGGAAGTTACCTGTTCGTTTTACGAAATGCTTTTACGTTGTAAACACAGTTAGGCTAACGCAATCTAGGTTGCCTCCATTGCATGGGACAGGGTGAGAGATTACGATTGGCGGAACCTGACTTTTATTTATGAAGGAAAGTACACCGGAAATATTATCGGTAAATATCTTCTCCGTCAGCGTTTCTCAGCCCTCAGGGTCTGGACTACGCTAGACAGTTGTTTGTAAACGAACGGAGCGAAGTTAAGTCGTTCCGAAATTTAGATTCTATCTCTAGCAAACCGCCGGAAAGGGATAAACGATGCTCGAATCCAAATTTTGCTTCTTGGGAAATATCCTCCATAAGAAGGCCAATTTTCACTTTCTACAAATGCGTACCATGGACGCAGTTTGGTCCTTGCTGACTATTTACTCACAAAGACATGAGCTCGTATAAATATTTAAATGGCACTTTAAAATTTATGATGTTGTATCTAACAAATGGTCGACAGTAAACAGTCTTTAAGCGCTCTCCTAATCAAGCAGCTTCTTTACAATGAGTTTAGTTTTGGTGAATGGTTATTTGATTGAACCTGTTTTTAATTTCCAAGTGATCACATTAAGCAGAATATAGCTTCTAATAGAACCATGGAACATATTATTTCGTAATCATTTGTTAATAAAAATTTTATTGTAAATCATAGTCGTCAGAAATTTTCGTGTATCACAAATATGAGCTTTGAAGTTTCATCGACAGTAAGAAAATACGAAATTCGTTCTTGTCAAACAATGGAATACTATATATTTTACAAAGAAAGTTTTAAAAATTACTTCTGCATCTCGAAACCTGATTAGTAGAATCGATTATTAACATTATGCTGTTTAGTTTATAAATATTTTTATACCCTTGTCATAGTATTTTACTCGAGAGTAGCAATTTTTCTTCGGATAAATACGAGCTTAATTTGTTTTCGATATTTCGAAATTCTATCATTCATGCGGAACTATCTTTAACCGGAATAATTTAAGTGTGAGAATTTTATCTGCGTATATTCGACCTCGAAAGCGTTCAAAGCAATATTCGGAAATAGATTCTCCAAGGGAAGGTTTCCGTAAATGGAGAAACCTCACAAATGATCACGCCACTTAACTTTTCAAAATGCTACAATTCCATGCGAAACAGAAATACTTTGATGAACGTCTATGCTTACAAACAAAAGAAAGTGAGAGTCCAAACCCCTATATATTAACCCAATGTCCATTTTCATAATCATATTCAGCTCGTACAACTTTTCTTGAATTTCCAAAATTTCTACTCCATTTTGTTTGGGGTGTTTATTTTGTTCGCCTTTGTGTTATTTTGCGGCTGAATCCGTTTATAAAAGACGTTAATACAAGGTATTGAGAAAATATTAGGCTCTCGCGTGAATTAGTCTCAAAATTAGTAATCGAAAAATTCTTCAATTGTTGTTTAATTTCTTGATGATGGGTTCCATGAGGGGTTGACCCCCCCTTTAGGTCTGACTTCAAGTAGAACATGGAATGAGTAACGAGAATTTTGCGAAGTAAGAGCATGTAATTTGCTGGTAGAATATTTTTGGACCACCCCTTAGGAATTTCTGGCACGCTCTTGAACTGTTGTTATTTAAATCTGATTATCTTTTTCATTCATAGGAAAAGTACTTTTCTGGCGTAAGAATAGCCAATCATACAACTTATAAAATCTTGACATAAAAGCTAGTTGCTATTCTTAATCCTCCGACTTGACTGTTGTTACAGAACTGGAAGTACTTCAATACTTGTGGATTGTTCGGATATCCTTCGCATTATTATCTCATTTCTCTTCTGACGTCGTTTCTCTTAGTTACTTATCGTTGCAAAATCTGCCTTTCTATTTTTATAGAATTAGTCAGCATCTATTTCTAATCCGCGCACAATCCGGTTTAAAAATAAAAGTTGTATACATTGCTGTTGGCTGTAGGATAAGCTGCCAATCTAATTCGTGCTGCCCCGAGATTTGCAAGAATGCAATTACAACCTTTGTGAGGTATGACTTCGTCATGCGTTAATAACGTAAAGATGTTTGAACTGTCGGTAGGTCTAATATCGATTCTCAGCATAGGGGTTAAAGTAGTGCACATAAGCGTATATGAGAACTGAGACATTATTGATTGACATTTTTTTTCATTTAATAACATCCTCTTAGTACCTAATATTGCTTTAGAATACACAAATAAGATCGAATCCTTTAAAAAATATCTTTGTTGCGAAATCCGCTCTTTTCCCTTCGTTATATTTTATCTAAACAATAGTCGTGATGAGTTTTTGATCCCTCTCTTTCCCTCCTTTTGGAACAACCTTTCATAATTCGAATCAGTACAAATGCCGTTAAATTTTTATTTCGTTTTAAGGAAGTTGCTAAGCACAATATGACAAAGATTAATTTTTAATAAAAATGTATGGATTTATTCGGACAGGTTTATCTAAAACCGTTAAAATTTTAGAATTAATTTTATTCATTCTTTATTTCTGATGCTGCCTTTAGCTGTGTCGTTTTTGTGTTCTTGTCCTCCAAGTTCTTCCGAAAAACTGTTCTATAAACTGTAAGAACGGGCAAGAATGCACGAAATCCAAACTCTTTCTTATTTGATGTTTGTTACAACCGAGAATTGAAGTAAAAGGACCTAACCGTCCAAATATATCGATTCATCAATGTGTAACTCACGTAGTGTTAAAAGGCGAGGCCCCGCCAGAAAGTCTTTCGAAAAATTTTGGGTGGTGCAGAGTCGAGTCCTCAATTCCGAGAAGTTGCGGAAATGACGTAGGAGACCGCGTACATATCTTTAGAATGGAAATATTTTTCTGAATCTGTCATATGAAAACGCCGTTAAGTCTATTCATACGCTTTTGTCGGGTTTTACTCGCATCTTAAATTTATTATTTTGTCTTTATTCCGAACTCTTCTGTAAATTGTTTCTCGGATATCTTTTTTGATAAAACTATATTTGAATGTCTTTATCTCTAGAATTATTTTACAAGCATTAAATGCGCATTTGATCGAAATGATACCTTCTGAGATGCTCATGCCAAATACAGTTCTTTTCGCTATTCTGAAAATATTGATTGGTGTTGACCCCATAAGTGGAGAATTTGGCGTTGAAAACTTGAATGAGAAATTTCATTTTTGATGAGATATCGTGAAAATATTAATTGATGCAATGGGAACCTCGTTGTATAAGAAGTTTCGTATAGAATCAGCGAATAATTTCCAACTTTTACGGAGTATCGGCAATGCACTTTGAGGAAGATTTCGATCCTTTGAGAAGTCGTTCACCCCGCTAAAAAGTTTACTGTCCTAAGATGTAATTCATTCGTTTACACCGAAGAGAAATTTTACCACTTCTTTACAGTTCATTTCGCGAATTCCTAGATTCCTCCTCAGGTTTGCATTAGAGTTATTGGTGCCGGTAGGAGCTCCGACCTTCAATCCTTGTTTCCGGGAGCAAGCATCTTAAGTATGTTTCAAACATAGCTACATACTCTCTCTTAACAGTCGTGGGCACATTTCCCCTAATCGCATAGTTTTCGCGTCAGCGTCGATTGCTTCAGGGACACGTGTGTAGCATTGGAGAGTAGAGAGAGGGTCTGCGGCGCTCCCAAGGAGCGTCTATCGCATCTTCTTCACTCTAGCGTGCCCCATCCCTATTCCCCCCAATTCCCCGGCCCTCCCTCGCCTCTATTTCAGACTCCTCCGCCGCCATGGGCCAATCGATATGTCGGCGTAGACTGGCCCACCTTTGTCTCTCAGCCGCCCTTCCACTACACCTCACCAAATATATCCTGCCTAAGCTTACACCGATGCTCGTTTGTTGTCAAGTTTATCCTTCAGATTCATCCGCGAGAGTGATTCCGCGGATTAAATTGTTTGGAAAGGCGCGAGGAGGAGCAATTTGGCCCCAAAAATTTCGTTCCCTCTTTCCTTCACCCTTCGTTTTGTTGCGAGGGTTTTCCTTCTTTCGTTTTTCGGAACCCGTCGAGAGGTGGAGGAATTTGACCTTCGACGCGAAATGTTGGGGAGGAAAGGGTGGATTGGGGAAATATGGGGAGAAGAAGCGATTTGAAATGTAATGGGAATGTTTATTAGGGGGTGACCGAAATGACTGTCGGTAGTAAAGTGAAAAAAGGAGGGTAAAAATATCATTACGCTGAACGTTGGGGAATAGCGGGCGGGTATTATGCGGAATGTCTAGATGAGGGGTTAGCGACCTTAGCGTAGGTTAACGGCGAGTGCGCTAGTGTCTCCTGCATCTTATCACTCGTTGAGTCGTGATAGATTTCGTCACAGCATCGAATCGAATACCGAATTAGAGGCTAATCGAAATTTTTTTGAAAATTCTCCAAGTCAAACGTATTAGTCGTATTAGGTTATTTTACATTATTCCTCGTTTTATAATTGCGAAGGAAAACTGAAGGGGAAAGTCAAAGAATATTTGTGCAGGAGCAACTATTTTCAAACACGAATTTCACCACTTGTAAAGCAAGAAAAAATTATCGTTGTTAACTAAAGATCGCTATTTTTATCAAACTGTTCGCAAACCTTACTTTTAAGTACTTCAAAATGTTCTAAGTTCATTGTTCACTCTGTTTGAATGAAATGAGAGATATGTTTTGCATAAATTTTGCCTATTAATCTTCCTTGAGTAAATGTTTTCAATCGTGTAAATTTAGAACATTTTTCTTTCGTGCACTTGAAACATATAGCTGCAATTTCGGTTCTTACATCTCTAAAGTTTGCCGACCTCTGCTACACAGGGTAGAATACATATATAATCCTAGCCGTCCGATAGCAATCAATACAGATAGTATTATAAATCGATAGATGCAAGGATAAGTAAATCTACTTGGTGGTGGATAATAGATAAATAAACATATCACTTTAGGAAGACCAAAAATTATCGGAAAGAAAGTGGACAACTTTGTGGGATCAAAAAATCTAGATAGCCCAAGAAAAAATATCTTGCTGCGGGAAACAGAGATAGAGGAATCTGAAATACCTTCCTAACCTATCGATAGCATCAACCAAGTATTATCATTCTAGAAGTATATTTCATTCTTAGAGCATCAGATTTTAGAAGCAAACTGTATGATGATAAAGATTAAACTCTTTGACACACCTAAATTTTTTTACCGATGGAATTTCCTGATATTATTATTTAATTTCTCTGGAAGTTTCAAAATCATTTTTATATGTATTAATTGCGATTATTATTATTATTAATTACGGTTTATTTAATAAAAATCTTCCTTTTCCTTTTAATTATTATCTTATGAATCTCATATCTTTTGATAATTCGCCATCGTTGATATTGTTTTCCGGAATATTTTTGTTACGGCAATTTTATTCATCTCTTTCTTTTATATAAAAAATGCCAAGGTCAAATTCCATATCAGATTATAATATCGAATACGAGTGTATTCTATTTGCTTGCCCTCGAAGTATCTTCTAATAATTAACTTAAAGACTTGGTTATTCGTTTTCTTTCTCAGAAAAATACTCCTGACGCCCTAGAATATGTATGGTAACACATTTTAGTGAACTGCTCGTGAAGGTCGGCTAATTAGCAAAAACTTTGTGAATAGTTGAGAAGTATACTCTTGAAAATGAAAGACGTAAACAAAATTCCTTTACATAGCAACAAGCCATTTTGTTTACACAACAATACAAACTCCCAAAAAAGTACTTCAAGTACAAAAAAAAATTTCAACTGAGCTTCAAATACTTGTGTGCTAACATTTAGGGGTAAAACAATAATCTAAATTGAAGGAAGCAGAAACCTAATGAGCGAAATGTTCGAGATCTCAAGAATAAAATTTTACTTGAACTTCTTCTGAAATTCCGGTGAATATTATCAGGTAAATAATATTTTTATTCGCATAATACTCTTAATAATAACTTAATGTTGAAGAATCTATTCAAGTTATAGTTACATTCAAATGCTAATAATTCATTTGTTATTTTTCCAATCAGTTAAAACCAGTTCCAAACTTTTAATGAGGAACGGCTTAACTGAAATAACCTGACATTCTCCATTTCAAAATGCCTTTAAACATTTTTATTCTGAATTTGCCTGCAGCAAAGTTACTTACTTTCTCTTTTTTCATCATTTCATGACAGAAGATGGTTAAAAGAAATGTATGAGGTTAAAACATTACTAGCATTACCATATTTTTATGAATCGTTTTATAGCATTTTGTTAGTTCTTTGAAATATTTCTCTTCTCTCTCTCCCCTTCAGTATAGTCTCTCTTATTTCTTAGCCGACTGTAGAACTCATCGTACCCTTCCGTGAAAGTCGTATTTTCTTTGCTTTAGGCAGTGGGTGAATAATGATTAAATAAATAACATCGTATTGTTCAGTCCGTATACCTTTTACATCTTCGGATGTATTTCATTTTTTGATATTACGATATAATAATCAAGATGTCTTATATTATACCTTCTAAATTGCTTTTGTTTACTTCACAAGGTTATCTTAATACAGTGACTATCATCTTTTAGAAGCTATCCTGAGAGGGTTCGAAAAACCAATATGTGGGACGTTTCATTAAGATTATATCATGCGACCATTCCTTCCATCACTTTACGATCCGCGCTTTATTCTTATTTCGACTAGACAGTGCGCCATTTCCCTTTCGACTTCTTGGACCGATAACGAAAGAGTCGATTGATTTTCGCCGTATTCGGTTTCAAGATGCACAGGAGATCGTCTGCAGAATGCGACAGAGACAATCGCGAAATGTTTTCCTCGCGACCGCGTTTCCGTGAGCAAGAGGCGAGTCATCTCCTGACCTTTCTTAGGCTTTCCTTACTCATTTCGAACGATAAACAGAAATACGGTCCCGACGTGGATCACGCACCAAAGGAATTCCACGCTCGCACCTCCCGGCTGCTTGCTACGGATTTCCCCGCTGACTCACCTCAGCCTCTCCCCTCTTTCCTTCTGCGTCGGCGCTCTCCCGTTGGAGGGCGCCACCATCGACGGATCCAAAGCCCATCAGCGCCACTATGAATTCAACTCCGAAAGCGCCGACGATTTCCTCTCGTCCCGTAATAATTCTGATGGCGTGGAGGACGGTTAGATTCTTATTGTCGCGACGTAAGCTCAACGCGAGGGTTAAGCTATGGCCCTCCTTATATGGCATGGGAACTCGATGTCCTATCGTTTTTGTAAGTCTGTTTTCTCCACTCGTGTTCAATTTCCTCCTCATTGTTGTCTCCGATAATTGTTTGTGAAATTATTTCTTTCCTTGTTACGGTTCAGTTTTTTCTCGGGTCAGCATTAATGACATTTCTCAGGAAATACCACTCAAAAAATGTATAAAATTACATTTAATCGGGGACACATCTTTTATCCCTTGAAAGGTTGATGGAGAAGAAACATCTCTCATGTCTTACAAGTGATTTTCTTCCTGAAGTTCTTATTTTTAGTGAAGGAAGCCTCTTTTTGCTGACTTCCTCGAACTGCGTTTTAGAAATTCTTTCTGATTATACCTAACCACACTTCTTCCCAAGTCGTTTTCGTAGGTTTTTCTCCTTTTTCCGAGTCTAATCTTGCCTTTTTCGGTTGATATTTTTGCCACTTTATATCTCACGAAAGTCTGTTTAGGAGAACTATTTTACATGGGCCTTGATTTATTATTTATGAAATCATTTTAACTAGATTTGCGGAACTCTACTAAAAACTTCCAATGATTTCCATAGAGAAAAGTTGGACGATCTCGTAGTTAAACAGTGAGTAGACTCTAAAACGAGTCGCTACGTAATTTGCTTAGCAGTTCGATCAATCTAGCAAGATTTTTAATCGCTAAGCTATTTTTATTTATTTATATTCTTTTAGACTACCTCCTAATAGGCACCAGGTCAGGTGGTAGTCATTGTTGCGGGTGTAATTTCGTACTTAGTTTTCAAAAGTTATGCTTTTAACTATAGAATCAATAGTTGATTAGGATAATGTATGAATAGAAGTAGCCACTGATGATTGAGTTAGTTACAGTTTAGAAGAACTCCATAAACCATCAACAATGTGATTCTGCTCTATGCGAATATCGGCATTAATGAAAGCATCCTCAATGGTAGCACTTTCTGCTTCAGCCCCTGGTTTCATCGATGGCGTAATGTGCATAGGGCAGAATCGCGTTGCCGATGTTTTTTTGAGTTTTTTCAACCGCGACTAATATTATAATATAGAATAATGTAATTTATACTTTTGGTAATGTATTTTCGTTGCAAATGAAATTGTTAATGAGTTTTTTCCTGATTAGGAAGGGTAAGCAACGACTATTATTATCAAATATAATCACTGCGAGTAGATGCAGGATCAGGTGGCAGTGGATATGCATAATACAATACATGATCAAGTATTTTGCTTCATAACGCTTGTTTCTCGATTGTTTGAATATTCCTCCTTTCCCTCAACATTTTCACTGATACACTGTAAAAATTTAAAACTCGAAGGCCCATATTGTTTACGTAAAGTGGACTTAAATTAATGTTCATTTTAGGGCCCGGTATTTTAATGCTTTGTTAAAGTTAAAGTGAAGATTATGGTAAATCTCCTTCATATATTATGGGTTAAGATGGACATTAATAATAATATCCACTTTAACTCTGCCAAACCATTTAAATATCGCGCCCTACACTGAACGTTAGTTTCAGTTCATTTTAAGTATACATTATAACACCAGGCCTAAGGCTTTTAAATTTTCAGCAATAAATTATTTACAGCTGCTTATTTATTTTGATTTAGCAAGATAGGATTTGCGTCGATAAGCACGGATTTTTCTATATGTTTCAATGTTATGGATTTTTATCTCACCATATTTTTGTTGATAAGTTCCTTTGGTGAATTGGTATTCACTTGATAGTTTTCAGGTGAAAATTTTAGTTATTTTTAGAGACATAAACGGAAAATAGTCACAAAGTTGTCGCGAGCTTCTCGTC
The DNA here is from genome assembly GCA_000376725.2 of Ladona fulva. Classification (NCBI taxonomy): domain Eukaryota; kingdom Metazoa; phylum Arthropoda; class Insecta; order Odonata; family Libellulidae; genus Ladona; species Ladona fulva. Next base: position 192,404 of record KZ308277.1, read on the forward strand.
TTAGTTTGCTAGGGCGTATCTCGCAGCATAAATTTTCGTGAAATATTTTGGAACAGAGCAGCTTAATGAGGAAAATCATTCAATAGGCAATACTATGATTATGTAAGGTTCCCAACAACAGATTTACCGCGACGATGCGGTTATTCTCAGTTAATTTTTCCCAGCTTATTGGGGAATTTCCCTGAATATCACGTTTCACCAGCGCTTCCGCATTAAAAGTGCAATAAATTAGGAAAATTGCGAAAACTTGCTGTTCGATATAGTTTTCGTCATTAGTACAGAAGACACTAGCGATATTCCACGATGCAGGTCAGGATCTAACGTCTAGCGCTCCCCATATCTACTCATCTATGACGTATTTATTTTTTCGAAGCACGCACGGGAATTGGTGTGGGACCGAGTTCTTTATTTTGAGTTCCTAAGTCAAGGACTTTCGAAATAGTCCGGGAAGGAAATGCCAGAGCTCCTCCTACCAGTTGCCGCATAAGGAAAATTCGGAATAGCTAATGGGAAAACACGCTGCTTTAAGAGGAAAGAAGGATCCAAATATTTACTAAAGGAAAAAAGAAATAATTATTCGATTCTCAAGTTCGAGGTGAAGATTTGGGAGCTAACATCTTGGAAGTCGATGAAGAGTATTTGTTTACTTTCTTCACTGCCGACGCGTGGTCTTTTTGTCGAAACAGTAGAATGCATTCATTTTGAAATGCCTCATGTACCCTTGATTTTAACTCAGGTTTCTTCGGCTCTCAATAAAGCACAGCAAAAATAAGTTTACTCAAATATCGCACCGGACTACTAGTATCAGTAAAAAGTACCAGAATAATTATAAGAAAAAAGGGAATTGCTGAAAATGGCGCATGAAGGATTTGTGTTCAATAATTAGCAATCGATAGAAAACATGTTTATAAATCGAATGGCTAGGAAGAATTGAAACAAGTGCAGTGTTTTTTCTTCTTTTTCCTGTTACTGTTTTTCCTATCTAATGTCTGTCTTTTTGTTCATGTTTCCATGTATTTGATTTTAAAACCTACTCTCTAATAGCTTATTGTGTTGAATTTTTTTATATTTTAGCCGAATTAAAGCAATTTTCCATTTTATCACAAATATTTTCAGTTTTAACACCTTAAATAATTTATCATTGTATCGAAAGCTCGTAGTTTTCTTCCCATGTTAGCCGTGTGATTTTCACTTCGAAGGATTGTTTTATCCAGGAAACAGTATAGTTATTTTTTTTTTCAAAATGGGACTGCTATATTTCAGCTTTACATTGATTTTTTCTTGTAAGCATAATTTTAAATACTCACTGATACCGACTGTATTTTATCAACTTGGCAAGTTATATTAGATCTATTTTGGGTACGAAATATTTCGAATTTTATCCATGGGAACATTGTGTATTCATTGGATTTTTAGCTGGTTGCCTTACTTATTTTTTGTTATAATTTCCCAGCTGTTCATTTTTTCACCTAGATGATAGATAAGCAATGTCCAATGATTGCAAACGGTGAGAAATTTATTTTTTGAGAGTCTCTTTGGGATGCATTCATTAATACAGCACGTAAGTGTAATTATTCTGTCAAATTGAGACATGCTCCCTCATTCGTTTAATGAATATTTTAGTAATTAAATTATGTAAACCGATCGCCTGAGCAATATCAGCGCTGGTGGGGTCACGTGCTAAATCCTTCGTAATCGAGGACGGTACCCTTTTAAAGTCGACGATAAACCGGAATTAAACATGTTTAGCGTCTAAGGCTCAGTTAAGCGGGGACTGTAAATTCGTTCGCCCTTCGTCATCAGTGTTCGGACGCCAAAAAACATTCCTGAACGTGCTTTTTACGTTACTGCTCATGGAAATAACAGGCATCGTTTCGCAACATGTGATTCGAGGTTAAGTGGAGTGGCAGAGTTTAACAGAAATTTGCATCTATCATTTTAAATTTATGATTCACGTTCCGAGACATTAATATTTATGAGCTTAAGAACCGGCTATCATCGTCTTTGAGCCCGCTCTATGCTCAATTATGCTGCAACACGTATAAGAAGCTGATGGAAATGGTACCTGCGGAATTCGTAAGGTAGATTTGGTGTAGATCCGCGAATACCGGATGTAAATACGTGACTTATGTGCGAGGGTCACACGAATGCTTTATCGCTGAACTATTCATCCGATCAATCGATTAGCTTTTAAGACTGAATTCAATATGTGTTTTGAAAGTCTACCGTTAGTGCTGTCGCTACATAGTTACATACATACCCTCTCAAACGGGAGGATGGACAACCCGCAGTACTGTTTTAGTTTACCCTTTGCTATTCACCCAGAGCTCAGCGTATCATGTAAAGGCTAATGATTTATCAGATTGTACATGAATGTAGGAGTTGAAGGTTCATTTTCCGATGAATGAATTTATCGATAAATTATTTACCATCCCGGACCCAGATGGCTGGATTCATATTACGTTGCTAATAATTTTTATTTTTTATTTGTATTTTAACGCTACCCTTTAATTAATAATTAATATATTAGTTTAATATGTTTGTATTAAGGAATCATTTTTTTTACGGGGAGAATTCTTTTATTGGATCGTCGGGACTCGTAAATTATTCAAGTAGTATGTTTTCTTTTCTAGATTTCTATTCCTATGCGCAAAGGCAATACTGAAGTCAGTGTTACCTTCTACCTGAGGAATTCCGCCATCACCACTTATGATTACAAAACAGCGTTAATTGCCTAGCACTTAGAGGTTATTTCTTTACAAATTCTTATTTGTAAATCGTAATTATCTAGGAAACCCTGACGATGCCTTAGTCTGTTGAGGACACCATTTTATTATTAATTAGGTATGACTTTCGTCATCGTCAAAAGTACTCCATTTAATAAAACATCATGTTTTATATACCTCGCATGCTACAAGTGATACATCTGGAGGTACTCTTCAACTACTATCTATAAATTTAGAATAATCACAATCTTTACAATTGATTCCATAGGTCTATTCGCTGCGAGTGAGAAAAAGATATTTGCTGCTAATAACAAATTCAGAGCCGATAGAATGCGGCGTTGAGTGTTTAACAACCCCCCTAAAGCCAAAGTGGGTTTTAAAAATTCGGGGTTATGGTAGGTAAATTGTTATTATTAATTGTTTTCATTTACACACGCCACTGGGGATTCACTGGGAGTATATGTAAATATAAATCTGATACCATCTTCATTATGATGCATTTAGGGCAGAAGTTTTTCTACCCCATGAATGTAGGCAATTTTGCATTCATTCCATGGCTCTGAACCAAAATCCTGGCTGCGTTCCTTCCGATAGATACAAGTTTTCGATTGAATATTCGCTAATTCGTGGGTAGTAAAGTTTAAAAAATTCGAGAAATAAAAACAATTATGGAGTATTTACTTTACGTGTCAAAATACAATTACGTAGCCCCGCAATCCGAGAACCTGGTCAGGTCTTTTTTTTTGTCTTTTCCACTGGAATAAAGTCGATTTGTTCTTTCATTCGATGGACTGAAATGCTTACATTTTAATTTTGAAACAACTTATGGAACAGTGACGTATAGAAACCTTTTATTTAATCATGTGATTGATACATGTGCCTCGACGTCACGGTTACCACAATGCGGTGAATTTACCATTTTGATTATTCTTGATGTATCATCACATATACATTTGGTGAAAGGATGTTTACCGCAGATTTGCAAGTATTCGCAATTCCTTTTTTCGATAAAGAAACGATATCGTCAGACCTTGCGTTTCAGCATAGGTCGTCGAGGACCACCGAGCACGACCCTCACGGTCTTCACTCTTAAGGACCCTATGGGAATCGGGAAAAAAACTCAAGATACGATTGCTAGCAACGGGCGATAGATGGAGTATCGGCATAGCGATTCCACACAAATGTTAAGAGGAGTAGCACCACGCGCGAGGCCGCGTTGGTGCCGAGGTCGCTGGAGGAGGCCGCGCGGCGCGGAGGGGCGCGAGTGGTGGGGGAAATGGGGTAGCGGAAGGAAATCTCTAGCACGCAACACTCATCAGTCGTTGTTCGGCTTTACGCTCGCATCGTGTGTTTCTCAGAACGCTCTCTTTTTTACCCGTCGGTTGCGTCACGGCCGCCTTTTGTGAACGTCACGTGTGGCGTGGAATGGCCAAGCTCTCTGAAAACTATCCCGACTGAATCGTTGACACATTTTCCGGCGGCCCCGCTCGCGGTGTTCGCGTGATCATTGGACTAATCGTCGATTCGCGATGAACCTCAAGTATTGGATCGTCCCTTCCAGGAGGAGGTCTGGCAGTTTCAAGTTCACTGTGGTGATCAAAGACGAGGTAAAGATTTTCCGAAATCATTTTCGTGTGATCTCTGAGATGTTCTCCTTACCTCGTCTCCTTGTCCCGGCTCCCGAATTCTCTGGCGTTTGTTGTGCAAAAGCTGGAGTACGGTTCGCATCATCTCGGAAAGAGTGATTTCCATATTTTTATTTAATAATTCGATCGTTTCTGCACGGAATAGTCGGGTTTTGTTTGATTGCTCAGTTGATGTAGATGTTGAATGAATGTGTGGGCGATTTTTCTTCGAGTTCCCTTTGGTTATGAGTTTGCAATTTCTGAGATCCTCGTGGAAATGGAAAATATATGCCGTGATTTCGTTTAAGCATTCAAGAGTGAGGCATCATGAAGGAAGAGAACGCCGCAGTGAATTTCGTATTTTTTTATTCCATCGATCAGCAATTTCCCCGGGATCGTCTTCTCCTTCCGGTGTGATATTATCCATTAGCGTGCAACGTGATTGGGTTTTAAATACCGTGGAGTAATGGTGAAATCCTGAACTTGCGGATAGAAATTTTAGTGATTAATCAATTTAAAGGCAAAACAAAGCAGTTTCCTGTTGCAGTTTATTTCATCCTTCTACTGCAAATATACATTAATCATCTCAGTATTAAACTAAAGTCTGTGCGATATCTTTTGCTTTTATATACAGGCCTTTTTTCCCCCACCAAAAATATAAGTTAAACAAGCAAGTGGATTTTATAAAGAAATTACTTCGTGTGGCATCGGTTCCAGTTAATAAGTAATCGAAGAATGGGAACGACTTGTTAAGAAAGCGTAGTATTCACGCAGTGTGAAAAGACACGTCTTCATAGAAGTTACATCAAGATCACTTACCCATTCCTACTCTTTCATAGCTAGTGGCAGCTAAGAGCTCTAATTACATCCTCCAATATCCACCTGCTTAATAGAATACAACCATCTTTGCGGACTTGTGATGGGAATCCATAAGCAGTTTCCTTTTGCATAAATAAATTTTATTTAAAGCTTTGAAAATTCTGTTTCATCTTGTTTAGAGTGAAAGTAATGAATTAAAAATCCTATTCCAAAATTCTGGGGTACAGATCCATATTTCCGTAACCAGTGATTTGATTAAAATGTTTTTAGGGTGCATCGGTGTTGAAAAATTGTACGCTTAGCATGATGCTATTTACGTCCCTGATTATAAGATCTTTGCAGCTGTTATTCCAATCGATACGTTTCAAATACTCGGCTTTAATCTCACATAGCATATAAGAGCACGTTTGAAAGCTACGGGTAGTCTCCGGGCATCGGAATTCCTGTCAAATCACTACTTCCATTGGCGTTGGACCTGCTTTCTCGCATTCTAGGGCACCTTCTCCTCGTCGGTAGTCTCTCCTCGCCCTTCCCCGCTCTTCCCTGCCTAACTCCGGTGGGTATTTTTTCTTCTATCCCATGCTTTATAGCCCGTGGTTTTTCAGGAATTCCGAGGGCTCTCATTCATAAGACTTTTTCCCTCGGAATTCAACCTAAATAGTGAATTAGAAGTCAACCTGTTTTTGTTTCTATTAGGCGGAGCCTCCTAACCGGTATGCTGTTAGTAACTGTGTGCTTCTAGTTAAATCTTGCCGCCGTGCCAATACACGCACGTGCAAATCAAACAGCAAACGGCACGTGCCACCGAATTCCATATGTTTGTGATGTTATGTTGTTGTTTGTGACTAAATTTTCGTCATATTTGATTTTGTATGGGAGCTCGCATTCAGAGCATCAACAACTTTCATTTTACACCTGCTGTTTCCTTATTTCCAAATTTTAATTTCGGCTAAATCTGGCACAGGTGTAGATAATGTCATGCTTGAAAATTGAGCGAGTACAATAACATGCCGTTGCCGGAAGAAGGTTAAAAGAATGTAGGATTGAGAAAGAAGTATTCTTCGGTTGTAGTTTCTCAGCTTAACGTTTTGCTAATATAGAAAATTAACTATTTTACAGATTCATTTCTTAAACATTTCTGATTATTTAATCCATAGAGAAATTTTGAATTTTATTTTTCGCTAATTTTACGCCAAGCGACAAATTTTCTAGAGCCTTGTAAATGTGTCAGTGTTTACAAGTCAAACATACGGAGATGTGAACATATGTTTAGAAGCATTTGGTGAAGATTAGATGCCAATTTTGAAAATTAGGGGTTCCATATGGAGGTCCATGTCCTCGGTGGGCTTAAATTCCGCTCTCTCTAGCGCTAAATCTACGTGTTCTTGAAAATTGCTATAATTTGTGCGAATTAAAGTATTTTGACGCTTGTTCATCAACCCGGCAACTACCGTAAGTTGGAATCAGCCGTTTCATTCTTAATCCTCTCCTCAATAGACGTATTACGAAAGCTTTTGGGAAAAATTTCTCGCGGAAATGACGAAAGTGACTATGTAAGTTTCGAATTTTTAAAACACATTTTGCGTGAGTTGGGTTCTTGATAAGTGTGAAAACACAACTCCATTCTTTCGTTATGAAGATAATGTTCGTTACGATTTCACAACAACGTATTAACTACATATTACTCGATATTTCTATCATAGCTAAATTCCGCGTATGATATTATTAGTCACCTTTTAATTGGGATGGCTTCGATTCTTCTCTTATTGCGAACTTGCATAAATATCCCCTTTTTAGTTTTCCATTCTCTCCATTATGAATTTTGGAGATCTGCCCACATAGTATTTCTGTGTATGTATTTCTGTGTTCTGATTCCGGGTTCTTTTTTTCTTCGCTATCGCTTGCTACAAGATTTACGATTTTAATTTTTTAATAATCACCATTTTTAGTTTTGTATCGATCGAAATTTCTCTTACATTTTCATGCATTTACCGGTTCTGATACTCGCATCCCACCGCTTTGTAGGCATTTTTTATCTCTGCCGCTGCGAACTATAATGATAGCCTGACCTCGCCGGTGTTTTTTTCGAGAGACATTGCCCCCTTTCCGATCAAAAAAGAACATCACCCTCTTCGCAGTCCCACTTAAGGCATTTTAGACCTTGGTCTCTTAGCATGCCGTAATGAAGAACGTCAGATCATAAAGTGGAACTTCTTGGATGTTGCATTTAAGCGTAAGATAAGTTGTTAATCCACGTTGACGCTTATCTTAAATTTATAGGTTGATATTATTGGGTTAATTGATGGCTCGTGGGGCTGACGTCCTCGTTAAATCCATCCGACCTCCAGCCGGTAGTTTTTTAGATTTCTTTGTCCTTTCTTGGCTCTCGATGTGTGATTTCTCCAGTTTTGTTGCAGGTCTTATTTTTAACATTCAAGTTTATAAAAGTATTTACTCCTTACTCCAATCCGGTTTTCTTTTCATAGCACCCAAGAGGTTTCTGTAAGAGAGTCGTCTGTTGACGTTTGCTCGCAGTCGAAATTAGCGTGGAATAACTGCCTATTTTTAGGCATAACTGGAAAAGCGAAATCTTGGTGGTGATTCTCGGCACGTAAGTCATTCATGGGATTCTCGTCTTGTGCTATTTTTGAACTCTAGAATGTTCTGCTAGCTTTGGCCAAAATTGTGTTTGGTTTCTCCTACCTTATGGATGGTTAAGGAGTATTTTATCCGCAGATGAAGCGAATTAGATGTTTTCCATTTACATTTAACTCCTTAATCTGACCGTAAGTGAGAAGTATCGATAGTTAATCTTCTATCCAAATTTTTAATGCAGATAAAAGATTATAGTGAAATTGCTATGTTATGTAGCGATTTATTTATGCGGCACTTTTCTGTTATGGTCACGGCTAGGCAATTTTCCATCACCGTCACCGTTTGATACTTTGACGAAGTAATCGACCAACTTCTTCTAGCCCAACCTGATCTGAGGGTGTATGATATGTTTGCTTTGCCCAAAGAATAGTCCAGAAAATAATTTTATACCGTTTCATAATAAAGGCTGTGTTAGTTTGACTTTGTTTGGGAGTTTTCCGTTATAGTCACCGTTCTACAATTCTATTGAAGCTATTTTCTCAGTAGCCTTAATCTCGTAAAAATATAATTATCAATCGTTTTCTTACCGTTTCAGATTCTACTTATATCCTTTTAAGTAATCAGTTATTTGAAGGGGAATTTTTTCATTACAGAAAATATTAATATGTGGTTTACGTCGCCATAGTATAAATCGCGGTGAGTGTGACAGAAAAGTTCACTTTTCAGATTATAGATATCTGATTTCGACATGTTTTCTCAGCTAAGAAGTTCTTCCATCGCGTCCTGATGACATTTCGAGAGAAATAAGGTTTGGGAAACTTAAAAAGTGCGATTTCTTCAACGAAATGTCTCGGTTAGTAACTGCTGGAAAATGTAAATCCTTCGGTGACGCTCGTTCCCAGTTCCGACTATGATAATTTGCTACAGCACACATCTTGCCATTCACGCAGCATTCGTTACGTTGCGCGAGTGACGTAATCCTCTTCATCTGGTTCCCTGCGCGCTTGGCATTCCTTTCCCATCACGTGACTATCGCGTGGTAATTGAGTTCTTCTCTCCTCTTCTGTTTTCCGTTTGACTTTTCGGTTTTCCGCTTTCCATTTCATCGGAGGAATCGGCGCCTTAGCGCTCTTCGACATTTGTCGGTTGATCGCTTTCATCCCCGATGATTAATGATGGCCTCGCGGACCTGTTGCACGCAGTGCCAAAAGTCTTCCACGGTAAATTAATCTCGTTTAACCTTTGACAAAAACGTATCGAAAGCTGTATTCGTGGAAGATTAGGATATGAGGAAGTTCTCATTTCATTTCTTCTGTTGATACGAAGTGTTGGTCGAGGGAAAGATAGAATATTGATTGGACGAAAAGAAAGATCAGAAACGTTTTGTGATTAGTTGCAGAGATAATGAAATTTATGGGGTTTATAATGAAGGGAGCATCTCTATAGGCTATATGCATTTTAGAAAATGAAAAACACTAAAATATGTCCATTAAAAGGATTTTTTAAATATTATTGCAATATTTTTGTTAGTTTTCATGCATAGATGTAGCGAATTTTTTCATGACAATTTCAACAAGTACAGTTTTGAAAAGTATAAAATACGAGTTACAACGCTCAGAATTGTTCTTAGAAAAAAAGGTATTTTAGATTCCTTAAGGAAAGGACGTCATCTGAAAAATATGCGTAGTACGAATTGAAAATAAATTAGAAGAAGAGAGGAATTTAAGTACGAAAAGATTTTAGTGGGTGATGACTTGCTGTTTAACTGCCTAGGAGGCTATTATTTATGGTATTGAGGTCGCGGATTCACGTCCTGCCTTAGATACGGTTACGTTCATAGGATATATCACTCAGTACAAAATGGTTGTAATACGTCTATTCGTCAGGGATTTTCTCTTTCATTAAGTAAAACGTCGTTTGTAAAATTTCTTTAAGAGGTTTTAGTTAGTTTTTAGAAACGCTGAGTGGACACCTCGGTGTGGTTTATAATCGTGATCCTTTTGAAAGAAACCGTTGTTAGTGATTGTCTATAGTTTCGTAAAAAACGTTGGTGAGAATTTTGAATGGTTGTGGTGAAATTCTGAGTTGAGGCTTACCCTAACACCCGTGACGTTCTATCAGCTGTTGAAACAAATCGTCTTCGCTTTCACAATCCGTGAAAAAATTCATCCGTAAAATATTTTACGGTCATCGCCACCATTTGGAAGAGAATGATTTTAGGTGTGAAAGATATTGTCTGAAGAAAAAAAACTTCCGTTTCGGTGCAATGATGTAACAGTTACATAAAGACGAGTTATGAGGTATCTTAAAATTTCGATTTTTGCTTACGTATCGCTCTAATGCTGATAAAGTCAAATGTTTACATGGTGTAAACATCTAATGTGCGTCACGATGTTATCAGCTGAGGGTTGTCAGAGTAAGTAACAATGATCGATCATATTTCAAGTACTAGCATCGAAAATCTTATCCCTTGTTTGCCAAGGCGTAAGTATCCATCATTGGTGAAGTTCAAGGAGGTTCACTTAATGAAATTCCGCGATGGCAACCATAAAATTATTTACAATTTCGATTAATTTAATTTTCCTTCACTCGTTAATAAGTGGGCAATAATGGGCATTTCAACAATTTTCGAAGTGTACCAGAAAGGATGAAATTCTTGTTGAAATAACACTTTGAAAATATTTCAAGCAAGAGGTTCTTTAATTCGTTCTTAATTAATTTCTTTGTAGAATTTACCACGTTTTATTTCGTCATGAGTCTTTCCGTTCACGGAGTGATGCTTGATACTATTTCTTTCATTATAGAACGCTAGTCATATTTCTTTCTAGATATTTCCAACGGCGCTACAACTACGAATTTCTTCTTTTAGGTCATTCAGCGTGTAAACAAATTCACGATGTCTTCTTTAGTTGATATTGAGAGGAACAGCGTTACGAAACTTTTCTTAGAATCCATGCCTTTTAATATCCGAGAATGTATCAGCTAGCAAGGATAGAGACCGTATAAAATTCATTAACAGATGGAAAGGTGAACCTTGACACGAATGTAAAGGTGATAGATGCGTAGTAAACAACTGCGTATAAATCGGAAAGCCGACCTCTCGGCGGGTCATTAAACCTTGCTTATTTATTCAGAAGGAATAAAATTGTTTCTAGATCGATATTTGACGTAGTCCATGATATATATTCGCCACAGTTGGAGCATGACTGAATCTAGGAGCTTCAGTTTGAACTTCGAACTTGAATAGCGAGTGAAATTATCAATATGTGCTATTGACACGCGATTATGATAACATTTTATGGTTCAGAATAAGATGATAGATGATCTTTCAAAGTTTTGGTAATCGTGCAGTTTCAAAATCGCAATTGGATCTGCTTTATTATTAGCTTTGTTTGTTCTCAGTTTTTGATCAACAAAACTTAAAACAGTTTTTCGAAGAAGACTGCCGTAGATGATATCACTCTCTATGACGAGAATTTTAGTGAAAACTTTATAAGCCCTGGTTTGGCTGTGGAAAAGCATTATGGATAAGATCTGCCAGTGAAACAAATTTCTATCGTGAAGTCAAAGTATCCGAGAAATCCCTTCGGTAGCATTTAAAACAATTCAAATTTTAGGAAAATGATGATGATGCATAGAGGTTGTATACTAAGGTGTACTTTCTCAGATTCAGGCAAGCTATCTTCGCATTTCTACATTTATTTGTTTGTATCCCTGTGGATTTTGAATTTGGGAAAAGCAGGTTTCTCGTGCTTGGAGCAATAGTGTGCACATTGTCGAACTTTCACTTCCCTCCTACCAGTGTCTGGAATTTCTGGTACGTGAATGTATTTCTTAGGAAATGTTTCCTTAGACCATTTCCGTGAAAAGATTTGTTTAGCTCGTCCGTTCATATACTCATTTCCTTATTTTGATTTTTCCTTTCGATCCTTCTTACGAAAATAGTTTTGTAAAGGTTCGTGGAAGCTTAGTTCTTACTTTCGGATGGTTTCTTCCCGAATCAAACCCATTTCCTTATTGGAAAGCACCTGTATTATTTTTGCAAGAATTAAAAGTGTCATTATTTATAGCTGTTAAACGGTTTCTCTTTCGGTAGGCTCCAGTTCAGTTACTAATCTTCCCTGATCCCTGAAAGGAATTACTGTATTATAATCGTGTGATAAAGCAGCATAGAGTATTGTACCTGTCTGAAAGATCGTCTTAAAGTATCAATACTTTTACTTCTGACCGCCGCACATACTATGTGGTAGTTGTCATGATCTATCTTGATTTTGCAATTCTGAGGCGGTATATGTATTTGCATTGAGAACATTTCGTTCGTGGTATCTTCCGTCGGGTAAAGCAGCCATGAGCTAGTTCTTCGTCGACAAAGAAACACTCCAGTTACTGCTTGAATTTTTATCCTGCCAATGCCCCTCAGAAGCGATAAACAATTGCTAATCTCTCCTAAGGACGCGACACATTCCCCGTAAACATAGATACACCTAGCACCTGCGCTAGACACATTAGTCCCCAGGAATAATTTAAAGCTGGAAAGTCCCAAACCATCGTGAGATAAATTTTATTGGTGGGAGTTATTCGGAATAAAATTTGGCGATGGATATGTGTTCGTGATCTTTTCATGCCACTCGTGTCGGCGGCGCCTCACATTTTCAGCTGTCCAGCTCGATATTCGGATCTGTCGTTACGTCATTATCGGTGACGGAGGCCGAGTGTTCCTCAGATCCTTGAGAAGGACCTTGTGATTTAGCAGTGCTATCGACTTGTTTAACGCGCGGATCGAATATTCTCCCACTTTTGGGCCACGGTTGGCTCAGAAAGAGTCACGTGATTATTAACTGTCTGCGAGATGTATCAACGTCTTAAAATATATTTCCCGGTATACCATCACATCAGCCAATGAAATCCGCAATTGAAGCTTTTTTAGGCTTTTAGAATTTGATTCCTGGTCTAATAAAGTGGCAATGGCTCATTGTTCTATATTGACTGGTATTATAGTTACCTTAATGACGAATTTTTCTTTTTTTTTCCCTCCAGTTTCCTGGTAAATTTATACGGATTCGACAAACGAACGAGTTCGTGGAGACGCTCTCAGAAATATCTGTATTAAACTTAATTAATATTAGGTAAAGTCTATTCTTGCGTATATTTAGTTCATGCTAAATTAATAGCAATTTTCATCCGTATTTTACTACATAATCGATGAATTACTCCGTTTTGTCTAAAAACGAATTCGCTGTATTCGTCGCATTAAATAATTCCCTTGAGGTGTCGTAAGAAGTTTGAAATGTATAGTTTCTTTCACTTGGATCCATCGTTATTCGTACTGAACCTGTTGTGTACTCTCCTGTCTGTTCGGATTATTGCCCGATCTTACTCTTTGGAGTTCGCATCTATGCAGCACCCGATACGTTCGGCCACGCTTCATTAGCGAGTACGCGGGAATCCCTGAGAACGTTATTTACTCTCCTAATATGTTTTCCTCAAGTTTTGGACTTGAGCGTTAATTATTTGTATGCACAAGTGTGCTGATGGCTTATTTGTTCAAAATAATGTAAAGCAAATCGTTAAACCTTCTTAGTAATGCTTTGTGGAGAGCTCATGATTCTTACCATTCTACAAAATATTACGGTAGTTCTTATGATTTTCTTTCATTCGATATTTAATTGTTACACTTGAGTGAAATAAAATTTGTAAATTTTAGTGTTTTAGTTGTAGTGCAGCAATTCCATTTTTCGGTCTTTTTCTGGTCAAATAGTACTCTGGGAGAGGGTCCCTGTTAGTAAGCGCGATGAAAGCAGTCCTGGGTACGATTCCCGGTGGGAGCCAATGTGTTCAAAATGACCCGAGCTGTCGAAGCCCTTTTAGTGCTTTATTTTTAGATCACAATTAATTCTGGGGGTTATATTCGAGCAATTGACAGAAAATGCTATAATTCTACACCACCAATTACCCAACTATAGAAGATTCAAAGATTACGAAACAGTAGTCCTTGGCTATAAGTATGAGCATTTCAGTTAAATAACAGGTTATATCACTTGTTTTATCTTTCTCTGAACTCTTTCTATTTCGTTTTTATTTAATCCCTCTTAACATCACAACTACTTACGATGTTATGTTGAAGAGAAGCCCAAATGGGTCTAACTTCGCCAATAAAGGGTCTATCCATCTACCTCTCGTATAATTGTCTGCAATTCGCTCAAATTTGTAATCACTAATTTCGCATAGTATCAATATTGATATAAATTAACAGTTAATGTTTACTCGCTGAAAAATTAATATCAATATTATTCGTTTTCTAATGAGTGATTACAAATTGTTTAAAACTGGACAATTTGTATAAATTAATCGTTGAAATGTGTAAAACATGTTGGGAAACTGTCGAAAGATGTCGACATGTTGGGAAACTGTCCAGGGCATCCAATAAAACCAAAGGGGTATTCTATCGCACCCGTTTCATAATAAAGCGATCGATGTTATCCTTTCGTCGTAGATTGGCTCATAATTCATCAGTTCATGCTCATAAAAACATAAAGGATCTGCCCTTGTTGATCATTTACCAATACCAGTTATATCCAATTCAAGCCTGCAGGCGATTCTGAAATACATCGATAGTTTCATGACCCTGAGTAACCGTTGTTTATTTACGAGTAGCAGATTAGACACGCTTCTTTCGACCTCGTTCTATTGCTTCTGTCGTTTACATTTCTCTGTTTCCGTTTCAACGTTCTCTTGTTTCCGAGAGATCGTTCGTTATTCGCATCCACTTCCTGATAAACTTTTCCGCACTTGGGAATTCCTTCGTCCTTGTAAGCGTTAGTGAACTGTTGAACGATTTTTTTATACGGGTTTCCTCATTAGTCATTATGTGGGCTTGATGACAGTCTTAAGCTAGACTTGTTCTACCTACTAGTGATCTTGGAAGTTTTGAGGACATTTTTTTGTGTATAGATCTGTACGAAATTTTTCGTAGTGATCAATTTCAAAATTAAATTTTTGGCGCTCTTTTGGTGGAACTTAATGCATACGATGAAAAGTATTTTCAAAAATAAAATAAGGTGTATGCATACAACCTCGCGGTCAGTTGGTACAAACTAAGCCATCTTTGCAAGGGATAGAAATTGAAGAAGGGTTACCAGATTCATTGTTAAGAAAACAGCGGAAGAATAACATTATTCTATAATGCAATATAGTGTGTTAGTGTAATTAAACTGTAATTCTCTTACAGTTTGTCGTGTATGATGCGAATTTCAGGAAAATTTGTTGTTGTTCGTCCTTTTTAAATCACTCCTGATAATGACTCAATTTGCCGAAACGGGTTTTTTTCCTTCATGAACGTGATCATGTGGAACGTGTACGAAAATTGTTAAACATGATGTGTGATAGTTTTATTTGAAATTTTCGATAGAGAGTTATTTGGATAACATGTTATTAATAACGATTAATTTCTTCGGAAACCACGAGTTCATAATTTTAATTTTGATTAGCTTATTCATCACTTAGCTAAAATTTGACTTCAACGTTAAAGTTTTTTGGTTAATACGTACGACTTTGGGTCGGATGAGTCCGTGGCTCCCATGAATATAATTTTAGTCTCTCATTCAAGCAGCGTAAATAGAGCGTGGTTCTTTCGGTGAATAACATGTTTAGAGACTCCAACGTATTTGCATCATTCATCTGACCTAGATTCCAGAATAAAACGGACATTTTCCGGAAAAAAAATCTGTAGACATAGTGCCATTTCTCGGGATGATATGAACGCAAGAAGACCACGAAATCCGGTCCTATCTTTATCCTGTCGTGGGACGAAGGGTAAGGAAGCCTAATTATTTCATTTAGGCGGAGATGGGACAGGAAACTGTCGAAATTCTTATGCAACCGAATATTTGGACAACTTTTACTCCAATTAAAATTTTGATCTCCTGCAGAGCCTAGATTTTGACTTCTTATTTTGTGAGTTGAGTGAAGACCGAAATGTCGGCCTTTATGGTCATGTTGTGCTATTGATTACAGTATTTTGATGTCGTTTCAGTATCAACATGCTGAACATTCGCTTCTTTAAAAAATTTAGCCTATTCAGCTTCGTCATTCCTAGATGTAGCATTTCTTTGGAATTTCGTTGAATCAGTATCTTCCTGCATCTTTAAGGAAAATGTTCCACCTTGAACTTCTTGGATCGTGATTTGGGTGTTCATTTATGTACGCAAATGCTCGGATACCAGAAAAGGAATGCCTCAATGGTCTTCCTTCTAGAAAATAATTTAATCTTAGTCGTTATCTTATAAACCTATTTTGTATGGCTACTCATTCTGTCAAATGTATCTTTTGATAGATATCTGATGATAATAATTATAATAATTTACTTTCGAAAACAGGAAAGTACCCAATTAAATGCGTTATAGTAAATGAACCCAAATAAATGCGATATAATGAATGAATGAAATGCGATATAATAATGAATGAGAAGAGGAGGAATTATGAATATGATTGCACTAATTTCTCTTTGTATTAATTTTGTAGGATGCATATTCATAGAAAAAGGATGAGCAAAGTAAAGATTATGCTTTTAAGGATTTGCTATCTCTTTAATTCCTTTTTGTTATCAGTGTCAAGTACGTATATATTTACATATTTACCGTATTGCCATGATTTAATGCAAGCTTGCGTACATTTTGCGGGAAGTATCTTGTATTCGCAATCGTTAAGCGCCCTTGCTATTAATACGCGGGGATTTTAGTTTTTAACTCTATAAACCATCATTTTTAAGTTAATAAAATTCCGTTTTCTCTAGGTAAAAATTATAGCCGCGATACGGCAGATATTACTTTCATAAGAAATCTGTGATATTACTTATCATTATTTACAATCGAAAGCTAAATTATTTAGTTTTTTAAAACACCTAAACTCTTTTTTTCGTAAAGTATTCTTTTCCGGTGTGCTCTTTCTTACACTTTTGCGAATTTTTTATTCTCGGAAAAAATTATTTCAGAGGAAATTGAAGATTTTGAATTATTTAAATCCTCACTGTGGCTCGTTTCCCTCTTAAACTTGATTTTCTGAATTTTAATTAACTAAATGGTTCCCTTTTAGGAAATGATATGGTTTAAGACTTCCATCCCTTTGTTACGCTATTTTGATTAATACCCAAATTTTGGTGAAATGTGATGATTTGATTCATGATTCTCTCACTGTAGTCCCGATTCAGTGATTAAAGTATGCAGGTTAATCGTTGATTGCATTCGGTCGCACGTATAAGAAGAGGAGGAATGAACCAAAGGAAATTATTTCTTTAAGTTTGCATTTAACATTGAACTGAGGAAGGTGTTAGTACATTTGACCCCATATAGTTAAGTTTGTACAGATGATTTTTTCATTAAATTTTGATCGATATTTATTCACATTCTTCAGTGTGCGCCCCTAAACTTCGACTTAAAGTATTGTAAATAGATTTTAGTGAAGTTATTAAATGAAATGTTGATTTCGGCATTAATTCTCACTCTTCAAGGATGGAGAAGATTTCGACGGAGCAGAAACGTTCTTGAACACACGTCGAGCCCATTTGGAATCGAATAAACATCGAATTAGAATTAGATAGGTTGAGCGAAAAAAAATCGATGACCAATCAAGCGAGGGAATCAATTAAAGGGAAATAGCCGAATAAACATCAGAGCCTATTGAATAGACGAGAGACTTTCCAATTGATCGCCACCCGGAAAGAATGGCCAGCGGCGCCCAGAAATTGTGCTGCATTACGTGTTTCGGATACCCCCATGGTGGTGCGTTTTCCCCTCTTACCATCGAGTTGTCGCCGCAGCCTTGGTCATCTTCGAACGTGTCTGCCTTTCATCTAATCCCCTCCCCTCTCCTATTCCTCGGCCCTCTTCTTCATGGTCTCTCCGCAACATTGGTTCGAAGGACTTCCACTTCCTTCCGCATCTAAACCCCACGATGTATTTCATCCGATTTTTCGATCCGTTTGCCATAGAAGCTAGAGTGGTACCTCGGCTAACGAGCGGCCTGCTAACGGATTTTTTTCGGCCGACGAGTATTTATTTCGCTGTGATTACGGATTATGCTATAGAATATAGATTCTGATAGGGAATATTTTGAAGGTGCTTGCACATGTACGCGTCAGATCTTGTCAGATCTGTATTTTAGGATTTGACTAAACATTTCAAAAAGAAATAAAGACGTATTTTCCACAGGTTATTTACGCAATTCGTTGTAAAACCTGTGAACAGTACATCCTTATGGATGTACTTGTTCACAGGTTTCCTGCTGTGGAGATTTTTTCCTAAGTTAACACTTACATATTTTACATCCTCAAATTCTTCTTAACCTTTTCTTTCTATTTCTATTTACAAATTTATTCATGTTTTAATAATAACATTGACGACAGGTTAGATGGAAGAAGAGACTTTTTAGTCTCAATCTTGCCTTAATAAAGACCTTAAATAATAATATGGATATATTGTACAACTGTAAACCTCTGAATGGTACCTCCTTACTTTTTTTTTAATATATGAAATGGCTTTCAACAAAATTTTACTTGAAACAACTAGGTAGGATTTGACTACTTATGAGAGAAAGCTTTTCGCGAAGCGAGTAAGATTCCAACGAATCATCTTTGCTAGTTTAGCCTGTAAAGTATTCTATCCGAAAGCCGGTTCGAACCTCGAAAAACTCCAAAAGCCCTGGAGAAGGAATGAGGCCTATTAGGTAAGATGAGCAGTGAGGTAGTTTTCCCTTACGGTCCTCAGTGAGCCAGATTACTTACAGTGACACGGTACGTAACTGCAGCATCACTGTGAATCTGGAAATCAAGGCATCTAGTTGTAGGTATAAACGTAAATTCGCTGGTAGTGCGAATTCCATTATGAAATAACTGATGAAATTGATTCTGGAATTGATGAAGTGAGCAAACTTTCGTTTTTGTGCAGTAAAATGTCTGCACGTACATCAACACTCGTCTTGTGGGCGTGAATCGATTTGTCTTCTCGATTTCTCAGCAACCACACGCTATAATGCTTACTCAGGAATTGTCTCTTCCGCCCGTCCATCGTGTAAGTTAGCACATTTGGCCTAAGAAAATGAAATGAACGCGGCAGATTTGCATCCACGGGAAAATTGAGCGTATTAAAATCTTGCGTGCTGCCGCCTCTTTAACGGAGCATATTTGCGGAAGTTTTCGTTACTGAAGAGAAAGAAAGTCTGTTGAAATTCGATTTTATGAGCGTGTTTTTCTACGAATTGTGTGAATAAATATATTGTAAAATCTTTTACATCGTAGAATATTTTATCATTAAACATTACGAAACTAGCCAACTGATTTCTCATTGAAAGCTCAAAAACATCTGGGTATATTTTTAGATGAGATCTAGCTCCCCAGAATTGGTTACGGTGGTAGACTATCTGGAACTTTGATAAAATCTTAATTTGTTTCCCAATTTGATATGAATCTAAATACCTTTATTTTTGAAGACTGTATACGATTCTGAAAGTCAGGGTCAATTCTTTTGACTTGTTAGCAGATCATCAAAAGATTCTTTTCATTAAGGAGCTTCATCCGCATAATTACTCAAAAGGCCTCATGAATCTTGTCGGGTATTATTTGACGTAATCCATATTGATCTAAATTTAAGGCAAGAGAAGTAGTTCACCTTCTCAAGAATTTTGAGGTTTATCATCGAACAGGGATTACTGGCTTATCTAAATTTACTGCCTTTTAAAAGATCTCAATCTTTGTTGGAATAGAATGTAATCGTAGATGTATTGTGAATCCGATTTTAGTCAGCGATGGGTAAACTCAATTGTTATTTACGAAAAGCACAGCGAAATTTTAGCTAAGTTAATTCAATCAGAAATTACATTCATCCGCCGAAATCTTTTCTCAGCCGTAAAGCTCACAAATCATGAAATACTCAAACTTTGCAAAATAATCACTTTTCTTACGTTAGTGAGCCTGAAGTGACAGAACCAAATATACTAATGTCAATTTCTATATATTTTGTATACATATATGTGAACTCCTCCGCCATAACATTCGACAGCCGAATTCGAGAAACAGCAAATAATTGTTCGTTAAGCAAGATGTTTGTCAGCTGGGTTAATTGTTGGCCGAGATATCACTGTATCTCGTATATTTGTTATAAGATATAGATATCAACTATAAAAACAAAGGATTATGTTAAGCTGAGTTTTTTCCAACACGTCAGCTGATCGTCTTCTTTCCGATGCCAATATTGAAACTCTGGTAATCGTTTTGGCATTCGAAAGAAGACAAGTGGACGTCAAGTTTCGGGACTGCTGCCCAGAACCTCGTCTCACGTGCCATTGATTTTTCCATCCGTTCTAGAGTGAGCAAGAAACAACATTTAGCTCGATATCCACCGCAGAGCCTTGTTAGAATGCAGCGTAAATAGGACTTCCAGGTCGCCGCCGGAATTACCGCGGAGACCAACTTGGGAGCTACGAGTTACTTGCACTATTTGCAAACACACCGGAGTACTCGGCCATGGAAGGGAGATCGAAGGACGCAGACACGGTGCTGGTATTGTCCGACCGTGCATTGTCACATCTTTCCATAAGTCGATTACAAATTTGTTTTTCCTGCCAGCATTTCGAAAACTTAAGTAACATTTTCTGTTTTCAGACATTTCCAAATGCAGTGATGATTCACTTTTGTTGACCCATAAACAACCAAGGTTAATTTATGGCCTTATACTTACATGGAAACGGTTTCGAAAGGAAATTTTAACCAAAGATTTATATTCGAAGGGTTAAATATTTATAAAAATTAGATAAAGAATTTTTTCATGAACACAGCTGCCATTAAAAGATTGCATTTTTTAGTATTGCACGTTATGAAAGAAACCAGGAACTATTACTGTCATTATCCTATTCATTGTTAAATAATTAGTAATTTTTGAAGTACTGTAATCAAGACTTTCCTGTATTTATCGGCTACTTATGATATCCAAAAGGTTGAATTTTATTTATTAAGAATTCTGTTCTAGCATTTCTGTTAAAGTAACGTAATCCTTGTCGGTAGAATTGGTTTTTATTTATGGTTGATCCGAATAAAACTTCGTTTCAACTCTTTCGAACCCATCTTCTGTTTGGAGGAAAATGTTTAACAGCAGATGATAGTAAGAGTCGTTCCATTCAAATGATTTACCTCTAGACTGCTCTAGTTGGTGCGCATCTGAGCTTGTTTCTAAATAGATCGAGAAACGCCGCAGCCGCAATGGCTGATTACGTCGCAACGACTCATACAGGTGACTGCTGAATGATGCGACATCTGGCCATGAAGATAAAATCGAATTTTGAATCACTTCATAGCCGTTTCCGAAACTGCATATGATTTTTGACAAAATAGGGTCGAGAGATTGTGCCAGAAGCATGTGGTACTTCGTTCAAAATAATTGATTCCCTGGCATTCCCACACACGCTCACTGCACTACATGTTTGGCAAACGCTTGTTTAGGAACACCCGCAATAATCTTCAATATTGATTCCTCTTAAGTTAACGAAGATGGTTTCTTCCAGCAGTTTGCAACACAACTACATATGATAAGTAAACGTACAAGTAAAATTATCAAAATTTTGTGCTCTTATTTCTAACGAATTCGATTGTTCGGGTAAATACGAATGTCAGAACAGTGGCTTACAGAAGATTTTTTTGCCGATTTTTGCGTTCCAAACTATTTGTGAGCCAATGATTTGCGCGTTTTTAATTGCCGGAAATCAGTTGGCGTTTTAAGTGAAACGCTACAGTTTTTATCGATTATAAAGAAAAAACTGAAAATCTCCGTTATTTTTCAACGACGTTGCCCTTGGCTCTTCTCTAATTTCACGAGGTCGGCATCTCTCCTAATTTTCTCCCGAAAACCGAAAATTGAAGGTTAGGCGGATTTTTGCGGCAAACGGAGTAAACCACGGAAATGCTTCTGGCCATCATTATTTTATCGTTACTATCATTTCTTTGAAAACGCACTTTTTTAAGGAAAAGGAGATGATTAGTATTCATTAGCTAAAGTATTTTCTGCTCCCGATGGGTTTTTTTATGCAAGGTCCTTCCATGATATGATAGCACACTACCTTGAAGACTATGCCATTGTTGAACCTGGAGGTACTGTACTTATCTACATCGTATTAGAATGTCAATGAAGCCTTGATTTGAGCGTCTTTTTCAAACATTTCCGCTATCTCTTAAAGTGAAAGGGAATGCTTCCGGAATTCTAAATGGACTAGTAGTTAGTAAGTAGTAAGCTGAATGAGCGCTTCTAACGGGATTTTAATTAGTTAGGTTGATTCAACCGTTTGCATTCATCTGCATACGTGTACTGTCCTTACGAATTTCTGCGCTCATGTCGGAATCCAGCTAGTAAGTGTGGCATTTATGTGAGATAATTTACTCTCACGCGATGCGTTTAGCTACCTAGATTCCTCCTCACTCGTTTCTGCGATATTTCACTTAAATATTTATCGCATTAAACGTATTTTTCTTGACCTTTGCTCCTTTTTTGTGAAGGAGAAAGGTTTTTCGCACGCGTGCGTGCTCGCGAAACGATCGATTGAGCGCTTGGAAAAAGTAAAATATTTCCGTCTTTTAGCCGAATATTTTTAAAAGCTTCGGTGATGAATGCATTTGCACGGTTATCGAACTGCTCAGGTGAACCAGATTCGAATTCTAAAGAACGGCTTTGTGTTTGGAATGGTTTTGTTAGATAGCGTTTTTGGTGTGTTTCTCGATCTTTTTAGTTGTTCCTAAAAGTAATGAAACGATAAATTGTCGTGTTTATTTATTTCCCAATGACCCCACAAACATCCATATACTGGGGGGCTATTGTGCTGGGGCTTAAACAATAAAAATGGAGGAACGCACATAACCCTTTCCTAATCGGAAATATCCGACCAGCCGGGATTGGAACCCGGGACCTTGGGGTTGGAGCGCAAGCACGCTAACCACTCCGTCTTTCATTATATTATTATCATATAATAAAATGACTTTTCAGTAAAAAAATGTAACTAAATAAAGGTTTCACTCGTGTTGAGAAAGGTTAAACTGGACCTCAGTAAGTATTTGCCTCTCCAATATGTTTTTACTTAATATTTTTGTGACTAGGATTATTATTTTGTAGTAAACATTTCCCTGTTATTTTGATGAATTCATAGTTATATGTGGATTGAGTGTGTTTTTTTTCTCTTGCGTGCGTACTGTTCGGGGCAACCGTACTTCGGTTTATAAAATGTAACGGTTCATCGGGGAGTGTGGCAGCGCGTGGAATATTTTCTGATAAAAGATGATAATGATCTGATACCAGCTTATAATGGTACTGTTCAACGCATTCGCTCATCAAATGGGCTTTACCTTCTCCCAGTCGGATTAATTTTTAAGGAAATGTAAAGTTTCCTTGAATATAATTTCAGCTCTCATACCTTCCTCAATTACCATTTGCAACTTTTACCTTATGTTGAATTTCTGCTCTTATCCTGGTTCTCGGTGACTGCAGCATGATTGCTATCTGGCACATTCTTCTCTTTTACCTTTTACATGCTTCAAATTTTATTTTCATAGGACTTTTACAAGCTGCCTCACTCAATAATCGCTGCAAGTGGTAACAACTTGAAATTTTATAGTGCGATCATTTTTATTTCAGTCTAATTCGGCAAATTCCCTCATCTTGTGGCATTAACCAGCATTGGCTATCAATGAGACCTGTTTGTGATTGACACTACACCACACCTTGAAACCATATACTCACACTTGACCATGCATGTGTTTAGTTAGTCAGCCCTTTGATTCGGTAAAGTAGCATAATATTTTATATATGTACGTACTTACTAATAAAGTCAATCATTAAAAAAGTAAAGTATAATTTGAATTTAATAACACCATTTTAAAACTGTAAATCGATGTTAGTCATTAACAAAGTAGCATTTTTATGTCGGTTTACTCCACCTTTTCTCATCTTATTGTTAGTGAAAGTTGTTTCCAGGTTTCCATGTTTTGCATAGATCGGTAGTTAAACGTGTAAATATGATCACATCTCCCCTCTGAAGAGTGGGTAACGTAAATGAAAGCGATGAAGTCATTATTTCTAGCCTAGTGCATTCTTGTTCGCAAAAAGTCATTTGTGCTCGGATTCAAAGCGAAAGAATCTCATTCACAAGGAGATAATTTGTTCTTAATTTAGAATCTTTGTAATTAGGAGTAATCTTCTTGTGTTTCTTGAGTATAACGAATTCATATCCGCCTGAAACATTCTTTTCAATCTTTCGATCGATTCTTTTTCAGTCTTACGAGAAATTCATCCTTGGATTTCTGTCAATTTTTGTTTAGAATAGAAGACGTTCCACAAACATGAATTCCATGTTGAAATTCATTTCGGCGCTCCAGAGGAACATGCCTTCCTTTATTTACTTAAAAAAGCATGTAGTAGTTCTCCCAAGGCTGCCAATTTCGATCACCTGCTAACTACCGTAGCGTTAATTTCTGTACGTGCGCCATAGCTATGTACACACCGAGCGCCGTCACCTGTATTTTCTTCAACTTCCCATCACAGTTCATCCGGTGATGATGAAAAACTGTCATCTCAAAGCACATTGTAGCAAAATCTGAATTGTCAAAGAGGCGTTACTTGACTCTCGAAACCGCCGTGGGTGCGTGATGTTCCGCGAAAAGACGAGCTTTTAGTATCAGAAGTCGTTCGTCGCACGCGGGGAGGCGCTCTTTATCAGGCACGCCATTCTCGCCGTATTCGCACGCCCTTCACTCACTCGATGATTTCCCAAAACGGTGTCAGGGCCGCAGTACGGACCCCTCCCTTTCTCCCCCTCTTTCTCCCCCTCTTTCTCCTCATCCCTTTCTCCCTCCCTTTTCTCCCTCCCTTTTCTCCTCATCCTCGCCCATCTCCTCCCCCTCTTTCTCCTTTCGCCATCCATCTCGGGCGCAGCTGCCTCCAAGGGGCGACCTTGCACCCGCCTCCGATGAGTCTATCCTCTCTCGCAGACTCCCAACCCTTACTATCGTTTCTCTTTCGATCCGATTATCTTTCCTCCTTTGCCCTATTCTTCCCTATGTTCGGGCTGCGGTTCCCCTGTTTTCAAGTGCAGGTGATGTTCGAAAGTGAGCTTTAGGGAGTGAATCGTAATGGCTACTTTGATGTTCAGAAGATCTCCAGGTGATCTTTGAAAATGGGGATTAAATAATGTAATCGTAAATACACATCGATCATCGTTTAAGTTAACTGTTCACAGAAATGAATGTAAGAGTTCGTAGTTATTTGCCATTTTAGTGCACAGCGAGTAGGAAGGGAAAAATGACGAGCTTTTATTAGATTTTCAAAATAAATCTCCTACCTATGCCACTTAATTTCACTGTTTCCAAATTGGGTTTAACTTGGCATAAGGATACAAGGATCTTAGGTGATAACTGAATCCTTGCAATTGCACATAAATATATATTTCTAAATCATCCTTATTTATCTTGCACATATATTAGACCCTATTGCAAAAATTAGTATGATTTAAATTATCACCTTAAACCTAGAAGAATTCAATTAGAGGATTGAAAACACTCCACAGTCCTTATGTTGAAAGATGGAACTTGCATTTCAAACTAAAGGTGAAGTCACAGAATACCAATTTCTAGGAATTACTCTGTGAATTTTGGAAACTGAACTTCCTTCTTCATGTGCGTCCACAAGGAAGCTTTATTTCCAAATTGGTCATAGGATATTTCCTATAAATCAGTAATCTCGAACTTCTGTTTTGCTTGAAATGCAAGTTTCATCAGCTGACACATGACTTATGGAGCATTTTTATACTTCTAATTCATGAGCAGCCGTATTCCAAGTTTTTTTCCTTTCAAGCAATCAGATCTTAATTTTTAAAAGCAACAATTTCATTCCAAAGCCAGTTGTGGTGGATATGTTACGAATATGTTATTTTATCTTAATTTACTACATTTTTCCAATGAGAGAGAGAACAAGCCTTTTAGTCTTGCTGTTCTTGTAATATTGTAGGTATTTTATGTTTGCTTAGTCTGAAAGGTGGAATAAACAGTTTTAGATGTAAAAATGTTTTTGACTTTTTCATTTTCTAACAAAAGTAGCCAGTAGGAATAAATCAATTCTGTCAAGTATTATTGAATATGGAGCCCGTGTAGCAAAAAGGTATGGTATGAAAATACACCAAAACAAGCAAGAACTACAGACTACATAATTTGAATTTTATGGCAGTATTTATATGGGATTTTAACTTTTTTATTTTTAAGCAGAATTCAACATTTTGAAACATCATATTACATGATTGTAAATATAAACAGTGAAACACTGGTAAAAAGTGGTACTGGGAATACCAAACCTGGGAAGGAACTTGGGACCATGAAAGAGTAAGTTTTAGGGAATAGTAGATATTTTTACTTTTACTACAAATATGTACAAAGTCTTTTACAATCAAAAACTGTATACTGTTTAGAAATTTTAACGAAGTCACTACACACACCAAAACCATTTGTTCATCTCTCATAGAAACAAATACATTTATTGTTTCATTTTCAGGAATTTTGGAGTAAGTATTGGTCATTGGTCTCATTATATGGTTATAGCTGTAAAATGTTGGTTATTGCCACATTATTTTAATATTTGGCAATTTTTTTCTGATACCACTTGTTCATTTATCATTATGTAAATATTCAAATTTAAGGTGACTATAATCTATTTCTGGCAGCTATTGATTTCTTCAAGGTGAATTGACCATTTAGTAATCATGCTCAGTAGTTTGAAATGATAGATTAAAATTTTCTAAAGTCAGTATTTTATCGTGAAAGTCTCATCATTATCAAGTTTATTCATTGTTTCTCTTTAATTCCATTGAGTAATGTAAATTGATAACAGTGACAAATGGAATTAATTTAAAACTTTCATTTGGATTACCTATTGAATGATAATTTTTTCCTTCATAAAAAGTCATCCTTCAGTTGAGCATTATGAACTGATTTCTTGTCATTTTGCAGGATAATAACGTGATAACGGCTTCTCCAAGACTATCCAGTAAAATTGTGCGTAACAACACAGCCATTGAGAATGGAGGGCTGGTGGGACTACGCAACCTTGGAAACACAGTATGTTTCACGCAGAATTACTTAGTTATTACTTTATTCACACTATTGAAAATCTCATTTATTTTCAAACATTGCTTGTCTTTTATCTTGCAGTGCTTTATGAACTCAGTTCTTCAATGCCTCAGCAATACAAGACCCTTATTGGAATATATTCTTGGTGACAATTATTCTTCAGATATCAACACTACTAATTCATCAATGAAAGGGGCTCTCATTAAAGGTAAATTTAGTTCACAATTCTTTCTCAATGTTGCTTGCAATTGGGTAAAGGATGTTTGATTTTCTTTATTTGCTGGGCTTCTACTTTATTATTGTTTTTATTACAAGTATACATGTATATAAATAGCTGATGAAAGAATAGAATTTCTATTTAAAATTGTATGTATTATGCTTTCCCTTATGTTATATTACTATTTGTATCTTTGTATAAGTTGAACTTAAAATAAAAAACGTCAATTTAAAATGCTAAGTCAGCTTAAAATTAAGTGAGGCATTCATAGTCAATTTAAGTGTTATTTGAAGTTATGTAAATCTTCTATAAAATTCTCCATTCACTTTTATGGTTGATATGGCCGATATTAATAGCCAAGTACTCAATAACTCCTGTTATTTATAATATTTGAAAATAATAAATATAAAATGGAGCAGCCAATGTAAGCATTAGACCTTTACAGGAGTATATTGAAGGCCTTTATTTTTCACAATTTTTGTTTGTAAGGAAAGTGTAATTTGAACTTTTCCTTTGTGTAATGGGAAAATTCTTAAATACTAGCATTAAAGCTATTTCTTTATATAAATGCCTTTACCACAGGCTATAGTTAGTATATTTATTTGTTTTGTATTTCAGCATTTTCTACTGTAATTCAAGAACTTTGGGGTTATCCTGAGGGTAGCAGCAGTTTAAGCCCTGCTGTTAATACCACTGCACTTAAATCCCAGTTGCAAAGATTTGCCCCACGTTTCACTGGGTATTCTCAGCAGGATGCTCAGGAATTTTTACGTTACCTACTAGAGGGCCTCCACGAAGATGTCAACCGTGTTGTCACTAAGCCTGCATCCAGGCCCATACTCCCAGAAGTCGATCCTTCTTTGAGGTAATTAACCAAAATATTTCAGAAATAATTAACTCAATTAGCTTTTAATTAGGTATTCTTTGTATGCCTTAAGTCAACCTTTTTGAAGGTCTTTTTCTCATTAACCATTTAAAATAATAATTCATTATAATTTTTCTCACCTGTTGTAAAGATTAGTCTTGCATAATCCCTTTATATTCTGTTTTTCTGCATTTTATCAAATTTTTGGAGAATTTAAATTTATCATCTCTTTCAACATTATTTTGTTTTATGTGAAACCTTTATTATTGAAAATAATTCATGAAATGGTAACTAAAGAGTTTCCTTTTAAACTAAACTTTGTAAATATTAATTATATTTTTAGTTCTGTTATTAAATTTGATCTGGTAGTTATTATTATTATTTGCTCTGTTTTTATTATTTTTGTTGGTTATTTTGATAAAAGTTTCCAGTGATACTAAAATACTTAAGGGACATTTTGAAATTCATTTTTTAGTTGTTAATTTTACTCAAATTCTTTTTCATTTTGAATCAGAAATTATTTTTGTCTATGCAAAGAAAGCCTATTCAATTTGATATTATTGCTGAAAATTGGTATACTAGTGCCTTTTCTTTTACAAGTTCAATATTCTATTGTTTCAAATTGAAATTAATCGGAAATGTTATTTATTTTTCTGTAGTGATAACCAAAAAGCGATGGAAGCATGGAAGAGATATCTACGTTTGGATAACAGCAAAATTGTTGATATTTTTGTGGGACAGTTGAAATCAACTCTGAAATGCACAGTGTGTGGTCATTGCTCCGTCACTTTTGACCCATTCTGGGATTTGTCGCTACCAATACCATCTCGAACTGGTCAGGTGCGGTTGCAGCAATGTTTTGACCTATTCACCAAGGAAGAAGTACTTGATGGAGATGAGAAACCTGTAAGTAACTTTTATTAAATGTTGCCATAGTAAGAAAGGAGACCTTTCAATGATTTCAAGTTAGTATCACTAGGGCTGATTGGTTGGTAAAGAGCAATTATGTTTTGAAATTTATTGGAGAGGTATTGAAATGAACTGACAATGATGTTTAGTTCACTGCTTGTTTATGTATTACTTGAAATATTTGTTAACGTTGTCCCAGTATTTTAAAAATAGTCATAGATAAGTAGTAAATTTATTATAAACAAATAATACATAAATAACTAAATTTTATTTAAAATAGGGAAATTGAATGATGCTTTCCTTTATTTAATTGAAGATTTCATGTTGGATAATATTGTATAATAATATGACCAAAAATATAGTAGTGGAAATAATGTTTCATAGCATATTGGGCATATGTCCTGCAGATTCTGTGTGAATTAGCATACTTATTAAGGTTTTTATATGTTCAAGTGGAAAAATAATAAAGAGAGATAAAGCTAAAAGATGGAGATGTTGGCTAAAAGCCTCATTTGTAGTCTTTAAGAGCAATGGAAATATTAGAAATTAGTGAGTCTAGTAAATTTGAAAATTATTTGGAAAACAAAATTCTGTATCCCTTGTGGTTGTAATACCAGCAAAAAAATCTGAATTTTTAAAAATACCTGATGAAATGTCTGTGGAGGACTTAACTATTATATTGTGTGTGGAAATTCAAAAATATTTTTAATGAAGTGTAGAACTGAGGTGCATGGAAACCAAGTTTAATTACTTCTTATGCTTAGTTATAAAATTTTATCATATAATTTGCAGCATAATTGTCCAACTCGAAACATGTGATTAAGAGAGGTAAAGATCATTATGGATGGAAGAATATATGATTTTGTGAAAGTAAATGAGAAAATATTAGAAACATTTATTGTAAAAGGAAAATGCATATCACAAAATTGACAATGTTGCAATTATATCTGGTAGAGGAGGTTAATAATTTGTTGGAGGGATCAAGGCCAAACTTGTTACCTTGGTAATTGGTGATGAAATTTTTATTTTATTACATAAAATTCAAGGGAAACCAATGAAATGTCAGCAATGTAGCAATGCAGTGTTTTATTGAGAGATTCGTTCTAAAAGGAAAATATCACTAGGAATTTCATTGGATGAATACAGCAGAAAATCCAAATCATCCCATGAAATGGAAAATTTTTACTTAAGGCTATCTGAAGTATATTTCTAACCTCTAGAATGGCTCATTTGTATTTTAACCATTGTTCTTGATTTGTTGACTGAAAAATATCATGGCTGGTCAGTTTGCTGATGAAGGTGTCTTTTATCACATAATAACGGGAAAGATGAACAAAGAAAATGTATCAGTTTGGATAGAATGGATAGATAGCTTCAAGTTGAGAAAATAAAATGTCAATTATTGTCTGGTGACACCATCATGGTGACATGAACTTAAAATTTTAGCAGATGACAAATATTGTTTTAATTTCATTAATATGTTTTGCATTAGTCTGTATTTGAATGGCTTGCATTATTAGGTTTAAAATTGAAATGAAAGTCTACAAATAAAATGAATTTGAATCTTAAGATATTGCAAAGTGAGCACAGCAAAAACAAGGTGAAAATTTGTTCATGAAAAATATTTGAAAAATGTGTAGAGAGCAAGGAATGTTAAAAGGTTTATAAAAACCTTGGAAGAAAATGTCAAGTGCTTCTTTTAAAACAAAAAGTATTTTACTGTAATTACTTTCCATTTCTTTCAATGGCTAACTGTTTTTGGAATGTGTGTTGATCTTTTCCAATATAAAACAAATGAGTTTTTAAAAGTTATACTTCTTTAGTTTTATTTATAAGTAGACTTTTACCATTAAAATATTATTATCTTCCATATGTATCAATTTTTGTGTCTGATCATTGTCAAATCTTTTAGTATTTTTATTATAATTGAAATCTGTTTTCATTGTTTGTTTTTGTCATGTATTGTGTTTTTGACTTTTGCAATGATTTTTATCATTTTCCTTTTTTCGATTTCAGACTTGCTCCAAGTGCCAAGTTAGACGTAAATGCACCAAAAGTTTCTCCATTCAGAAGTTTCCAAGAATCTTAGTTTTGCACCTCAAGAGGTTTTCCCCAATGGAAAGGTTCCGTGGGAAGCTGAACTGCACTGTTGATTTTCCTTTGTCGGGACTCGATCTGTCTGCATATGCTGCATCTCGAGGTCAGGGCTGTGTTTACAATGCCTATGGTGTTGCAAATCACTCTGGGACAACTTACTCAGGTCATTACACAGCCTACTGCAAGCATCCGTACAATGGCGACTGGCACGAGTACAATGACTCAAGGTTAGTTGACAGATTTTAGCTTAATCTTCATGAAAGGAAAAGTATTCATGTATGAACCGTAGAGATTTTTGGCTTTTTGGGTTTATATCTTCAAGGTAGTAGTGCCCAAAGTTTTCAGCATTATTATCTTTCATCATAAGAAATAAGTGATTTATTTTTGAAGAATCTATTATCATTATTAAAGGATTGTCATTTATCAGCAATAGTAATCATTCTAACTAATTCTATTGTGTTTCAAGAAATTAATGTTTTCTTACAATTAATTTCTTAGTTTATTTTGGAATGTTGAGTAATTTATTAACAAGAAAATAGGCATGATGTAGGTTTGTTATATTAATCTTAACATGAGCCTTTCCATCTCACATTGAAATCTTTTCTTTAGAAATGTAGGTAACTTTAATTATTATCAGCATCCACAATTTGTATTCTATCCTAATTTCTTAACTTGTAATAAAATTTTGTAATTTAGGGTTATGCATTCATTTGCAGGGACAATTGTCTATATTTAATTCAAGCATGTATTCTAGATATGAACTGCAGAATTTTCCTTTTCTCTTTTACCTGTCAAATGATAATTAATTTTCTTGGGCTATGGTTTGCAAAAGTTGATTTTATTTCAATGTGTAAATTTTTTACTTCCGAGGACTACATACATTCAATGCTGAGAGTAAAATTTAACTGAAAAAAATTGTTAAATTATTATTCAAAAAACATACCTTTCATTCATGAAGTCATGATATTTTGCTCTTGTGGTAGTTAGCAGTATTTTGTATTTTACTAACATATTCATGTAATCTGGTTGTAGAATTCACAGTTTCAGTTGAAGATGAGTTTTTTCAAATTATCCAATTGAAAGTACTAGAATTTAATTTTTTTGCTTGTAATTACATTCTAAGGCAAATGTTTTCTTTTCCATTTCTCTGCAGGGTCTCGACTGTGTCGCCCCGTAACGTGGTGACGAATGAGGCATACGTCCTTTTCTATGAGCTGGTGGGCCACAGCTCTCACTTGTAGCCCTCCCCTGGCCCTGCCCCTCGGCCTCCCCACAACCCACCTCGGCCGTCAACTGCTTCGATGGCCCTGCTCCCTGCTGCACCCTCTCACCCTTCGCCCTCACCTGCAGCTCGCTGGCTCTCCCTCATCTTCCGGAAGGGCTTCTTCTGCTTCTGGATCTGAAGATTATTCCGAAAGAGGATGTCGGAGATTGGCCTATGAGAGCATGCCAGACCACTTAGTTTTTCATGCACTTGAAGAAGATTTTAATTTCAACTGGCATTCTGATCACCAAACTCCTCCCACGGTTCAGGATGCATACCTGAATTTTTGCATTGTTTCTTTGGAGGTGGGCAATGCCTTGGGGAATTTTCAAAAGCTGCAGAGGGGTAGGGAGCCTGGCTGAAAAAGCAAAATTAAATGCATAGTGTATAATAAATTGTATATTTATATAAATATAAGAGACTCTAATCATCACCCAAATGGTGATGACCTTCAGCGTCCGGGAATGAAGCTTTAAGAAAGCAATACTGCTTGTGAATGCATGTGTGAAGTTCCAGTCAAGATGTCCATCGTGGCCAGAGGCCAGTCTTAAAAATAGTGCAGAGGTAAATTAATGGCGTGAATCATATGGTGTGTGTGTGTGTGCGTGTGCGTCTGACTGATGCTGCATGTTTTTGACTGGGATCCTGAGCATGCCTGTGAATCTCATTATTTTTCTGTGTTAGCTACTGTGTAGCTTAAGACTCATAAAAATATGTCCAATCAGTCATGCTTGAGAGCTGTCAATTCAGTTCTTGTATTTATTCATGAGAGCCAATTTTATGGGATGAAAACATTTTTTGGAAGACTTGCCTGAGGAAAAAATTCTGTGGAAAATTTTAGATAGTGATACTGAAGGATTGTGCCTGCAAGGACCACGTCACATTAATAGATATTCTTGAAACCTTATAAACAGGTCAGATTCGTAAGAAAGGTAAAAATGCTTAAAGAACAGTATTCCCGAGTAATATACTCATCATGTTGAAGATATTGATTGTACCGTAATATATTATTTACTCTCATATCCTTCTAGATTTTGCACCTCAAAATTCCAGTTATGAACAATGGACGTAGTCCACGGTGCATTTCCCTCAAATCTTCTGGTCTTATTATGAATTCAAAGTGAAAATGTAGAATGTTTGATTGTGATGAAGCAACTCTATTGTCATTTGTCAGTTTTGCATTATGTAAACACATTCTGTTTATGTTTGGATAATTTTAAATGATTATTTATTGATGAATTCTTAGAAGCTGATGATATTTATTATTTTTCAGTTTTCTTTGAAAGTGTTATGCGTTTAATTCTACAAGCAGTAGATGATTTTTCTGATGTTATATTTTAAAGTTGTATTTAAATAACTAAAATTGAGAATTTTGTCCATAGATTTTTATTTTGTTGATAATTTTTACGATGTTGATCATGGTGGTAATATCTGAATGGTTATGGTTGTTGTGATTGTGATAAAAATTTGTTATGTGTGAAATACACATCTTTAAGTTGTGCACTGAATCTTTTCCCAGCGGTGGATATCTTCCTTAATTGGATACTTATCTGACCAGTCAGGAAATATAATGTGCCGTAAAGCCTGAATCACTTGGTGCAACGTTTGGCTATTTTATATATTTTACGCTATGTGAAGAGGCTGGGCTGGTTTGATTTTTGAAAATGTCTTGGTGCTGTGACATGGCTGAGAGTGGATTTAATGTGAAACCCCAGATGCAATTGCAAGAAATAGCAAATTGTGTTAGTTTACATATAGCCTTGAGGTGAAAAAGAGCCCACTAGTGTTTCAAATGGGATGTTTGAATATTTGATAGCAGCTCCTTTGTAGCTGTTGCTTGTTGTGAATTTAAATGGCATACGTAACATATTTTATCTTAGTGAATTGAAAAATTGTGACCAAAGCACCCTCACCACATCCACTTCACAACACCTTTCCTCTCTTACACTCAAATAAATTAAAATTACTGGAAACATTTGATTGATGGTCCATCATTTGTTTGCAAGTTTTCCTACATCAGTTTCCTTATAATATGATGCAGTTCTACCTTGTTTTGGAGGCAGTGCTTCTCAGCTAATTTGCCACTTTATGGTGTTTAGTTGCTTGGGAGATGTTTGGGTATGGTATGATATTTACGTAAAGTTATTTGGGTCCCACTGTTCTTTACAGTAAGAATGCAATAATCAGATAAGAGAGAATTCAAATTATTTTTATTTCATTACAATTACTCTTTAATTGTTAATAAATTTTAGTACAGAGATGAAATAGATATCAATTATTCTAGATATGAACTGCAGAATTTTCCTTTTCTCTTTTACCTGTCAAATGATAATTAATTTTCTTGGGCTATGGTTTGCAAAAGTTGATTTTATTTCAATGTGTAAATTTTTTACTTCCGAGGACTACATACATTCAATGCTGAGAGTAAAATTTAACTGAAAAAAATTGTTAAATTATTATTCAAAAAACATACCTTTCATTCATGAAGTCATGATATTTTGCTCTTGTGGTAGTTAGCAGTATTTTGTATTTTACTAACATATTCATGTAATCTGGTTGTAGAATTCACAGTTTCAGTTGAAGATGAGTTTTTTCAAATTATCCAATTGAAAGTACTAGAATTTAATTTTTTTGCTTGTAATTACATTCTAAGGCAAATGTTTTCTTTTCCATTTCTCTGCAGGGTCTCGACTGTGTCGCCCCGTAACGTGGTGACGAATGAGGCATACGTCCTTTTCTATGAGCTGGTGGGCCACAGCTCTCACTTGTAGCCCTCCCCTGGCCCTGCCCCTCGGCCTCCCCACAACCCACCTCGGCCGTCAACTGCTTCGATGGCCCTGCTCCCTGCTGCACCCTCTCACCCTTCGCCCTCACCTGCAGCTCGCTGGCTCTCCCTCATCTTCCGGAAGGGCTTCTTCTGCTTCTGGATCTGAAGATTATTCCGAAAGAGGATGTCGGAGATTGGCCTATGAGAGCATGCCAGACCACTTAGTTTTTCATGCACTTGAAGAAGATTTTAATTTCAACTGGCATTCTGATCACCAAACTCCTCCCACGGTTCAGGATGCATACCTGAATTTTTGCATTGTTTCTTTGGAGGTGGGCAATGCCTTGGGGAATTTTCAAAAGCTGCAGAGGGGTAGGGAGCCTGGCTGAAAAAGCAAAATTAAATGCATAGTGTATAATAAATTGTATATTTATATAAATATAAGAGACTCTAATCATCACCCAAATGGTGATGACCTTCAGCGTCCGGGAATGAAGCTTTAAGAAAGCAATANATAGCCCTAATTATATGTATTCAATTAATCAATCTTGTATCTTCAATTTTACTATTTTAATATTACTCAAGTTTTTAAAATTACACTGAACAATCCTTTTAACTTTGATTGATTGTATGACAGATTCTAGGTTATGAACCTTCACTTCCCCATTCCTTTCTCTTTTAATCTATTTCAGAGTGCAAATCTTTCTTACCAAAGATTATCTAAGGCATGAGTGATTTACTTATTGACAGTTGAGTTATTTCGGAACATTTAGCTAGAAATCATGCCTATTATATATATTCTTAAGTATTCTACCTTTCAGTAGGTACATGTGCCTTAATATTTCCTATTCAAAGCCGTTTATTTTGTTGTTTTTACATATCATAATTTTATTACTGAATTAATTTTGGAATTAAACTATCAAGATTTTCAAGAAAGATCTATTCAAGCAGCTGCAGGGCATATGAAGTGAAATATGGGCAAGACACTTTGGTATGCTTACCTGCCTATATCAGAAATGGACAAATCAAATAGAGTGCTAAAGAATACTACTTCCTTTTAGGAAACACTTTTACATTATTCAGTAATCTCAATGATAGATTAAGTAAGAGCAGCATTTTTTTATTGAACATAATCCATATAATAAAATCCTCAGCTGAATAATGATTTTGCTCTTCATGACTCTCCTAAAAAAGAAACCCCTACTATCTATTGGAAACCCTGCATGAGAAGATAATTTTTTAATGTTGCTCTGAATTCAGTATAGCTATTAGCTATTATTTTCATATTTACAAAATAGGTAAAATATTACCTAATTTTTCATAATTTAGACATCCCTTGCTATTTGCAGTTTCTTCATTTCATTTTTCATAAGTTAACACAGAGCTTCGGAATATGTTCCTCAAAACCACCTAGAAAAGAAAACCTTACTATCAACATTCATTCTCTGCTACATAATTCAGTTCTTATTAAAAAATTGTCTCTTCCATGTTAACATTGAAAGGTTTCATAAGTATATAAAAATGCCCATCACCCAACCATTTTCAATAATCTCCTATATAATTTTACTCCTCTATTTCACCTTATGTGAAGTTGGTTTCTGTATTTGCAGGTGCACATGTTGCAGCATAAGTGGGAGTGAGCAAAGTACACCCCCTACATTCATGCTGTAAATGTTTTTTCGCCTTCAACAAAAATTTTCTGCATAAAGAATCCATTTTTATTGAACAGATTATTGTTATTTGATTGAATTATTTTACTACTTAATGCTGTAATTTATGTCATTATTACCAGAAGTTTACCAACCCCTTTGATGGGACTTTATAATAACACATTGGTCAGAAAGTTTGCCAAAATGATGCATTCTTATAAATTTATCAACATACCAACAGTGTACATACATTTTCCTGTTGAAGTAAATGAAGATTATCATGAAGCATTACTACAATACCCATGTCCAATGTAGCAATGGTGAAAAAAAGCTGGGGACAAAGAAGTAAATTCTGGGGAAAACATGTTTACACTTCCAAAAGTATATTCTATATTATATAATAAGAAAACACGATGAATTTATGACAAATACTTATTTCTCCTAGTGATTGTCATACTTCTATTTGGCATAACTTCATGGAATTATTTTTTTCATGTGGAAGGAAGTGGAAAATAATTATGTACGAGGGCTGTATGATAAGTACAAGTGTTTAGCAACTGATGGCACCACTGGCACAAAATGTGTATGCCATAATTTAACGCCATCTTTAGATATATTTTACTCAAAATTTCAGACAGATTAATCAAGTAGTTTTGTTTTGGTAGCTGTTGAAAGTAGTCAAGTTCGTGTTTGCTTGCCACCATGGAGAAAGAGCAACAGCAATCAGTGATTTCTTTTTTTGGATGGGAAGACGTACAAGGAAATCAAGGTGAAGTTGCATGCTGTTTATAAGGACCATGCACCTTCGATGACTACCATCAGATATTGGTTTAATGAATTCAAGCATGGCCGAATCTCCGTTTTTGATGAAGAGCGCCCAGCACGTCCGATTGACATGCTGACCTGACGTGATTCCACCATGAAGGTGGAAACAGTTCCATTGGCCGGAAAAGTCATGGCCACTGTTTCTTGGGATTCATGAGGCATCATTTTCACCAACTATTTGAAGAAGGGAAGAACAATCACAGGGCAGTACTATCCTGATATATTGGACTGATTCGATGCTGAATTGAGGAAAAAACTACCACATTTGGCGAAGAAAAAAGTGTTCTTCCATCATGACAACACACCAGCTCACTCATCTGCCATTGCCACAGCAAAACTGGTCAAATTACGGTACAGATTGATACCTCATCCACCCTATTCTCCAGATTTGGTCCCATGCAATTTCTTTTTGTTTGCAAACATGAAAAAATGGCTCAGGGAAAAGCGATTCACGTCAAACAAGGAAGTCATCGCCACAGCAGAGGCTCATTTTGCAGAGTTTGACAAAAGCTATTTTTTTAATATCACTGGACTAAATATATTGAATTGTAAGGAGACTATATTGAGAAATAAATGTAAAAGAAGTTTTAAAAAAATGCATTTTCTTGCCTAACACAGGTACTTATCATACAGCCCTCGTAGCAATAACCAAAGATAAAGTTTGAATAAGAAAACCCTTGCAACTTTTTCAACAGGAATTATTTATATGACTAAGTTAAATTCTTTGAGTTTTCATAATTACATTAACATTGATTGGTCCTAAGGAAGCAATACTCAAGCTTGTTTGTTCATGGGACACTCTTAAAGTAAAGAAACATGCAAATTGTATGAAGACTGTACACACACACACACTTTATAAGATGATTTCCTTATCAGGTCTTATTATTTATTATTTTTTTGACATGAATAATTTAGTTCAAATTTTTGAAAACATTAATGTGGAGAATTCTAGCATCTGCAATGGAGTTTTTATTTTATTACTGCATAAACCTATACCAACTATATAGCCCTAATTATATGTATTCAATTAATCAATCTTGTATCTTCAATTTTACTATTTTAATATTACTCAAGTTTTTAAAATTACACTGAACAATCCTTTTAACTTTGATTGATTGTATGACAGATTCTAGGTTATGAACCTTCACTTCCCCATTCCTTTCTCTTTTAATCTATTTCAGAGTGCAAATCTTTCTTACCAAAGATTATCTAAGGCATGAGTGATTTACTTATTGACAGTTGAGTTATTTCGGAACATTTAGCTAGAAATCATGCCTATTATATATATTCTTAAGTACTCTACCTTTCAGTAGGTACATGTGCCTTAATATTTCCTATTCAAAGCCGTTTATTTTGTTGTTTTTACATATCATAATTTTATTACTGAATTAATTTTGGAATTAAACTATCAAGATTTTTTCAAGAAAGATCTATTCAAGCAGCTGCAGGGCATATGAAGTGAAANATTGAGAGTTCGAAAATTAAAAATTATATTCATATGAATAAACTCAATATGGGAAGGCGTTACCTCGTGGAAGGCCATTACAATGAAATGAAGACCGTTTCGTACACTTCATATGGTTCCCTGCTCAACCCGTTTTAAGATGTAATGTGAAATAATCACACTGCATGTATGCACTTCTCTTGAAGAATAGTCACAGGTAAAAGTGTTTTAAAGAGAATGATGTTTGAGTTGATTTTGATACCCCTTCTTTTATTATCAGAAAAAAGGTTCAGGTTTCTTAAATGTCTCTTGATGTACTTTTTAATGCAAATAGTATATATCTGTGGATATCTTTGTGTATACAGGTCATAATCTGCTCAAACTTAACTTTAAAAATCTATTTCACAATTGTTTATATTCAAAATGCACTCATACAAACACCTTTTACCAGAACTTATTTTACAAATAGTCTTCTTTTAGTTATTAATTTCATGAAGCAAGTAAAAATAAATGTTAGAAAAACAATAGGATGGAATAATTTCTGTTTTGAGTGTCATAAAAGATATGAATTATGAGTGGTTGCTGGTCATTAAGTACTTATAGTAGTAGATAAAAGAATGTCATTACATTTATGTGATTTGTTCACATTCTCTCAACTGTGTTCAGCATAAATAAATTTATTTCAGAGATATTTGAAATGTATAATTGCTTTTTTCCATCCATTAAATCTATAACTCAATTTTCAGTCATCTTTTAGTGAGATATCCAAAGAATCGCGCATGATGTATGTATGTGTGAAAAAAAAACACTTTGTCTATTGAAATTATTTATTACTAATTATTCTTTTACCCTTGGAATTTGTCATACTGAAATGTGGAATTGAACCATTTCAGGAATCAGAAATCTTTACTTGTAAAATGGTCATGATAAATTAGATAAATTGAAAAGATATCAGTTTTGCTATATGAAGGAGGGCTTTATCTTATATTTTTGATGAAGATTTATTTAACATTATAATGTTATTGATGTGTGTCATCATTGTTAAATACACATTTGCGACTCTTTACTTACAATTAATTCTACCACATCTTTGTTTGTTTGTTTATTTATACTCAGTATTCACATACTGAGTATATATTTACACCCAATTTATCCTACTTGTTGTGTTTTAGTACAATTTATCTCTTTGTTGCTCTTTATTTGATTTTACAAGATTTCTAAACTGTTCTGTGAACACCAAATGGTTACTCAGTATAGTTTTACTTTAATTTTTTTCTAATCGAATCCACGTTTCCCTTTTTCTAGATAACCGACTGGGAGATTACAAAGGTTATGGATTTAAGAAATTATTTGATGCTGTATCATTACATTGCTGGATGCTGCTTGAGTTGTAAAAGAACAATATAGCTGATATGGATGCTATAAAAATTCTTCGTTTCTGCGAGAGATTGTCTTCTTATAACAATCTTCTTCTTATAAAAAGAATTGATTTCTCGATAAATGGATCACTCTCTGTGTAAGTTCGCTAATTCTTCCATAATCATGGTTTTAAAAATTAAAACCTATAAATATTACTTAGAAGTACCAATAAATAGATTGAATCGTAGCCTTAGACACAGAGAAAAGGAAGTTTGAATATTTTGATGATACGCTTGCATAATAATGATGTATTTTTGAATATCTATGGCAAAATTCCATCCCCGTAAAATATTTTAATTTCTTTCGTTAAAGAATAAACCTGTTTTATTATACTTTATAAATATTCGTTGATGATATTTCCCTTTTTGATGATAGAGACTTTTAAAAGAAATTTTTATAGAAGACGACAAAATTTTGGCGACTTCGCAAAATTTTGAGATACTTATTTATTATTTACGAAAGGTGCGCTTGATTACAGTTACTATTCTCCACTAAAAAAATGTATAAAATTAAGATTATATGCTTGAATTTCGAATTTCATACGCAGGTAATTACAATGTCAATGTCTATGACTAATAAGAACCTCAGTATACGTAAATTAAGTTCGGAATAGTAAATCAATTTTCCCAATAATTATACGTTCCTCGGCTATAGATTTCCAATGTATCCAATAGATGTCACCCTATGATACTTGTTTCCGTTCTTCCCAGGGAGAAATCTGGGAGAGGCTTGTTGAAAAGATACCCAATAGATGGAGATACTTCATTCGCGGTTAACGTTCCATGTTCCTGAATCGAAAGTAACACTGGTGAGTGTCAAAGTGATGTTGTTCGTGTGACCTGTGTCGTGTCGATGTGTGAGGAAGATTATTGCTTATGTTTCTACAGGCAGAACCCTGTTAAACAAAAGACGGCGATGCTGAGCCTAAATTAGGTGAGTATTTGAATGCCAGTTATAAAAGTGTAGTCAAATTTTCCTTTCATGTTTTGCCTTGGTTACCGAAGCTCGTTTAGATTGAGGCGTTCCACTCGGGAACATGCACATAACCGTGTTATGGCTTTTTAGCGGTGTGACTCCAATTCAACTCAAAGGAAGTGTCGTCGATGTGACTTTCTGTTAAATGCTATTTTCTTTTGTGCTACCTTGTATCATTCTTACTTTGAAGTGTGTGGATACATGCTGTTGCTGTTGATGAGACTTACTCTCGCCGTTTTGGTATGGGTCTTCATGCAGATAATTAATTAACTATTGTATTTTACCATTTTATTGCTATAAATATTCTTTAACTCAATAATCTTTTTGATACTTTGGAATTATTTATATTGTCAATCCCTTATTTAACATCTTACTTAATTAACCCTTTCCGGTTTCTTATAAATTCGTTTCTTTATATAGTGAATAACGTAATAATCAGTTCTTACCTTTTAAATACCTAGTATGTTTTCGCATATATTGGGTGAAATAGTAAATAAACACGTGATTTAGTGATTTTCTTGTTTATGCGACGTTTCAGCGGTCATCTATTTTAAAAAGTTTATTTTAAATAATCACATAAATAAGTTTATTTTTCACATTTATCATAATACAAAAGAAACAGTATTGAATGGCGATTCTGCTATGGTTTCTTAAATTTCCAGTATTTTTAAAAGTGCCGGCTTGTTACTATCATTGTAATGGACGAAGAAGTGACCAGACCTACGAGCAATGCCTGCATATTTTTGAAAAAAATTGATCTCGTATTATTTGTTTACCCTATTCCGATTGTTCCGTGGCAGAATAATTTTTGATGTGCGTTTTTAAAGGACAGTTGACAGTTATTATGCTATGAAGGCTTGAAGGTTTTCACATAAATCGGTAGCCTTGTTATTGTCATTTTTTAGGATCTCGGTTTAGTTTAGGAATCAGTCTGTCAGTTTTTTAAAATTTACTGGCTGCCTTAAAAGCATCTGTAGTCAATAACTTGACTGGAAATCGTGTTGGGGGTATTCCAAATTTTCTCTTTTCATATTATATATATTTCATATTAAGAATTTATTAGACGACTTCAAGCTTTACATCAATACCTACTTTTGTATGAACAGAAATCATTCATTCAGATTCATGTTAGATATTGAACAACCGACCACAATTGTCAAATGCAATAAAGATGTGAATGATATTTTTATTTATTTCTGTAAAGCTATACCGTAAGGGTTCATTGTATTGTATAGCATTTCCTCTTTTGCTTTTATGCACCGACAGAAAAAGGTTCGGAAGGAAGTAAATTCTAATTGTTTTTTCTTGTTGCAATTTAAGATCATCTTATTAA
Source organism: Ladona fulva (assembly GCA_000376725.2). Taxonomy (NCBI): domain Eukaryota; kingdom Metazoa; phylum Arthropoda; class Insecta; order Odonata; family Libellulidae; genus Ladona; species Ladona fulva. Next base: position 235,074 of record KZ308277.1, read on the forward strand.
GAAATTTGACTGAAGTATTTAAGCAAAACTTTATTAAACTGAACGTTTTGGAGGATTGCATTTTCCTGATGCAGCTGCTTTGGTGGCTCAACAGCTCCAGTGGAGTAAAGGGCAAGAAAATTGTTGCCCTCAGGGGAAGGTTCACGAGCCATGAATGATGAGTTAGAGGAAAAACCAACGTTTGCAAGGTATATTGAAAATTCGTTAAAAGTAATTGAAAAGTGCATAAAACGATTTATCTGGGTCTGAAGTCTGAAGAGAATGAACTGAAAGGGCAATAGCTGAGGGTAGCTTGGGGCCGCGTTAATGTATTTGCTGAATTTAAAGATAATTTCATTCATAAGGGAAAAAGATAGTACATGGAAAATTTTGAAAAGAATCTCGAAGAAGAAACTAGTGAAATCTGGGATTTCGTGCGTTTGAACTGTAAAATGTTTTAATTTTTCAAAGGTTGTACTAGGTTGTTCGATTGTAGAGATATGAATTTAATGTTAGCGTAACTCGAATTGCTTTGTAATTGAGATGTAACAAAAGCACAGTATCGATGAAAATCCAATTGGTTGCCATAGGGGCAAAGGGCAGAAGGGACAATGGAAATGAAGAGGGAATTGATGGACGAGACATTGAATTCAAAAAATATATTTGTCCCTTATTGATTTTGACAAACCTTTGACTCAAGCATTGGGCCGAATCAATGTGAGTATTAAGGATATATACAAACCGGAAATACGGTACCAGTATACAATTTATATAATAAGTTTAATCTGGGGACATCGAGCTAACATATATTTTTCACTGGATTATGATAACAGCGTACGTCTCGTTTCTTTTTAATAGATACTGGAAAAGGATAGAGTCATACTAATGTTGACTAATTTATTGGGAAACGTTCCAGGAAGAAATTATGCGTCTTCCTATTTATTTAAACAATATCAAATCATACGCAACCGTAATTTAATTTTGAGAGTTTTATCTCTAAGGGTGAGATATTTAACTGTTATTAAAAGAAACCGCGGATGAAAGAGGCATTCACGAGACAAGAAATGATGATATAGTTAAGAAACTGGGAAGAGGTCGCTTAAAAAAACTTGAGTTGGGGCGTCTTATTTATAGCTGTGAATCATTAACTTGAAGAGGAGAAGACAAAGAGGATAGTGGATCTTGAGATGTGTGTCTGACTGAGATTAATAAAATTAAGTCGTAAAAATTAGTTGAAAGTATTAATTTTATCGCGAGCACAAAGAGATGGATTTTTGGAATAGAAAAGGAGTTGGATAGCGGGTGGTGCAGGATGGATCTTTGTTAGAGTGTGAAAAGGTATCAAACAGGAAATTTAGTGAGAGACGAGAAGGTCTTAATTTACAAGAAATCACAGAGAGAAGAAGACAGAATTATTGCTCTTAAAAAACTGGTGTAATATCATCGGAGGAAGGATTTTAATATCTTTGTACCGTTTGTACATTTTACCATTTGTGGACTTTCCTGTACACGTATTGAAATAAATACTCTCAATGTAAAACCAGTTAAGATAAACATTCCTTCTTACTATAGAACCATTGTTAATGTAGCTGTTAATATCTCGCGTATAAATTTCGATGATTAGTTCAATTCAACTGCAGTGCTAAGGTGTAACTATTCATTAAACGAAAATAAATACCTTTGTGGATCATCTTCCCGTAAGTGACTAAAATATTTACGATCGATTCTTTTGATCTATGGTCGTCTTAAGCGCAACTAGTTTTAATAAAATAATTCGACTGTCATAATAAACTATTGAGAATTGATTGCATATGACCCGAGATCGAATACCAACAGACTATGGTCGAAAAAATTAAAAATTAACTACATCGAAGTGCTTGGAGTGCTTTGAGTTACCGAGTTGTTTGAATTCCTGTTGCTTCATTATAATTTGCTATTCCTTAAGTGCAATACCTAAATTTTAGTCTACTCTAGTCTACATTTCAACGCCAGACTTTAATTTTGGTTATGATCCACGCAAGTACGATTTGCGAATTAATGATTAAGGTAATAATATAATCACGAAGAAAATTTCTCAGGAAATGACTGTAAATATATTACTTTGGTTGCCGAGGTACAGTTGAGCTTTTCGAGCAATTCAGTATAGGCTGTCAATTGTCATTTATTAATTCATAATGAATTTGCATTCCAGTATCTATTTCTGACCATCGAACCAATAAAGTTCTGTGCTTCCTATCATTTATAAAAGCCTCACTTTTCTCATAAAAGCATCGGAATTTATTTATTATGAACATACCATTTATTTAGATTTTTATCTGTGTTTTCCATTTGTGGAAGCGGTTACTTTGGTTGTATAATCTATCAGCGATTTTATAAAGCAGAATAGCGCAGCAGAAAAGGGCACAATAGACGCTGAAAGGAAGTAGAAAAGATTTGAGTTTGTTTACTTGTGTTTCGATGGTTGGGATCCGTACAATGGATCGAGTTTGGTTAGGCTCTTCTATCTTCTCAGTATCTCAGACGTATCTTAGCTCTTTGTTGGTGCTTCGGTAACTGCGGGTCTTCGTGGGAGTCAACAGCAGGTATTGAACGAGGTGGTTTATCGTTTGAGGTGCCCGGTTGTATTCCCAGGGACGGATTTGTCATTAAGTCTGAGGGCCTCATCGTTAAGGGGGGCCATAAAGGACATTGTTTTTGTTTTTTAAGGTGAGTAATCTCTTGATGGAGCCTTAAATGTTCCTTGCCCCTAGAACGTTGCCCCTGGTTTCGCCCCTGTGTTAAATGTTAAGATGATCCATTATGCCTATCATATACTTACATATTGCTTTATAGATTTCTTACATAATATTATGTGTGTAGTAGGATGCATATTTTTCTAAGAATTACTTTGTAAATTTTTGATACTTTGATTTGTTACGATTTTCTCCAGATTTCCGATATTATTTTTCGTTACAACTTTGATTTTATGGCTGAACAATCACCTTAATATGCGAGATTATGTATGGTCCTAGTGATAATTATTCTATGTTCGCACCTGTCATCGTACATTTAAATATCTATAAGTATTCAGTTCATAATAAATCTTCAGTAAATTTAACGGTTAATTATAAGTAATACGTTGAAAATGTATTTCCTTCAAATTGTAAACAAGAAGCAGAGCGCGACTGTGTAAGAAATCGTGATTACATTTGGAAATCAAAATAAGATAAACTATCTACGTAGTCAAAGGTGAAGGTCCTTTTTGAACGACGAGTATAGTGTAACAAAGCAAAATGATATGAGTGGCTCCGATCGCATTTTGAATCATAGAACATCATTTTTAAGAAGCAGGTTATTCAACCTTTTTATTTAACGTCAGGATAAATAATGGATAATAATAAACATGGAGTAAAAATGAAGTAGAATTAGCTTCTTTTCTAAGCTAATTTTGAAAATTGAAGAATGATTCTGTCCTCTGTCATGTATTGTCGATAGCGTTAAAATTGATTTATGAATGTATATTTAAGGTATCACAAATTGAATTTAGTGAACGAAAAATTGTAGGGATAAAAGCGGTGGACATATACTCCCGAAGGGTAAAGTTGACGGTCGTGAAAAGTTCGTTGCTTGTGCCTTCTATTATTGGTGAAAGTTTGGCCTTCGTATTCAGAATTCTGTTCTTTAGAATTTACCCTAATCAAATCATTTCCTAAATCAAACATAAATTAGAAGAGGATATGCGGGATGTGAATGAATTGCAGTTTTTCTCTTGCTTTACCTTATACTGACAATGAGAAGATCGTTGTTAGCCGCTATCCATATAATTGGATATTCTAGAAACGGCTGTCTAAAATGCTTTATGTGGTGTTTATAATTTTCTTAGTAGTAAATGATTCTAATATTTTGTGATTCTCTCACTTTCACAGAGATAGACAGTCCATTTTTTGTTTCCATTCGTATTTCAAAAGGCTATAAAGACACAATTTGTTATTTATAAAAACTCCTTTGCTAGTGAGTTGTTTTCTTCTTACAATAATTAAATATGGATACCCTGTATGGGTAACAGGAAATTACTATAAAACGATTAACTTAATTAAATGATTGGATATAATTTCTGTTCATGATTTAAATTCACTCAATTAACTTTTAAGTTCATTAAGCGAAGTAAATAATGAACAGAATAACAATAATTAATTATTTTTATTCTCGTCTAACGATAAGTATTAATTTTTATTCTCGTCGGTTTTATTAGTAAAATTCAAAAGTGTTACTTAAAAAGATGTTTTCATTTAAATAAGGGGTATGGATTAGGTTTCTTCTATCAGGTTATGTTTTATGTGAAAACTTTTACTTGTTTTGTCGCATAATTATTTATGTAGATGCACTTCAATTATTAACCTTCCTTAGTACATACTATCCCTTTTATTCGACAATCAAAAAAATGAATTTTATGTTAGGCGACTTGAGAGGAAATTCCTTTCTTGTAAAGATGACTTTGAAAGTATGTTAGAGAAGGCGAAAGGGCATGAGCGAATATGCTAATAATTAGGGCATTTATAACTCATTGTCATATACGGACGGGAAAGACACGCTGCGTTGTTCTGAACCTGCCTTTTTAGACCTCTCTCGCTCCTCGACACAGTTGCAAGCCAGTAATAAATGTCGAGGACAACCTACCCTCTCTTAATCACTATGTGGTATTGCGGTCTATTTTAGTTGATAATGTAATATTTTACGGTATCAAGACTACTGTAGTGAAATTAGTTTCGAATGTATTATCGTTGATCGAAATTTATGTATGGTCAATCAATTGAATCACGATATGATCGCCACTTGATACATGTCTTCTGTTTCGCACAATATGATTATACCGCGTTATATCTGATAGAGATTTGTTTTGACCCGAAATGCATTGATTTTTCGCCTGAATAAACTAAATGGTGTGTATTTATGGGCTGCCGATTTAACGATGCGACGTTTCATTTAAACTTATGCGTAAGATAGTTCCTCCATGACCGTTTCTATTTGTAAATGACTCCTATCGTAAAACTAGATGGTCCTTGTTTCATTAATTCTCAATTTCATGTATACGTTTATAGAGAGATGATGCTTCTCATCAAATGTAAGTAAAATCAAAATTGTCCTTTATTATCAAGATTTTTACTTAGTGTTAAGGAGAGCAAATGATTCCATATAGTTTTATAGGTGAACGTTCTGAAATGAATAGAGCCGTTCCACTTCTGAGTCCTGAACTATTTTTCTATAATAGTTATGTTCGTCCACACGAGTGATTGAAATTGCCCATTCTACGCTCATAGTCATTACTGTATGGAGGAATGATTCTTCACAATGTTCTGTGCGGATGCTGAATTAAGCTTATTCGAATAGCACCTCCCAGCGAATTTTCTCGCTCCTCAAAGCATGTCTGTGCGCTCTTTTGCAAGGCTCTAGATAAGCTCAATCTTATGCAGTCGCAAACGCCATAGAATTGAAATTGGGTTAAGAACATTTCTACTCGGGGGGCTGCAAAGAGATTTGACTATTGCAGCAAGCATTGGCTCGGAGTATCTTTCAGCTCGCCAACTTTTCTTGAAAAGGAGATCTTGTTCATATCTTTCCTTTTATTTTTCTTTGTACGATACTATTCATATCCTTCTGTTGATGTATAATAGTTTCCCGAAATTTTCTAGTTATAAAACAGTGAAAAGGGCACTCTATTTGCTCCATTTTCTTTCTTATTAACCTTTTCTTTCGAATATCAAGTCCCATTCGCTAGTTTGTTGAATTATTTTTCGTTTATATGAAATGAAATTAGATGTGAAACCTGACGCATTTAGGCAGTGAGCGTCTTATATGACAGTCATTTCCTTTGATCCTCATTTCTGCTGGGTTTCTTTTCTTACTGATGTTTTACCCGATTTCATTTCATTAGATAAAGCGAGGGAAATGTATGTCGAAAATTACAAACTAATTTAGAATCAATAGTATTCTATTCCGCAATGATGCCTCAGTTACTGAGTAATCTTGCCGAAGATTTTATCAGCTAGTTAAAAGTTTTCCCTGATTTTTGGACTATGCTTACAAATGCGGATTTAGCGAACATTTTTTTTGAGAACTCTCGCGTATATACGTACACAAGGTGCTTAGATATTACTGAAGTAAAACCTTCTTGGGTTAACTTCGTCCTTGCGTTCTAGTATATACTTTGAATTTATGTTTTTTTTGCTCTGTTTGCGTGTATTTTAGGATTTGATGACTTGTGGGAATAGAATATCAGCTAACTTAATATCTTTATTTGTCGCATCGCTTTTGATTGCCAAAACAGTTCTCATTTCTACTTTTTAACCACTACGCACCCTCGGTTTATAGTGTCCTTTTTGGAGGTATTGTTTCTGTTCCTTCCTTCATCTGTAAGTCTTGTTTGTTTTCTTACGGTTTCTAACTGTTGCTGCTATATCTTTGAATCATACGATTCGCTATCATTTTGCCGGAAATTCTTCTTCAAAATTTCCTGCCACCGTTCATTTCCGGAGGCATCTCTTAGCGCCACCGTCTGCAGCATTGTCCCCGAATTTATTAGCATTCTCCGCCGGCGAGAAGGCGTCGATCGGGAAATCTGTTTGCGTTCGAAAGCCTTTCCCGAAGCGGATTTGCGATTCCGAATCCGATTACTCGTCCTCGATCGGCGACCACTCGACCGCTGGGTCATTCGACGATGCGATCGACTCTTTGACGAAATCCCCGGCAGAGGGTGCAGCTCGTCGCGGGGGTGGCCTCCCGTTACTCGGCCTTATTTATAAGTTGGCGGGGGGCGGTGCCGGGGGAGGCGCTTCCGCCTGCCGCGCGACGCATATTAAAAGGAAACTGTCCAAATCTTAAGGCGACGATTGAAAAGGGCCCTAAGGGAAGATTATTTAGATCCCCTCACACGTTTAATATAGGTCGGTGGAGAGACCCGGTCCCTCGGTGTCATAGAGGCGGGGAGCGGTGTCCTATACGTCGTTTTCTTTGAGGTTTTCTATTAAGTTTCAAACTGTTTCTTGGAAGATTTACAGTGGAAACAGTCATATTCCGCTATTTTCTATTTGCGAATCACTGTTTGGATTCCTCGGGTATGTATCGGCCTTAATAATAAAATTCTTGTTTTCTTCTTAATGCCTTTTTTAAAATTGCTTTGGTGACAACTCAAATACTTCAAGTCTTCTGTAAACGTCGCTCCTATAAAAAAAGTTTTTAAGATTTGCGTAGCCGAGGTAAATATTTTTCTGATTAAACGTTGTTTTACACTGCTTATGTATGTATTGCACAATAAATAAATTCCATGGTTAATTAAGCGTTTAAATAACAATTTATTGGCATTATTTAATGTAGAGAGCCGAGCAGAGGATCCATTGCGTCCTGATGACCTACCAAGTAATTGAAACATCTCTTTGTATGATTGCGCAATCTTATAGCATACGTAACAACCCTGGAGACAATAGCCGATCTTCTATCTGCTAATTGTTTGTTCTGTTTAAAGAAGTTAATATGGTGAAAATTCACTGTTTTTGGATTTTATTCATTATTTATCTTGCTAACGAAAGGAAAATGAGTGGTCGTATTGCAGTTTATTTTCAATTTACTCTAGTTACAGCTTACATTAGCAAACAAGGAGTTATTAATTACTCAGTAAATGCAGTTCCTCGTTAAGTGTAGAAGGTGTGAGGTCGTAGATGTGATGAAGAGGTACAATTCCTTGGAGTCGTTTGTAGCCTTTAGGAACAATTTTCATTCTTGAGGGAAAATTTACGTTCTTCGGAGAAAGGAAACTCGTGCAAAGCCGATAAAAGTCCCATTACCTCTTTGGCTTGTTTGCGTAGGAAGAACAAAAGCATTCCGGTGCGGAATTTGGCTTTCTTTTATCAAACGGCGACATCATATTTCCTGTCATTCTTATCGTTGCGTTTCTTCTGCAAACGTGGCTCTTACGATTTCTGTTCTTGTTTTCCAGAGGCTTATTACGTTAAGAAATGTTTGAGGATTATAATTTGCGAAAAAACAGTCTTGGAAATGGTCAAAAAACAAGTCTGGGTGAGAAAAAAAGCAGTCAAGTGGTTGAAGGAGCAGGTGCTCCAAATGCCCTCACTTGTCTGACTGCTGCTGTCGTGGGAATTTTTCGTCCTCGTCTGTGTCCTTTGCGAATCCGACGGCTGATTTTCATAAATTCCCATGGCAGTATGGTTATCTGGATCCGTGTACATATGTTTGCTAGAAAATATTTATTACGCTTTTCTTATATAAGTATTTATTTAAGTATAATTTCATCTTGAAATGCTCATATGTCAGCTATTTGTGAGAGAGTTGTATGTTATTACCGTTTTATCATTAATGTTAATAAATTTAACACCGCCTATAGGTGAACGACCTGCTGGCATCGTGTCGGCCTTTAGATCCTCAGGAATTCATTCATTTGAAACAATAAAAGTAATTATATGGGCAGTTAAAATAGCAGTTAACAATCATTTAAGGCATTTACAAAGTTACATAGTCCCTAGGAATAGCAATATCCCACCTACTACACTCTCCTCTATGTTGATAATATGTACAAAAACACACTAATAGTAAGAATAGATATTTGGAATTGAAGTTATAAAGTAACACGGAAACACTAGCATACAGAGGATCGATATTTTACAAATTCAGAATCATAAATCGACTTGATATACGAGTTTGTTGTACACTTTAATTTGGTATGTGTGTATTTGTAAACAAAAGCAAGTCAATAGATGTCTTAAGGGTTTACCCTTCTAAAAGATTTCCTGGTACGTTTGTATGTAGAAGTACGAACTAACAACGTCGTAAAGAATTTTTGTTAAAACATCGCAAAGGATTATATTCTTAAGTTGTAAAGGTGTGTCGTAATTCGGAATTGTGTCCGTAAGTGCTCGAGCTGAATCGTCTGAAGACTTCAACGGTCGGAAGGCACTCATTCACTTGTTATGAAATTTTCGGGATGAACGTAAGGATGAACAATGGCCGTGGGAGCGCTTTCAGTTTTATTCGCGAGATGTTTCTTCCGCGTCCCGCCTTTTCTCACTGACGCCTGCTTTGCGGAATGACAACAGAAAAGCAAAAAAGTATATCCGTGGGCGGAGAAAGAGTGCGTTTTTATCGGTGGCTGTTTCCGGAGCAGCTGTGCGCATGACGTCGGCATCAAAAAGACGGGTTCAGGGCCGTCGTCGTCTGGGACGCCTTTTCTCTTATCTCACAATGGACGTTCTGTTTCTCCAGGAGCATCCCTAGATCTCTTTCCTCATATCTCAGGGACGGACGATTCGGGAGTTTACCCCATATTAAACGTTCCATCAATATAAGGCTCGGGCCAAACAGTTTCCAATCTGTTTTTTCTTCATCGTCCTATAATCACGAAATGGTTCTTGGATAAGTGTTACTGCCGTGGTTTATATTTGAGATAAGTCTTATTTTCGATAGCTGAGATCAAATTATTTTTTCTTTTGCGACTGAAAATCGGGAATACAGCAAATTTACTAAGCTGTGCATTCCTAATATAAATTGAATCGCTGAATCGTACAAAAATCTATAAATAATGTGCACGAGATGCTTCTTGACTGGTTGGAGAATCCAAAGAGGAAAGTATATCGAAGTTATGGTTACATTTTCTCCAGAGATGATTCGTTCCCGGAAGACATTAAATATCTTTCTTGGTACATGGGCCGATCAGTTACTGCGAATAGAATCTGGAAAACAGATGCTAGGAATAATCGATTCAAAAACATTTTTCCGCGAAATATAAGCGACACTTAACGAATAGGAAAAGGAGCTGTGCGATGCATACACCCTTTGCCAGCGACTATAATTGCACATATTTAAGTACAGACTGTACTCAAATATGTGCCATTGTTGGTGATGAAATGTACTTGGGTAACATTATTGTGGTTTGATTTACAATTACACTAAATAAGATTTGTTACTTGCAAGAAATTATATTTTTTTTGGCTCTGTAGAAGGTTGTTCCTTTATTATTGAAAAATCGCAAATAAATTATATTGATATCGCGGCTTTGTGTATGAAGGACAGATGTTAGAAACAGCGTCCTGAACTGCAATTTTTTCTGCCCTGGTTTTCTGCTGGTTAATCCAGGAATATCCGTTCAAGATTAGCTACACTGCGACCAAAGTTCAATTCTTCTGTTCGGTTGAGGTTTGTTTGTAAATTAATATTGGTTTCTGACTTCGGTTTGGGTATAGGTACTTTTCGATTCCGATTCCATTACTCCATTATTCCTCAAATTCCGTATTTTTTCTTTCGGGAGCTCGATTTCATTCCAGTAAGATGCTCTGGTTGAAATCTAATACTGATGTATTTGTTCTGCTGTAAAGAAGTTTTAAGTAGGCCTCAAAAATATGTTTTGTGAGCCCTTAAAGCTTCAAGGAAGTTATTGGTGAATGAGAATTCGCTACAAAAGAAAAAACAGTTAAAATTAGCCTCTTAAGATTTTATTACTTTAGCTTACAGCAGTTTTCTGAGCATTGCAGGCCATCACATTAATTATTATTACTGAAATTGAGTCGCTAAGGTGGGTAAGGCTAAGGATACAAGAGTTATTTTTTTGTTTCACAAATCACTTACAATATTAATGCATCCCATTCAAAAGAAGGGGCACAAGTAAAATTATAAGTTTATTTTCGATGTTCCTTTTAAAACTTTAGATATTTAAATTGCACGTCCTTAACAGTTTCATTTATGTTGGAAACGGTTCCGGGTTCGATTCCCTGTTGGAGTATAGTAGTTTCCTACACCATTCGAAGAAAGAGGGTTTGCGTCAGAAAGCGCTTCCTGTAGCAAAAACAACCTTGTCTAAACGTACGGCAGCTCGTAAGCATCAGAAGAAAAAAGCTGGAGCACGGACAAAAAATGAAAGTTATGTGTGTTTATTAAGAATAGTTCGCAGATGTGATACTGGTGGTATGTTTATTCGTGCTAAGAATATGCGTGTCAGAATTATTCCCATATTGTATTTATCGTTCACGCAAAACTAAAATAACAAGCGAGGACAAGAAGTATATGCTTATTAAATACCGGCAGGGAAGGCTATCAACATGTGCAACAGTGGGTTCCTCTTTCATTAGCCTTAGAATAAATCCTCCTGTTCGCTCGTGAAAGGGTGAAGGGGGCCAATGAGGTCCATCGCAGCCATACATTACTTCCTGCTTATCATCTGTGGCAGGAGGGCCCACTTATCTTTCAACTACTTCTCTGTCTTCATATCTTCCTGTTTTCCTCTGCACTATTCTAATCTTGATGACTCCTCTAACTCTTTCTATGCTCATCTGTTATCTGAAAATTTCCCCCTCCCAAAACTCTCCTACTAACCAATTTTCTTGCCATCTCATCTCTGACCACTTTCCATATCACATGCTTCTCTATCAGGTTTGTCTTCCTATCCCTTTGATTACGAATATGACGGCGATAGGACCCGTCCTGACTTCAGCTCTTTGTACTACCACCTCATTGCTCCCACTGTCTTTTATTTTGTATTCTGATCTTATAGTAACCTTTTCTCTTATTGTCTATGTATGTTGATTATAAAAGTGGACACCTTATTATTAAAGCAAATAAAGTCGTTAATCATTATCATCATTACTCTCTTCCTTTAATTTTGTTTGTTGACTCCATACATCATTTAATAATGGACATTTTTCCTATTCACCGGAATTTGCTGCTCTCTTTTATTTAAGCTCTGTTGGCTAATTGTGAGGATCCTGTGATTTAATACTTAGCGGTAAATTATTTAATTCTGGAAAATCGGGGTTTGAATTATGCCTCAATTTTTATTATAATTCAAGAGAGGTTATTATTTTGATGAACCTTAAAAAATATGTAGTTCATATATTTAAAAAATGCGCTTTTATGCTTGGAATTTTATTTTATGAAGGTTCTTATCTATTCAACCCCTCTGTATGTTTTCAAATTTAATGCGATTAGCCTAAATGTAATAATTTAAGTATGTTTTTTCACCCGGAAATTGGTGTTGATTTAAGATTAATCCGAAATGTTGCTTTATCATGGACGTTCACACGAATTTTATGCTAGGCAAATATTTAAACGTAATTTTTAAAAGATTAAAATCACAAAATAGAGCTGCAGGTGAAGTGAAGATTGTAAATCTCTCTCCGTAGAGTAGCTTAGTCTCAAGTCAGCAAAATTTTGGCCGATCTTGATTGCCAAAATCGCTATAGTCGCAATGTGAACTTAAAATAAGAGGGGTGTTTCCGTTGATTAAACGCTCTTGAGATTGTTTATCTTGTTAATTATGTTGCATAGTGCGTAAGAATTAGATGTGATGAATGGAAACCTAGTGCGGAAGATTGAAAGTAATGGAGGAAGGTAAAGACACAGCGCGTGGGAGTAAAGAGTGGAATTGTGGGAGAGCAGGAAGAGAATTCGGATGGGGAGTGAGTTGGTTGATTCTGGGGATGATGAGATAAAGGGATGTGGAGAAGTTTAACGGAAGCTGTAGATTGAGGTAAATAAACGGATATCATCCATTATTGAGTAAATACTCGTAATTAGCCCGAAGTGCTGTTTGCCGAAAATTGTACGCAATTCCAAATGTGTAAGAGATAAAAAATTTTAGGAGCCAGTTTCTAGTATAAAGGAAGGCTGGTTTGAGCCTCGGTCTCTCAAACATTAGCTATCAAAAGTGAGGAAATGATTTTTACCAGGCAAGGTGCCTTGGTAGTTTTTTGTTGCTTTCCGTCATTCATGTATACGCCGGTGCTAATGGATATGCTATTTACTTATTTTGAAATTATTTTCTACAGATATTAACGCTTATCTGCCTTTGGTTGAAGGCAAATTGTAATGATGTTTATTAACCGATGACAGTAGGCTATTTTGGTACTCCTTTAACTTTTAAGTTTCAGACATGAAAACTTATGTAGCGAGGTATAACACCTATCAAAATTGCATATATTTTGTTTTAATGATGAGAGTAAATCGTGCGATATTAAGGAAAGGAGAAAGAAATTTAGGACTATCAAAGAAGGTGCTGGCCGGTGTATTCCATTCCATAAATGAAAGCTGTATCTCTGAAAACTATGTGATGATGCACTAATTAAAGATATTGGGGCAAAAGTGGGCTTTTTTATGTGCAAAGATTTGTTTCGCAAAGCTAGTGTCATTAATACCTAATAGCTTGGGTAGGATAATTTGTTATTAGGAAATGTTATGTCGAATGAGCTTCGCCCCAAGAAGAAATAGAGAGACAAGTGATGATAATAGCTTGGTTTGGATTTGGTTTTTTACCTAGTGATTTATGTACAGCGGTAGTCATTAAAAGGCATCGATGAAAACCGTATGCTTTTATTTGTTCCTATTTATCGCTAAGGTCGAGTTTTCTGGATATTTTAGTAGGCATAAATGCTCCTCTCAGAAAGATATCTCACACAGTTGAAAAATTATTTATTCAAAAGCAAGAGCCGTGATAAATCTACTACTCTACTATCCTTTTGAATGATGATTTACAACATATTTTTGTTTTTCCAAATATAATTTCAATGTCTACGCTACTAGGAGTTGAACGTACGCCGTAACGTAACATACGTAACTTTCATTTCAAGCAATTTTTGAAGAATGTGGGAGTTTTTATTTCATATTGACGCGTGGTTATTAATTAAAAGTAAGAAGTAATCTTTTCGGAAGAATGATTCATTTCTCCATTAGATTCAGTTCATTTTTTATTGCCAATATTTGTCCATGTCCTCTCTGTTTTACTGTTCTCTGTATTGTATATTAAAATACTATTTCATTTGCATTTTAGACTTGAGTGAATCCGAAGTAAAGATTCCATTGGTCTTTCCCCTGGAATATAGTCATGAAGAAGTTATGAGAGAATCCGAATAGTTACGGAAAAGAAAGACTAGGAAAAATGTCCGTGAGAATGGAAAAATTGAATTAAGAACATTCATCGGCGGATAAGGAAGCCATCGAGAATTGCGGCGAAGGATTTCCATTTATCATATCATAATTGAGAATTAACAGTATTAGTCCAAGTGGATTAAGCTTCTTTTATTTGCCATTCTGAGGTGTAAGGGTCACTCATCTGGTTTATACTATCTGGTAATATACAAAAGGCTGAGGACGATTCCAAGGCTACACTTTTGTCCTAAATATTCCATTTTTTCTTATCTCATTTATAATGTATATCTTTTTTACGATATTAATTAAATGACGATGGGTTATTGCTAGCGCATGGTACCCGAGGAGAGTGCGACCCTTTCGTCAATTATCTATGGCGTTTTCTACACCGAAATATTATATGTATTCCCTTTGCCTTTGGTTTACATTTTCCCTTTTGCGTACGAAAGTTTGGAAATTATTAATTTTTTGTTCGAAATCGCAAAAAGTGTAATTCGGTTCTAATACAAAACATTATTGCAAAATTTTGGGTGAATCATTGACAATTCAGTCAGAAATGTTGTCAAAATTTAAAATGTATATTGGTTGGCTGCCTTCTCCGAAATATTTCCGAGGGATGATTTGGACTAGAACTAAAAGCATTTGAGAGTAGGCTTTTCAGCTTCAAAATCATCCTTGTAAACATTATTTAGTTTATAATTTTCGCACTATTTACAACTATTCATTCGTCCGACATCCCCGGGATCCTTTTACTTTGAAGTAACGCGTTTGTGCTGCTGCTATAAACGCATTTGCTGGACATAGAGCACTTAATTGCGTTCTCCATGGCAGCAGCGTATACGTGATTAAGAAGATGGGATTTGCGGAATGCGATTTTTAGATGCATGTTGGCCGAGCTGCGGAACGAAGCTTCACAAAGTTTATTCGAGTGGCGAGAGTAAGGGCGCGTCCTCCTTTCGCTGGAACTAATCCTGGACGCCGCCGACGCCACTAGAGACGCCCTCCGGCGCCTCGGCGCCACTTGCGCACAAAGATCCGTAAATATATATACCGCATTACTATGCATCGCGCGGCGAGATATACTCGCGTCCGTGCATTAGTCCATTAGTCGAAATTGAGCGGACCCATGAAATATGCAGGCTAAAGGGGAAAGAGAGAGAGAGGCCCGCACGCGAGTGGGGAGGGGCAGCAATCGCCCCATATCGATCGGCCCGCTCAAAGGGAATCCCCCGATGAGTCGCCCGAATCACGCAGTCTTGGCGAATTCCCACTCTTTTGTCCGCTCGCAAGTGGTTTTTTACGCCGGATCATCACTCGATCATCTGCGCCTTTTGTTGCTTTTAAATGCGTTCGTTTGAGGCCCATTCGGTTGTTTTTTTTTTGCAACCCTTTCTCCTTGGCGTTTTGCTGCTAAACCGTGCGTCCCGATCTGGTCTGGTTCGGGTTGGGTTTGTCTTAATCCTTTCGTTCAACCCAATAGTTCCGTATTAGCCGGCTAGACTTTCATAGTATTTCCTAATAGCGATATTTATTACTTGCTTTTGTTAAGCATCTGCTTGTGGTAAATTTAATATCTATACTCACTACCTTTTCAACTGAATGTTAATTAACATTTAACATTTTTATGAAATGGAGCTCAGGTTACGAAATGCATGTAGAAAACTAATTAATCCTTTACGTGGTTGAGTGTGAAGCACTTATTTATTCTCGTCTTCATTTTTAAAAGGCTACTTTGGGTTCAGCTGCCTCGGACCATGCAAATAAAACTGGGTAGTAAATGGGAGCATTAAAAGTGTTTAAAAATTAATTCATTACCTAATCCACTTTAATGGATTAATTTTAGCATTAGTGGTGCAACTGCGTTGAGCACAGGTAGGTTAGTTTTCTTCACAGTTGATCCTTCACTTCTGCTTATACGATATTTCTTGCCATTCGTTTGTAGGCTTTGAGAATGTTGCTCTTTGTAGTACGAGTTCCAGTGGAAGGAGTGAAAGGCGCGCTATTTCATGCAAATACGATACTCTAGTGCAGTATTCGCTCGGTTTCTAAGGATTTCCTTTTAGCCCTTTTATACTGATAAGATATTCATTTCAGGAGTAATGGCGTGCTGTTATCATTTTGTTGTTTTATTTTTTAAAAATACATCATCCCATCTTTTCTTTGTTTAAATACTTTTAACGTTTTCATTAGGTAGAATTTCTGCTAAATAGATTACTAAATGTAACATTGTAAATCCAAAGAGAAATTAAGTGATTTTATCTTTAATATTTATAACAGCTATTTTTGTAGGGTATAAAGTCTATTTTTAGCTGAGTTCTGAAAAGAGTGATTATTGAGATAACTTCATCGTTGTGTAGTTTTTGCCAGCAATTGTATCTCTTACGTTATGCAGCATGTTGTTATTACAAATTATTTATTGAAATTGATATAATTGCTTTGATAATCTTGAATTGCATCATACCATTTAGATTCATTCAGGAATATGCAATGGCTGAAGATTTTCATTTAAGGTGTCGATTGATGAAATAATGGTCGGCATCCTCGGAGAAAAATTTTTTTACGTTTGTATCGTATAAAAATTATTTTTATTCATTATACATTTACAGAAATATCGGTATTTGATTATAATGTTGCACCAGTATATTTTCAGTGAAGGTCTGATTTTACAAGTAACATCTCGCTTTTAGACAATCTAATTGCGCGTTATTTTACTATTAAGCCTCATCTTATCGAGCATATATTGATTTTTTACTATCTATCGGGGTCTGCTATGATTAGAGACCGATTTAAGACTGTAGAGTAAATAATACCTCTCTGATAGAAATAACAGATCAAGGATAATGATAATAGATTTTCCTGAAAATTAGGTAAGGAAGGAACTGCAAAATAATTTTCTGACGAGTGACATTAATCATGACATGGATTCGTCTCCGGGAACATAGCCACCGATAGCTAAAACTAACTGACATTGCCTACCAGCAATGGAATATGTTCTCTTGACCTTTACTATGAATTGATCTTGAATTTTACTGTTGGACTCAAGTGCTGATTTGGATTATCAGAGAGCTTTTCAAACAACGGCACTTTCTTGAAATGTATTTTCGAAAAATACTGTTTAAATTTAAGCTATAAATTTTCCTTTTTCAATAGAGAGAAATAATTTTTCTATTATTTTGAGTACTTTGAGTACTATCATCCCACCAAATTTTATCAAAATCGGAGAGGTAAATGTATTAAAATCCTCTAGTAACAGACATTTGGCACAGGTGATCTAAACTTACCTATCTTACAAAATACCGTTGCCTTATTCAGCGGAGAATACTCGACGAAACTACATCAACTTATTTCGATAGCTTTTCCTGCAGGTGTCATTATCCCTGAGGCTATTTTGAGGGTTCATCCTTTCCTAAAAGGATTCTCGCACTAACTAACAGCGTAAACATTGGAAGCTACGTGTGCGCAGTTGGAGTTTCTTTTTATAAATATCCAAGGCGTAGGAAAACACCGTACTTTGGCGCGAAGAATATTTATTTACGGAGTATGTAGGACATTTTTTACCTTGTATAAATTTTCTACTTTCGCGTAGATTTTTTAATACTTACATGGATAATTATCAAAGATGGCTTTAAATGGATCGATGATAATGGATTAACTTTGTAATTCATTTATAAAATTTAAAAATTAATTGCTAAGTTTATTTTCTCTGAAAGATTTTGCAACTAGAACTCACTGGGCTGTATCTTTTGATAAGAGAAGGGAGGCAGTTTTAAGCGATTTTACGAGTTGTTTGGTATTCTTTCTTTGTTGATTCGAAATATAGATGGCCACCCATTCTTTCTTTTAGTAGTAGAAAATAGGACAAAAGGCTGGCTAGTTAAAAATATATCCAGCTTATAATCTGGGGCAGTATTGTTCCTCTGAATCTTTTCGAATCGAAAGTGGTTCTGTTTGGTTTGAAAGAGAATTTTTTGTTTGTCTTCTTGCTAGGGAATTGCGTTTTTTCCATCCTTAATACAGATGATATTACTTAACGAGAGACTGGTATTTCATAATCTTGTTTTGTGGGATTTTATGCTGCAATAGATCATAATTGATAAATGATTCATTGGAAACAGTGCGACTTCTCTCATGAGATACTCTTTGTTTCCAGGAAACCCTTGTTATTTTAGTCTGAAACTTGTATTAAATCGAATTTCTTTGATTATTCGTTCACGTTTTGGCCTTAAGTTGATTTTGTATGTTGGTAGTATGCAAGAGATTTCTCTGTTAGTTTTTGTTTGACTTAAATGTAAGTACTTCACCGTGAATTTACCTGAGGATTATTATCTTCCATCATTTTTTAATTTTTATTTATTGGAGAAAAACAATTAAGTTTGCAATAAATCTTTTATTGTTTCTGAATTGTAATCCAAAAAGAATTGTTTGAAATTATTGGAATAATATCCACATAATTCTTCAAAATCGAACATGTTTTATCCCAATATTTTTGCCTAAATTTGCTCGCAATTTGATGTTAGTAGCTGTTAATTTTTGCTTCAAAAAGGATAGTTTCTACCAAGAATTAAAATTTAATTTTCGGACGATAAACAATTTATTTAACTCGATGGAAATTTGGACATTTTCGTGGCATTTGGGCATTCGCGTGTTTTCCTGCATCGAAAGAAATGTGTTGTAATAGAAATTATGCATCCCTCAAAACAGAGCATATTTGCAACTATTTTTTTTTCGTGCGCGTTGGTTCTGTTACGTAATAAGTTATACCCCTGACAAGAGGAAATCTGAGAAACCACCTCAGGGGAAAAGTAGGTTAGTCAACGATGACTAAGCTGTTGATCACTTCAACCCTTCACGAACATTTACAACCCACCTTTCCACGTTGCTCCTGCCGCGCTACATTATTTTCTCCTCTAAAAACACCTCCAATTTGAGACGTGCTCGTTGCTTCGTGATTCCCACTTGTTAGGCGTGGCTCTCAAAGTAGTGTTTTGTTCCCGAGAAACTCGAACTTTCAGGGTTCTTTTTTAAGGCTAGGAATTCCACGCGCGTGGGCTTACCTTCGTTATTGATGGAAAGAGGGCGTGCCCTAAGTATGCAGAGTGGCTCCCTGCCCCTTTTTGTCGACCCATTGGTCATGTATATTTAATGCGTATCGATGATTCAGTCAGTGCGGTACCCGTGACTTTATGACATGGTCGGTGGAGCCGAGGAAAGAAAGCTCGGAAGAAATCGTTACGAAGGTGTGCATGCGATTCGAAACGGGAATGGCGAGAAGACCAGATTCGGTTTCATTGAAATGCGGAAGCGTCCGAGACAGAGTCGCGGTGGAGTTCCACTCGACCGACGCTTTTTGCTCCGCGCAATTGATTCTTTTTCCAAATCGATGAAGGAGACAAACAGCGGACTAGCGCGGTGCTAGAGCTCCAGCTGAGTGGTTTCTGAAACCTGGAATGAGAGTCGCTACCCGGGTGAGAGGTACCTTAGTGCATTATTGAATTCCGGTGACCCGTGAATGTGATGAGAAGCGGTTGATTCCAAGAAATGGGAGGTAACTCAAGTATATACAGAATTGAATTGTATCGATGCTCTCCTATTTTCCAGGAAAATCTTTTGACAACTAAACACCAATGCCAAGTCAATTTCACTCTGTTAACCCTTAACTTGTGACGTGCTGTCTGAGTGCCCGCAGCGATTTTTAAATTGTGAACAATAAAAGTATTTGATTTTCAACAAATTGTAGTTTGTTATATTTTTAGACACTTTTATGTAGGATATTACTTACTTCGTTTATCGTCTTATATTTCTATAAAATTACGGGCTCCCATATAGCCAAGTGGGCAACGCGTTCGACTTTGGTGAAAGCGGTCCCGGTTTCGATTCCCGGTGGGGGCCTATATGCGAAATAACCAAAGCAGTCGAAGTACTTTTAACATTACTACTTCTATAAAATTGCAATTAAATTTCATGAGCGGTCTGTGAGACCTAACGTAAAATTTGCTGTTTCGATGAAAAATGCAGTAAATGAAATGCCTTTTAAAAGGTTTAATTATTCAATATACAAACAAATACATGAAAGGCGTTACTCCGAAAATACCGCGAAAATTATAGATATGCGACGCTATTTAAAAAAGAAAAAATTTCTTTNTAAAAAAAACTTTTCTTCCAAAATTTTTAATATTTTCAAACAGTGATTTTTAATATAAAATCTGTTGCTATAAAAATGAAACTACTTTGAAATCCAAATTAGTGAATGACTGATGAGGCGTTTAAAACTTTAAAGTGTCGTTAAAAGTATAATTCAGTCAGTTTACTAAAAAATAAATATTAAAAAAATTTTGGTCTCCAAGACCGCACGTCACTGATTGTGTGAAAAAAATCGCACGTCACTGGTTAAGGGTTAATTGGATATAAATAACAGGAAAGAGAAAGAAAAGGATTCGAGTCCTAGTCATTTCGACATTTTTCACTTCAGTTTATTTTTTTATTATTATTGGCTTTTATTTCTTTCCGTTTGTTTTTATTATTGGCTCTACTAGTAAGTAAGTCCAAAGCTTACAACCTATCCCTCATCCTAAGGGAAAACTACGTTCATTCTCCTTATAAATATAAGTTGCATTTATATAGGCTCCCCTTGCTTGATGATTTGCTTCTTCGACGATTTATTGGACTTTTTGCTACCTTTTGGGCTCTTGATTTCCCTTTATTTTCCTTTTAAGGAAAAACATTAATTTGTTCGTTGTATCATTGTAATGATTTTAGGTAATATTTTGGTGTTCCTCAATTTGTCAGAGATGAAGAAATTGCTCCGTGGGGGGTGTAACTTTCATCTCTTAGGAACGCGATTAGTTTTGGTATATTTTTCTCCCGTTCCCCTTATTTATTAACGAGAAATAATTTCTTAAGATTACCGTGCACATTAACCGGCAGATGTGATATTTTAAGACGTGGCAAAGTAACTTCTTTCGGAATAATTCAATGTCTTTAGATGCTGGTTTACTTACTGTTTAGCTTGCCCCAAGAGCGAGCCTTCCGTTCCCCCCAAAGAGCACGGGCAGTTTATGCTTGGATTATCTGCTTTAGAACTTTTATTTTGAGAAATTTATTTATTTAAAGACCGATTAAGATCTTTGTTCATCGAACAATTTCCTAAGTGACCAAGATTTAGAGACTGAACGTCTTCAAGTGAGGACTTCGGTATAAACATTTCTTTTCCGAGAAAAAGAACAGACAACAATACGACGCTTCAATAATATTGTTCAAGCAGGGCAACGAATTGTAATATGTTTTGTTCCGGTTTTCGCTTCGATTCAACAAAAAACCAAATTTCGGTTCAGCTCTGGTTTCGCTCCAGCAAACGTCTAAAGTTTTTTTTACATTATAATCCTTCCAGAATTTTGTTTTATTACTTTTAGCCTTTAGATTTAATATCATTTTAAAATTTTTTGAATAAAACTGTAGTAGTGAGTTGCAAGTCATAGTTCTATACATAGTTATATGTCATGTAATCCTTCCTCCATTTGTTTTGAACCGAGATTCGAAACGGAATATGCGACGGTTTGGGTTCGGTTTCCATTCTGGAATAATAATATGTGTTTTTTTTTCTTTCGGTTCGGTTCCGGTTCGATGCCCTGCTTTTTAGTCACCCCTTCCAATCAGCTGCAGTTAAGTCAGTTATTAATCAGACCTCTCGCACGTAGGAACACTTATTTTGACTCCATTTGGGCAACCATTACTGAACTGATTCGTTTATACCCTTTTTTGGAACGTGTGCAGTCGAAGTTAAATATTAGTATTGGGAAATGAATTAAAACCCATTCATATTTACTTTAGATAGAGAAATTCAATCTATTGTCGTGGAGCGAAAGCGCCTTTCTTTGATGATGCGCCTGCGTGCCGAGCAGAAGCTGCACATCCTCTGCGGGCGGCCCTGCATGGAATCGCAGCATCCAGCGATTCCATTCCAGCGATGGAAAGTTGCTTCGGTGGTCCCGAAACCGTTGGCCCCGAAGGAGAGATCAGTTGTCCCTCGACTTTCTCTAGCCGTCGCTCATTGGATGGACCCATTCACGTGTGTGCTGGAATCGCGTGTTTGGAGGCATATGGGAGGGGAATCCAGAAGCGTTAACTCGTGCAACGTCGGTCGGACCCTGATCATTTCTCCCGTTAATTTATTACGCTCGTGAGGGGAATGGTGCTCGTGGTCGTAGAAAGTCGGTGCGCCGCTCTTATTTCCGTATTTTGTTGAAGTATACGTTTGGGTTTGGGATAGAGACGAGGCGAGTGCCATTAAAAATGTAGTACGCGCCACCTTCGAAACCGCCGCCCGGCCACGGAGGCGTTCACTTTAGCGGGTATTGCGGTCGTGTGCCGGGATCACATTGTGGTGTACGGTTCCCGCAGCATATATTGAGACCAGAAATTGGATTATATCTCAATATTGCGGATTGTGTCTTTTCTACCTATACTGGCAATTGCGTGTAACCGTCGAGTGGTCAAATTACCTTCCCCTGCCTGTTACCTTTTTTTTTTTTAATTTTATTAACATGCAATAATATAATGGAAATACACTCGAACGTTCATTCAAATTCAGTATTTTTTCGAGAGAAATATAGATATATTTCTATCTCCCCATATTTGTATTTCGAGAGAAATATAGATATGAAGATTGAGGTAGATTCAACCTAGATAGAGATAACATTCAAATTTTGTTATTTAATTTTTTCCTATAGCATCATTTATTGTGAGTATTTTTTTAGAAATTTTAACCAATACTACTCCAACCTAAAGACATCGGGGATATGACTTTTTGATAAATAATCTTAAATTCCTCTTTATGAATTTAGTTTAAGATTACTAAGTGCAACCGAGCCTTCTACGCGAAGTGGCGAGGTTCACTTTTTTAAACCTTAAATTACGTTATCTCTACATATCAGCATCTACATATGTACCCTGAAAGCCGCCTTTCGGCTTGTAGCAGGGGGTGCGTCTACCATAACACAACTTAATTTTTATTTATGTCATACATACGTTACAGTTGGACTACTACCTTATCTACTTAATCGGTTTCCTTCCCGTATCTATATAATAGATATTTCATGAAAATTAGATAGAGATTGCCTTAAAAACTTTCTTGTATAAATGGCAAGTTTGTGGAAAATTTCTCGGTGGAGTGATGATTGAAATTTATAAATTTTATTATTCCCAGCTGTTTGTCAGAATCGTAATGATATTCATATTATCTCGTACGCTGGAAATTTCTTTAAACAGAACATAAAATAAACCCATTCTGACATTTTAATACATTTTTTTACTCTACAGGCGAAACAATTTACATTTTCTCGCTAAAATGATGTGCTTTTCCCTAGGAAAGGTCAAGGATAACTTTCATATCCTCTCGGGTGCTCGGCGTCATGATTTCGCGAGGCGTAGAAAACGAAGGAAAATTTTGATTTAGCAGTCTCAACTCGCCCCCGCGCTCACCTTTATATATAATTCAATATCTTTGCTCAAATAATACTCCCGTAGTCATGGAGTTTTCAATGGTCCAGGCGCTTTCTTTCATAATTAACTTCCAAAAGGATGGCTAACAAATGGGGAAACTCTGAATAGGACGGAGATTCCTATGACGTATGGAAAAGTTTCCATCGAATATTCCATTTACGAGCGGATCCCGCCGCCACCCATTCTTTTATTCAGTCGCGCTAATTAGTGTGTACTCCACGTTGTTTTTCCTGCTCGTCGCTTTGAAGTGCTGTTTGCGCGTCGACCGTACGTACGTCCCAGAAAGCGAGGATATTCGCGACCTTGGCGGATTCATTTTTTCCTTTCCCGTCAATCCAATCACAGTTTCGTTCTTTTTCTAGTGGCAGTGTATTAACGCGCTCGCAAATGAGCGTGTATGTGGAGGTGAATATTTTTTTAAAGTTTTGATCTATTTAATTTTTTATTCTCCAGGTATATCTCTTTAAATTCATCGGGAAAAAGATGGAACATATTAAGGCTGAACTTCTGCCCCAGTTTTGCTGATGCTCGCTCTCTTGATGATTTTGTATGTGAGGCTTTTAGATTTGCTTGGAGAGATTAAATTCTCCATTGTGCATTAAGTGTGTATCGATTTCCTTTTATCTATTTATCTTCATCAGTCTGTTCCACGATTGCGTTGCATTCACATTCTCGTTGATTTTGTTCTGATGATTTTAGACCAACTTGTAACAGCATATAAATTGGAAAAGGTTTATTTGGACAACTTTCATCTCTCTCTTTGTTCGAGGTATCGCAATCAGAATCAAAACATACAAATGTCATCCCTCGTTTATTGTAATGGTTTAATGTTTTTTTAAGTTACATGCATTCTGTTTATAATTTCTACTGGTCGTTAAAAATCATTTTATTTTTGGTAAGTATGTTAGGAAGGGTCTTTAATATGTTACTCGGTCGAATCCAATTTCGAAGAATTTATTTTTGGAAAGAAAAGGAAAGATAAAGTGTGTTAACCTCCAACTCGTTAGTGGTGAACTTGAAGTTGCTATCTAACCTAGTCTCTGTGTAACTACTTCGTTTTCCGTAACAGTTGTTAAACCTCAGGCAACATCAGATATTAAGAAAAAACTTTCTTAAATATCCTGTTTATTTTCTTTATTACTTGAAAATTCTTTAGCCATTTCTTAGTTCATCGAAAGGTAAACCGGAAGCAATTTTATGGATTTAGTTGAAGTTCTACTCGCATGGACCCTAAACGTATCTAATAAACTAATTTTAAAGTAATGATAAAAAGTTTTAGAATCTTTTAGGCCTCTTACCAGGAGATTTGTAGCCCTGCCAATAAAGATTCGCCTAACATATAGAGTATGAACGCTTGCACAGAATTTGTAAAGGGAAAAAACGTAATGGGTTACCAACCATTCTTTCTTAGTAATAAAAGAAAGAGACGGTTTTTTGATAGTGTTTATACTCATTTTCGGGTTATGGAAATAGCTATGCAGCTTAATGGTTTCGATTAATCAGTGTGATATTTGAAAGAACTATATTTTTTCATCATAAAACCGAACTGTTATAACGTAAATGAGAAATTGCGTATCGTATGCGGAGATGCGTAGTTACTTTGCTTATAGCTCCGTGTGCAATAGCCTTCGCAAAAAATTCCATGCGTGGGAAATGTGAACGTCTGTTGTTATGATTGGAAGGAGTTCATATCTTGGATTGGATCCGAATGAGTTGAGTGCAGTTGGCAAAATGATGTTGAGGATGGCGAGGGCGGGACGCTGGCCGTGCGTGATGGACTCCCAAGAGGGGGAGGAAAGGGTATAACCGTGACCGTTATTTTCCCGGCTACCGGGATCCCTCATAATTTCTTCCTTGCGGTTTCTCTCTGTCTGGACTGCGGGGCATCAATTACGCTACAATCGTAAATCGTCCGTACGGACCTATTCTTTGAGTTTCCCTTAATCGCCGCTTCACGGTGTTCCGGTGTCCGTTAATGCACCGCTCGTTGTGGATTCGTTTTTTTTTTTACTTTTTCATAAGTTTTGACTCGTAGTACCGTTTCGCAATCAGAATAAGGGCGTCTTTACTAATATTTGAACCTTTAAAATAACAGTAACTGGTCAGTTAATATTTGGCTAGGATAGACTAGGAAGGGTCTCCCGTCTAAAATCGTAGGTCTCTATATCAAGTATAGTTTATGTTGAACGAAAGCAATGGTGTGGATTGTGGAAAAATTTTGTGAAAGAAGTTTTGAGAAAATATCTCGTTTCAGGAAAAAGACCGCAAAAAGAGAAATGAATAATTAAGGGATATAAACGAAGCGTACAAACTTTTACGTCCATATATTTGTAAGCGACTTTGAGTTCGGAGGCGAAATGGTTATCACGCTTCCCGGGTTCTAGTCCCGGCTACTTGGGATTTTCTTCGCTTAGGTACGGATTTTTCTGTTCGTCTCTTATTTTCGTTGGTGTCCTTGGCTGTGCTGGTCTATAATGGATATTTTTTGGGTCAATATGGAATAGAAACCATTAATTTTAATTAAAAATGTAGAATATGTAAGTATATAGAATAAATAAAAGACGAGGTAGAAAAACAATGACAATGTGCTTGAATATAACACACGTGCAGTGAAAACATCACTTGAGAAATCACCTCTTGAACGCGTTTTCGTCAGCATCTATGTTCTCATGTGGTACTATTTTGAGCAACTGAAGCAATGCTTTTAAGCGACGGAATTCAGTTGAGTTACCACAGAGAGCGTGTTAATGGAAGATGGAAATTCTTATTCCGTCCGACAGGTTAAAAAAAAGTTTTAAAAAGTTGAAATCTTCGGATCGCGACGTGCATGGGTATTATAAATCTTGAGATATGGAGTAAATTAGTTTGGAATGTCACGTTATTGTCGAGAATGTGGGAAGCCACATTATGAGCATTTTTCGAAATTTCACATGATGTCGAGATGAATATGTTGGAATTCAGGCTGAACGAGAAAATAAAAACTTAAGACTGCAGATGTTGAGATCCATCGCGGGATCTTTAAAAAAAAACTAATTTTGAGAGGAACGTTCGTGCGTGATGGAGGTGCACGTTTCGCGCTCACATCTTCCTAGTAAGTTTTAATGGATGCCTGACGTAATTTTTATCCATTCTCGTGATGATGCTTCTCTTTGGATGCTCACGAAATGTTCGTTTGATTTAGCGGTAATGTATTATTCAACCTCTCGAGAGCTGTTTCATCCCGAAATACTTTTCAGAATGTATAAATATTTGAATACCCGCTTTGCTTTTCTTTGCCTGTTTACTCTGTTATTCGGACATTTAAAATGATTTTTCACCAATGAAAGTAGCAAGTTTTTCCTTGGGAATATTCTTACAGGAAGGGATTTTAAATGACTTATTTAGAGGCATTTGTCCTTTAATGAATAGTTTTAATGTATTTAAATGTGACTTCAGTCTCAGTTCATTCAGTTAATAGTAAACAAGTAAATTCAAGCTTCCACGATTGCAATTTGTGTAATTTATAATTTTTGAGATGTTATTTCATTGAAATGTCTAGAGAAAGAATGAAGTATTGAATATAATATATCTTATATTGCTTTTTAAACTAAGAGAATATTTTTTCTACCGAGAAAAAAGCTTTGTACTTCGTAATAAGTTGTTTTGGTTTAGATTTTAATTTCGGTTTCCTCTTCTTCTGAAGCAAGAAAATTTAGCTATGATTATATTAATAATCTGAATGTTTCTCCTGATAAATTTTGATTTGCTTTCTCATTTTGGAAATCCTTTACTTCTGTTTATGTGCATATTTAGTTATTCAATCAGGTTAGTATGTACAGATTTTGAAAACAATGTGATTCGAATTGCTCAATGAATGATATTTTTCCGAATTAATTTCTTCTTAGAGTAGTAAGACGATCTTAGAAAATTTTAAACTGCTTATGGTAATTGTATATTTATATCACTGTAAATATACGAGATAATGCGAAACCGTATGTTTCTTCGTTGTCCGAATTGAAATTTATACAGATTGACTATACTTGAACGCATTTAGCGAACATGAAAATTCAAACGATTTAACGAATTCGCAAATTCTTTGTGGTACGCTAATCACTACAGTTTAGGAACGATCGATTTTAGCCATGATGGTTTCTTTCTGGTAATGGTTGTTATGGTAGGGATTGGTCATCGATATAAACACGGAGCGGACCTCAACGTCGGATTGAAAATAGTATAAACCTGGACTTTGACGCGTTACCCATTGATGATCTGCCATTATAATGACATGTTTTACATCATTTGAAAGAGCATTTATTTCCCTTTAAAATTATATTCATTAAGAGTCATTATCGATATCCTGCTTTATCTGAGTCGATGTAAACTAAATCAAAACACGGTAAATTCGCGCAAATCCATGACTCTGTCATCTTCACACCTTTGTGGAACAATGGCCAGGTGTCACAGAAAAACCAAACCTTTAGCAGGAATGTAGTATATAGTCGTGAAGTATAATCCGCGTTTTGGAGATCCGATCTGATTTACCTTTGATAAGCATCTGAATTAAAAATCGATCTCCT
Source organism: Ladona fulva (assembly GCA_000376725.2). Taxonomy (NCBI): domain Eukaryota; kingdom Metazoa; phylum Arthropoda; class Insecta; order Odonata; family Libellulidae; genus Ladona; species Ladona fulva. The sequence goes on from KZ308277.1 coordinate 263,006, forward strand.
ACAAATTTGATCATAAGCTGAAATTTTTACTACACTATTTAAATGATCTAGAAAAAATAAGCGAGGGCGAATTTTTCTAAATGCATTGGGGGAGGAGATATGAGGCGACCTATAATGATGACGTCGCTTCGGCGAAAAGTCGTCGCCGCCTCCTCGGAACGAGAGAGCGCGCCAAGCATTTAAACCTTGCTGGGTGTTCCTTGGCCGTAACTGCTAGTGAGGCGCCTATTGAAAAACAAAAGATTATGGTACTTTTACTCGTCTTCCCCCTGAGGAGTTGCCACAAGAACTGCTCGTGTTTTATACATGTATATTTACAGTTATATTTTCTAAACTTCGAATCCCAATCCCCTCATTACAAGACACAGTATGGATATACCAAAATAGGGAAAGTCGTCTTGTTTTTCGTGCAAATCAGCTGATACATTATCAACTTTTGGGTAAACTTTTCACAGATAAAAGTCTTTACTGACTTTTTTTAGTAAATTCAAAGTTTGACGTTCATCGCGGAGTTCCCCTGTAAAAGAAACGGAGATTACGACTTCTTTCCTCGATTAAGCCTTGGTTGTACCTCGGATTGTACTAACTATTCTGATTTAGTTACCACGGATATTTTAATCTGTGTAATATTCTCCTTGCACATATTGCGAGATCAATTTGAAATTGGAGCAGGGACGGTTTCTTAGTGGTCGATGCGGAGGGAGATGCAATCGAAGTGTTATTGGTTTCTCATGCGTTGAAGTTGCTTTTGTTTAGCGAAGTTTAAAAATCTATAAGTTCCCTTTACTATCTGTACGTATTTTTAGTTCGGCTTCAGCGTTTACAGATATCGATTTTTCTCCTAGGACAAGCACTACGTGTGCTTGTAACGGAAGTTGGGTTCATTAGAAACAGGCGTCACTTCCAGGTTTTACAGGTTTTTCTGACCACTGGTTTAACCGGTTACTCGAGGTATATTTTCATTTTTAGCTTAGTATATATTTGATAGATTCTGATCCGAACTGCTGGAGAATTTCTCTATAAAGAGAGCAGGAAATGGTTTTTTACTACTCCCATAATGATCGTAAATATCAGTTATACCTTTTCCACGGAAAATGTGCTATCGCGAGCGGTTACAGACAAGTTGCAGCCTACCCTTGCTCTGTGACCTGATAGTCCAGCGTTCCCGAGGTTTCTTTGACAGCATACGGCGGAGGGGTTCAGAGCGGAAGATGATATTTCTTTTTAGGCCCGCAGCTGCTGACCATCTTCGTTTATGCGTGTTTACACCGGCTCCTGCGTTACGAAAACAATTTGAAAATCCGCTCCTGGTGGTGTGCGAGTTAACGTGCAAGCTTCTCCGAGGTCGCTGGTTCAAAATCTTCCCGATTTGGAAATTTTACTGACTAATGAAATTCAGTATCTTATCATCGTGTATAGGGAGTATTGCAAATTTTTGAACAATCATATGAAAGAAAAAATTACGTATCACTTCGGTTAGTCATTGGTGTGGCGACTTTTGTTTTCTGTCTTAATAATAATTCACAAAGGAAGTATTTGAATCATTGCCTCACTTTCAGTCTCTTAGTTTGTGATATTTAGGTTAGGGTTAGATGTAAGAAGGGGCTAAGAAGTCTCGGTATCGCCCTTCAATAAAGACATTATTATTATATTTTATCTTTTCTACGATTTGGCGTAAAACATGATTTTAGAGAATGAGAATTCGTAGTAGTTAGAATGTTCTTTCACGTTTTCTTTCATTGTATTCGAATGTTCATGTGTATTAAGTTTTGTGTACGTAATTTGCTGTAATCTTATTTGATTTTCTCTGTGAAAAAGTTTAAGGTGAAAACTTGTGGTTTGTGCAGCAATTGCATCATGCTGTAATGAAAGTGTCATTTGAAATCAAAGAAGATGAAATTGATGTTCTCTCTTGACAGTTTGTGTACTGTGGAATTTTCTTTAAAATAGAGAATAAAATGGTAAATTTTACTAATAAGCGTTTCATTTTAAATGGAGCTCAAATTTCGGTCAATTTATCAAAAAATACAATTACTGCACCAGGTTACATATTCGTCGTTTATTCCTTTAAAAGCAGATCATAAAATTAATTTCAAAATAGTACCCGCAAAATATACTCTGAAAATGAAAGTAATGAATGATTTATATATATGCTGGGCTATGAGGGTATACTACTGTAGAGAGGATCTATGAACTCTTTCTTAAGTCCGGGAGGTGACTGAGTAACTATGAACAAAAAATTGGGATAGTTATTGTGAGGAAGTTACCCTAATGCTGATGTATAGAGGGCAGTAAAATTTCCATAAAGTTTTCACTAACTCACGAATTTTTAAATTTTCTTATATTATGTCATCAACCGTTGTTTCATTCCTCTGCTCGTCTTCGGTGTCTTTTTTATCCTTTTATACCTTGTCGTTTCCATTGCTCTAAATACCTCTCTTTTAAACTTTCTGTGATATTTATTCTACCATTTCCTCTCTTCACACTTCCTTCGACAAAACTCGTTAATAAGTCATTCAAAAAACAATATTTTCCTTAATAAATGCGAAATTCATTTCTCTTAATTTCATCGATAACATATACAGGCCTTCTGACTTCTTCCAGCTTCTCAAACTTCTTATCAGTGCGACCATTGATTAAATATTACGTTGAACTTTATTGAGTAATTTGTATGCTATTTTACTATTTATTTCTGCCTGCTCCAGTTAATCACAGGTTGAATGCCTTACATCATTCCTGTAATGTCATTTATTATTCTGTGATGTTTATGATGGTTAGATGCTCATCATTATCCGGTAAACAGAAATTTCTGAGAATGGAATGCCTTTGTGTAACACTCTATTTCGACTGTCTCGTTTTACTGAATTGTTGTCCGCGATTTGTGATCGTAATTCAATTAATATTTAATTATAAAATCTGATTTATTAAAAAGAAGTCAGTGTTTCACCTCAGAGTTTATTTCAGTATTATTTATAAAATAATTTTAGTTGTTTATTTAAAAAATTCTCTAAAATTTACTCAACTGAAATAATTTTATTGAACTATGACTAAAATAACTAAAATAATTTCATTAACTAATTGACAGCTGCTCAGTAAACACTAGCATAACTCTTCGATGGTTCTCAACGGAAAGAAAATTTAATTTAATGAAGCAATCCTGTGTATATAGATGAGAAATTAGCATCTTTCATTATACATTTCTTATATAAAATGGAAACTGCATTTATTAGCTTCAAAATGAACATAAAGCAGTTTTATTGGTGTTGCCAATTTTTAAAACTATGTAACTTCGCATGACAGTTGTTAAAAAACGGTTATGTCGGCTAAAGGAGGCGCTGCTGATACGGAGTCGGTCATCTGACTGTCGGCCAGTCGTGTTACTAACCATAATATTGTGCCCTTTCTCACGGAAAACGTGACTTCTTCAGCTTTGGCTGCCAGTGATGCACAGTAACCGTCTCGCAGACGTAAGGGACATCCTCGTGACATAATATTAACAATAATAATGGTGAGAGGACGGAGTGGAAGATGGAGGAGGCGACGTTGCCGCCTCTCTCTGCTTCGGCCGCGCCCCGGTGTCTGCCGCGTCCGCGGGTGCGTGGAAGGGGAAGGGCTGCGGATGCTACCCTCCCTCGCCGAGATGCGTGGAGCCTTCTGCAGTCCTCTCTCTCACACACTCTCTCTCTTCCATTGCGCTAACCGCTCTCTCTGCAATACTTTGTGTTTTTTGTGAGTGTCTCTTATACGTTGTGCAGTTTTATTTCCGCATCTGTGTCTATGTCAGTGAGTACACATTGAAATGCGAATTCATCATTTCCATTTTCATCCTCTAAGACTTTCATTTTCCGCGAGTTTCGCGGAAAGTGGATTAAAGAGTTCCTCGGGGACTCTAATTTGGCTAAAATGTTTGCGTCAGCTGAAACTCCGCAATGTGCGACTTATGAAATTAGGATAAAGAGTAGGTCCCGAGACATAAAAAGAGGTACACGAAAAATTCGTTTTTTCGTGGTCAAATTATTTTGTCGACGTGAAATACTTGACCTGAGAAAATTATTAAAACAAAAAAAATTCCTCGGATGCTTCCTTAGTCTGGTAGTTTCTTCCCTTGTGAGTTATTTATTTACGAATGTGTGTCAAATGCGAGGGTTTTTTTTTGGAAAATTTTTTATTGTGCTTTTAGCATCAAATAAAAACAGAACGAGTGCAATAATAATCTGCGTTTAATTTGTTCTTCGCCAATAGTTTTTTCCCATTGATCTAATTAATTAACGTATTTGCTAGTGAAGCCCGTATCTAATCCATGCTAAGCCGTGGACCATCGTAACTAGTAGTAAAATGTGTACGCAGAGGTAATGTGTCCTGATTAAAATGTATTGGATTAACACCGTTATTCTGCTACATCGTTTCCTTCAGTCCGCTTCAAATGAAGGGAAGTAAACCGGGCAATAAGGTGAGGAAAGCGGTCAATGCAAAGAAACTATGCCGTTCGTGTTCGCTAGGATCGATTTACCCTTAGCATTAGTTTAACGGGTTGGCTCAATGGCCTTAACATTTCGGAAGGAATAGTGGTAAACTCGGTAAACAACTTCTAGTTAGCTATTGTTTTCTGAAGGAAAACTTGCCGAATGTATCGTAGCTCGGACTGGGATAATGACCGGACGGAAAAACTATTTGGTTTATTTTCATACTTAAATATTTATCAGCATCATCCCTACTCTTTATACTTCGAAGAAATTATGAATATTTTTCTAGCATCAAAATCGTCTATTTAACCATTCAGTGTAATTTATATTGTTTTTTATTACGACTACATTCACTGTAATTCTGAATTGGTAACTCGGAGATAGTTGAACGCTCTCATCTTACCCCCTGACCTTTCTCTTGGATAGTTATGATTTTGATGTTTAAAATCCATTTATTAGGAATAGGATAGTTTTCTATTCGTATTTTATCGTGAGGCATAAATTGAACTGATTGTTTTATTTATTCAAATATATATGGCATACTGTACAACCATCTGTTAAATAATATAAGTAGGGTAGATACAGGCATAATTTTATGTACGCAATAAATGCCGTATGTCTTCCGTATGTCGTTGCCTTACCTTTTCCCTCATGGCTTTTAAATAGAAATTAATCTAATCTTAATCAGTCCTTGATTACAGAGATTCCATTTCATAACTTTGAAGCTGTCTATATCTTCTCGGGTTGTTCGGTATCTTCTTCCAGATTCTGTCTAAATGACGCTTGTTCGTTTAGCTTAATTTATTTGAAGTAAATATGATCAATTACGATTTAGTTGAGTGTGTATCATCCCAAAACTCCGAATAAAACAAAGAATAATTTATCAAGTACATCTCATTAATTTTCAGTTTTGCCTTTATTGTGTGTTTTGCAGTCATATTAGATCTTAACCTAATCGCATCCGATATTCCCATCCGTGTAAGTCCGAGGATTGGTTTATTCCGGCTCTTCAAGACATCCTGATCCGTGTCAGTCGCTTTATTTTCTCGTGATTCGTGCAACACCATCACCAGCATTTCGTAATTCAAACTTGCCCTTCCGGAGACCGCAGTTTCTAAGAGTACCCTATTTATTTTCCTCTACTTCCAACCAAAGTTTTTTGTGTACTTCTCTCTTCATTCGCTCTTTGAAGGACTTTACCCTATGTGTATGTGTGTGTCTTTTCTGCGCATAAATCAAACTGTAATCCTCCTTATCTATAATTCGATATTTCAACCTCTAGGCATACGTCTAGCTTTGTTTTCACGGTAATGACCGCTTAATATCCCTTACGTGGGATTTTGGTCGTGTGATCGAAGCAGCCAGGTGTAGGGAGTGTGCTCACCCACGTGGCCTACTCACTTCTCATTCATCGAATCGCGAACGAGGCATTTCGTTTTGCTCGTGCAGGTGCAGTGGCGTGGAAGGGGAGAGGCGCCACCTACCGCTCTCCTTTCGAGGTCACGCTTTTTTCCCCCTGCATTTCTTGTTCTATTACTTCATGGTGTGAGTGGCTGGAAAAATATGCACGGAAATGTTTTCTCCTGCCTTAGGTAAACTAGAAATATCTCGAGAGACTACGCTTGAGCACTCTAGAAATTAGACGCAAAATACTCTGCGACGTAAACACTTAAAAATACGTAAAAAAACCGTTTTGAAGAAGATAGAGAGAGTATACAAAGTGTGAAGCTTCAACTCTTTACAGTTAATTTTTTCACCTCGCAGAAAAATGTGTATGTTGGATTACTGTTTGAAAATTTGTAGAAGTCAACAACTGAAGATTCAGGAGTCATGATTTCATTTTGAAGTGACTACAACAAACAGGGAAATTATTTATATTATGTTATGTTACTTCAGAGTCACTAGGTGTTACTGTGGTGTAAAGGAGGAAAAACACTTCATAATTCAGTAGATTATCCCTTAAACTTCCTTTTATCTTGTCCTTTTATTCTGTTTCATTTTAAACAGTATCCTTTAACTTAACTGGAGGTTTAATTACTTAGAGACACTTATAGAATATGGAACTACGCAACGCACCCACTTTCTCTTTGCTTTGACTTAAAATTTGTGTAAGATTAAGTGTAAAATTGCTTTAGAAATGTGCTAAAATTATCGAAATTGAAATCAAATGCTTCACAATAACGAGCATTTAGCCTTGTAGTTACTATAATACTAAAATTGAATCAGATGTGATACTAATAAGTGTTATATTAACTCCGGCTGTGATAATAACTCCGTTATATGAATAGCGAGTACTTACCAATCCGAGATTGTAGATCGATATCTTTCGGATATTTTTACTATTGTATTTTATCTTATCAAACCATCAAACGTTCTCGAGGCTTAAAGTTTCGATAGAGAAGGAGTAGAAATGCAATTTTTTAATTTTCGAGGTGCTCGTAGTTTAACTTGTTCTGTCATTTGCCAATTCCAAAGGGTTCGAAATAAAAAATGAAATGAAATATCCATTTGAGACGGGCAACTGTTGAGAGTTTTACTTTGTCCATTATAACTTTGAAGAGTTAAATTTGCCCATCGAATAGACGTATTATACCATAAAATTATAAAATCTTATAAAAAGAATGAATGTTATTATTAATTAATTCTTTAGTGAGCCATCATTTCTTTATTAGGTGCGAATTTTTTCTATTGTTTTACTTTCTAATTCGCTGAACAAACAAAGATAAAAACATTGCATAAATCATCACTCCTTATTACGAAGTCTTCTACTAGGTAGTGCTACTAGCTCTTTTTACGCATCTCAGCTGGCTAATAAAGATAATTCTTCTAACTAACATAAGAGTAAGCATCTGATACGTAATAATTAAAAGCTTTTGAAAGATCGAAAAAGAAATATAGCCGCATCATAAAATTGAAGCTAGCTCGCCAGAGAAACGTCGCAGAATTAAATCTGCCGAGGAAGAGTACAAGAGGTTTTATTTCCATTATTCCATTGTTTTGTTTAGTTGAGATTACCCAACTGCTGAGATTTGCCTCTTGAATTTGCCTTATTTATCTCTTTTTCTTCTATTTCTTTGAAATGCTGGGATTGTTATTTTGTAGTAAGTTGAGAAACTATCTGAGCAATGTAACCGGTTCATAAAAATAATTTTTGTGTAGTTTACATTATCACAATGCTCTAATCAGCCGCTTTTTCTTATTATTTTAAGGGTCTGATTTTATTCATCCAACATCTTCTTTTCCGTGCTATCTTGGGAATTATGTTAATTTGTATCAATTCACATCTCGAGATTCGAGGCACTTTCTGTCTCATTCTTTCTGAAGTTGTAGTATTCTCCTATCATAGGAAGGGATCGTGGGATGTGTGGCAGTAGAGTTAGGAGTTAGAATCTATCGATTGACTGAAAAAGGGATGTGAAAGGTAACAGAGAGCATTGTGGAAGGTAATGGTTCCCGTCTCGCTTAAGGCAGCGTGGGTATAGGAATGATAAAACCAGTCGAATAATTAGTAATTAGTTGTCATGAAAATGCTCACCAAAACGGAACGCTGGATTACCGAGCTTTGTTTATTTACTTTTTCTCATGCAGTCTTGGGAAAGTTGTGTAACACGGACTCTGGGTTAGGAGAAGGAAAACACGACGGACTCAAGGATAGCGTGGGATTATTATAATATTATTATGCAGAAATTCAACCTTGAGATGCTGTCACTTCATAGTATTTTGCTCATACACGTTCAATACTTAAGCCTTCGGATGTGGCAAGGGAAGATTTGACTGAGGTGTCGAACGTCCAGTCAAGTTCCTGATTTTCGGGCATCTAGGTGATAAATTTCAAGATCAATCTAACCAATATAATAAAGGATTCGAGAGAGTAAATTATGTTCGAAATTTTTCGTGTCATTTTTTTAACATATAGAACGAGTAATTCCTTTAACTTGTTGATATGTTGGAGAAAAATGGTAATGCAGAAGTATCTCTACTAAGTATTGAATACGAATTCTTCGACTTACAAGATTGTTATTCGCTATTTGTCGGGCTTGCCCATTGAGTACGGATTCAGCTATCAAATCTTGTGAAGGACGCTCACGTATATAATCTCTTATGTGATCCTAACAAAATGTTTGCTGCCCGTTCTTGCTCACTCTATAAGAAAGTCATATCTTATGGGCTGTATTTACATTTATATAAGCCTTTAGAATTTGGCATTCTGCAATTCGAACTACTTACTGGATACGAGGGCTTTATGATAAGTACCTGTGTGAGGCAAGAAAACGCATTTTTTTAAAACTTCTTTTATATTTATTTCTTAATATAGTCTCCTTTCAACTCAATACATTTAGTCCAGCTATATTCTAACTTTTTCAAGCCATCCAAAAAATACGTTTTGTCGAACTCTGCAAAATAGGCCTCTGTTGTGGTGATGACTTCCTTGTTTGACGTGAATCGCTTTCTCCCGAGCCATTTTTTCATGTTTGCAAACAAAAAGAAATCGCATGGGGCCAAATCTGGAGAATAGGGTTGATGAGGTAGCAATTCTTACCATAATTCGACCAGTTTTGCTGTGGCGATTGCAGATGAGTGAGCTAGTGCATTGTCATGATAGACGAGTTATTTTTTCTTCGCCAAAAGAATAAAATGGTTTTTTCCTCAATTCAGCATTGAATCGATTCAATAAATCAGCATAGTACTGCCCCGTGATTGTCCTTTCCTTCTCCAAATAGTCGGTGAAGATGATGCCTCTCGAATCCCAAGAAACAGTGGCCATGACTTTTCCGGCCAATGGAACCGTATTCGCCTTCTTTGGAGCAGGTTCGCCGGGTGAAATCCACTGTTTTGACTGTTCTTTCATTTCTGGCGTGTAGTAATGTTTCGTCAACAGTCACGAAACGCCGTAGAAACTTTCAGATTGCGCTTAAACATGCCCAAACAGTGCTCCGAAGTTGTCATGCGATTCCGTTTTTGCTCCACTGTGAGCAAACGCGGCACCCATATCGCCAATAGCTTTCTCATGCCCAATTTTCGTGTAGGATACTTTGTATGCGTTCAATGGAGATGTTTACAATGTCAGCAAAATCTCTGATCTTCACACGGTGATCTGCTATCACGATATCATGGACTTTGTTAACCATATCCACCGTAGTCACCTCAATCGGACGTGCTGGGCGCTCTTCATCAAAAACGGATGTTCAGCCACGCTTGAGTTCATTAAACCAATATCTGATGGTAGTCATCGAAGGTGCATGGTCCTTATAAACAGCATGCAACTTCACCTTGATTTCCTCACACGTCTTCCCATCCAAAAAAAAAAAGAAATCGTATCACTGATCGATATTGCTCTTTCTCCATGGTGGCAAGCAAACACGAACTTGACTACTTTCAACAGCTATCAAAACATAATTACTCGATTAATCTAATTATCTTCCTTTGCAGAAGTATCACCGTATTCTTCCGGTGGCACCTGTTATTGTTGCCTACTGTATTCATAATTCAGCAACGGTAAAGGATTGCTGTATGGTTTGTGCCCATGTGTACTTAACGAATTCGTTGTAATTAATTTCCATAGGTGGAATTTTTAAGTAAAATTTTCTTTGCTTATCATGGGAAAAAAAAACCGAATGAATTGAATCAGGAATTGGCAAATATTTATGGAGTAATTCTGCGGAAGTGCTGCATGATACATCACTTAAAGGTCAATTGAGGAAAAACTTCAACTGAACTAGTAAATGAATTTGCTCAAGACAAGGAAGAATGATAATTTAATTTCATGGCTTTCAAAGAAAACAAAGCTCATTTAAGTTTTGGCAAGCGCGCTTCGGGAAGTTGCGTCGCGTCTTAGGAAATGCTGACGAATGATGAATGAGTCGTCCGGTTGAATGAACTTCTTAGATAAACGGTATTATTGCGTATTTTTTCTAAGTGTTTAAATTTTTCCTGAGCTTTCATGGCGAAATCGGATTTGATGACAAATTCCCCCCTATGTTGGCGTCTTATAATGACCATCGCATTTTTATAGACTTTGATTGAAACTAAAGAGGGCGTATTTCAATTCGTGGTAAAACGATATCGGTTTGATATTTTTAGGTAAAATTTGATTTCATCTACGATGTCGATATATGTAACATTTCTTTTTGGCAGTAGATTTCTGCATGGAATTTACCAGAGTGATTTAAATTTATCTACTTTATACGTTTTTCCTCGATTTTCCCGAATTTTTTTCATAGCTACTTCTTCTCTGGTAGTAACTCTTACCAATATACATCTCAATCCTACATAAAGGTGTGGTTTTACCTTAAAACACGTCAGTTGAAAGCGGTGGTCTCACAGGGAATCCGCATAATAAAGGAATCATTCGTTAGTATTCGTAGGATCAGATATACTGGAATCTGCTAAATATGTACGATGATATATTAGTTCCATTTTCCAAACGAGATTTTTTGTTACATTAAAATCAGATTTTTTTTAACCTATCATTTGTATACTTAATCATATTTTTATATATATTCATCAATTTCGTATAGCCTTTGTTCTTTTAAAATGAGTGTAAACTAAAATTAATGTTTATCTTAATTAAATGTGAAATATATAAATACCATAAACAGAGGAAAGTATTTGAAGCATTCATTTTTGGACTTGATGATGATTTGACCTCTTAACGCCTCATAGTGATGTTGAGTCTTGAACCTTCCTTAATATAATTGCTACCCCATTTCAGATTTTCTGAAGATTTAGTTTCCACGAAGAAAAACGAGCGAGTTATTTGCCTTTGTGGCGATTTGTATGTAATTTAATCTGCGCCAAAACCAGAGCAGGCCTTTTTAAAATCATGTGCTCCAATGTTAAGAGAGCGATTTCCTCAAAAATTTCGGCTATAAGTCTATTCCGAAATTAAGACCTTCCTCAATTTGGACGCCCTCTCTGGAGAAGGCAATTAAAATTTCACGGCTTAAATCCCTTAAGATTAAATTTGCCGATTGTGGCGAGAATTGCCGTGGCTTAAAAGAAGCCATTTTTATTCATTTGCTAAGTTTCCCGGAGCATTTAATGTAGGACGGGGAAATCGGGTATAGTATCTTCGCCAACTAAAAGTGGAATAGTTAGGAGCGGCTTAGTAATGGGTTGCCCTCCAATTTGGCACTCCTTCGCAGTGTGTGCGCATTCCAGGACTGCTCCTGCGTTCCCCTCACCTTGGCTCCCCAAAGGAATCGTTGCCCCGCGAAGGGGCGTGGCTCTGTCCGTGCACTAATCTTCTCCCTCAGGGAAAATTTTCGGTATTACTTTAAGTGACGAAAATTGCTGAAGTATGCTGTGCTAAGTGGAGCAAAGCACATCGTAACAAATTGTCTCTTGCAGTAGTTTGCTTAGCGGATACGCCCGTCGCCCTCGTCTGGCGGGGGTCCCAAGGCCGTGGGGGACCCTCGAGCAATGTTTCCTGTTCATATAGAGGAAGGGCTCGTAAACGTTCCGCTACAACACTGTATGGTTCGTCTTCATGTACCCCAACGCTCTGCCAAGAGAAGTTCTCTAAAAGCAACTTCAGCGGGTTTATTTCCTTTCGGAGAGAATGTTGAGGAATGGCAAATTTTATAACGGATGCTGAGTGACGTGCATGCCCCGAAAGTGCGCACATATCCATTTACATCCTCAATTTTTACCGTATTGGTCCGTGTCTGCTTTCGTTTTGTTTGCCGTCTGCACGGGTTCACTTCCTAACGGCTCTCCAGAAATCAGGAATTTTCTGCTTATTGATCGCACTCAAAGCACTTTACGAAGGAGGATTGAGAGTTATGACCGTTCGTCTGTCTTGTTTGTCCATCAATAACGAGCTTTAGATATGATCTTTGGGAAGTTTAAATTCAGCAATGAGGTAGTTGTTGGTTTTTCAGTAAATCGGAAAACGAGTTTGAACTGCTGCTCGAAATTATGCTTTTTGTATCGGTCTTTTGTGTTTGTTTAGACCAGATTTGGATTGGAAAAGCTATGTTTCAGTGCTCTGGTGTTGGTAAGTAGCAATACTAGACAGTGCTATTGACAGGAGTATTGTTCCACGTATAGCTATCTTTGTTTATTCTCAATGTGTTTTTTTTTTTGAGATTTCGATGTTGGACGAATATCATCTTTTGTAGATGGTGTCAATTAATTTGTAAATGAGTTGATTATGTAGAAATCTCTGTTTCTTCGACTACGCACTCGTCTAATCTCATGAACTTTCAGGTAGGATAGGTAGAATCTTGAATTATAATGTAGAATCTAGATATAGGGATAAAAAAATCTAAAAAATTGAATATACGGTTAAATTAATCAAAGAAAAGTCTGTATCATTCGAGAATGTTTACCCTAATATTTTAATTCGCGTCAAACTTTCCTTTTACTCTTTCTTTCGGGAAATAAAAAAAATGGTAACATGAAATTTTACTGCTCATAGGTATACTTTCCGTGGAAGAGGATATAAGATAAAAGTTATATTGTTAGTTTACCTTTAGAAGCTGTAGCAGTGATTCCTCTCAATTCATCGTCTCGAAGAGATGCATTGCCCGTTTAGGAGAGCGTCCGTGGGATTGCAGTTCCCAGCTGCACTTTGTCTCTCGCCCTTACTTCCTTTTGCGCGCACCGGAGCAGAGGAGGAGAAAACATCTCGTTTGTTCTCAGTGTTATGGTCTCTTCCTCGAGAGAAGAATCTGCGGTGCGCGCAAGGACGTTCGTTCGGGGCTTTGACCTGCGGAAACATCTCGCCCACTCGTAGCCTTCGAGGACCCGTTACATAGATCGCCTTTCTCTCCCTTAAAAACCTCATTCTAACCTCTGCTTCGTCGCAAATTTCGCCTTTCCCCTCTTTCTAAACCACCCTTGATTTTTATTTGCATTCGATTGCAGATCCGTCCGCGAGGTTAAACTGGAGGTATAGTCAGGTTTCCGAGGATCATGGTGGAGGTCGATCTGGCGTTAAGATTAATAAATATCCAGCTTGTTCACGATCTTTAACATTGGTATTACTCTTGGATATTTTAGGTTTGTCGATCGTAAAATCTCGACTTTTTCCTCGATTAATATCGAGGAATAAACATTTTAATCTAAAAGCAAACGAGTAGTATTTTTAGAAAATTGATGCTCAAGCAGTATTTGATTTCCGATTTTTATCTTCCCATAGTCCTGATTATATTTCAAAGGTTAAGGTAAAACAAAGAATGGAATGGCGTAGATGTATGTTTTTCCGGTTATTTGATGACAGTTTTATAAGAGTAAGAAGTTTCTTTAGCATTTAGCATGAAATGCATTTTAATGACATTTCATGCCACCTATACTTATCTTTGCGAAGCTTTTTAGGAAAGTACATTCACCGAAAGAGTAATATCCTCTCAGATCGATGACTTAGGCTTTGGGTTACGTTATTGTTCGTGTCTTAAATATTGGGATATTTCTATGATTTCTATGTTCTCGATAGTGCAAAGGATCGATGTGCGAAATATAGAATGAATATATCAAGTGCAAGAGCTAAACATTTGGAAATTATAAATGTAGAAAAAAAAGATATTGGTTCCTGAACTGACTAATTAATTGTGTTATTATGAAGGAAAGTCGGGTTTCTTTTAGTTAAATGTAGCTTTCTGACTTTACTCCATTTACTCTGATGTTTACAAGATGTTACATCATTTTTAGGGAAAGTTAAAAATATATTTATTAATGGTGTAGTAATATTTTGAGAATTTGAAGAATATTTTTAATTTAAATACGTTTTTAACTCACGAGGTGCTTAATTTATTTTAATTCCTTATTTCGCTTTTTTTTACAATTTTTCAAACGCAAAATTTGTTTTGTTGCTCCGAGAAGAAATTAATTTCAAATTTAATCTATCATATTCATTGGTTTCATTGTCACAAGATACGCAAAAATTGTGTGATAGTGTGTATCGTTAGCAACAAATCTTAATGGTAATCAAATTTCGGAACTGTATAATTAACCATTCCACTTTCAATTTCTTTGGTATAGTTGATGCAGTCAGGGTGATGTCAGAGCGTCAAAGAAAGATAGATTGCGTATATCAGTTGAGTCGTTGGAATAGGGAGGGGAATGATGGGTTCCCATCAATCATCAATTATCCCTCCATCAGCAGCTATCTCCTCGCTCAATCACCCTGAGCTACATCGAATTGAATTTTTAATGAATTCCAATCCTGCGGCATGTGTTTCGGCATTTCTTGAGGGAGGTGGATTGTGGATGAATGACGTGAAGCTTAATCCTTTATTCGGGCACAGTTTATTGAAAACCACCGCGTTTAAATTGAAAAGGTTGAACGTTTAGGATAAGAATTGTAATATAAACTTAAAATGGACTTCAACTTTTGTTCACTTTAAATCGCAGTGTTAAATGGTTTGTTAGATTTAAATTGAAGATTATAGTTAATATCTATGCTAATCCATCATAGGTATAGGAGATTAACTGCAATTTTTATTTTAACTAACAAATTCTTATAATAGCAGGCTCTAAAATGAACGTAAGACAAAGATCATTGTAAGTAAATTATAATTCCGGGCCATAATGTTCCAGCTAAATACATAATAAGATTTGATACTCGGTTCGATTTCGAATCAGGGCTGGAAAACGGATTGGAAGTTCGCGAATCTCGCTCTTTCACGTTGGTATTTATCACATACGTATCCTTTATAAGCCGAGGCGTGATTAATTGTTAAGTAGTTCAGACCTTTTCCTAATCTTGTTTGGCTCTCTACATCATTTATTGGCATTTTCGATGTTTTAATAATGAAATAGCCCATGTTTCAAATTATGCACAGTTTCGATATCAGAATGCATCAGTATCCGACTTCGATTCGATTGTAATTCTGATTCGAATCCTGGTCTACTTTGTTGAGTCGACTGAAATCGTTTCCGGAATTAAACCTTCGTATTCGAATCTACTCCAGGTTTGATTGTAAAGAATATTAGCAAATCTTAGGTCTCTAGTGTCTACTTCTATGTGATTGATTTTTCTCACACCTTGTAATGAGAGAGTGGCTGGAGAATAATTTGCGATGGCAGAAAACTTACAGAGACGAATTAGAAGAGGGAAATACAACTGTGCAAGCGAGGAGAAAACGCATCAATGAAGAGCGTTATCAAGGGAAGATAGCAATAGATAGTATGGTAGTAATAATAGATAGATAGTTATAAATAGTATGATTGTAACATTAGATAGACAAAAATAGGGAGAAATTAATTGCTTCTCAACATTTTTCTACCGAGGAAGCTTACCTATCAGTTCAAACTTTCCGGTATTAGTTTTGTTTTAATTAGCTATGATAGAAGAGTATGCTAAATGTAGATTGATTATTGAATGTTTTTACTGTCACCTCCAACTGGGCCCAAAATAATTCCGCAAATATATTTGCGCGTTTAGTGCAAAAATTCGAACTTCAGAAATTGCAAATGTTTTGTGCACTAATTGATTTTTGCTGTTCTCCGGTTGAAGAGACATGGAGAGAGAAAGATTAATGTTAATAGATAAATCAAGGAAGAATAAATAGAGGACATGGAGAGTATCTGAAGGCAGAGGCGGATTTACAGGCGGCAGATGATGGCCTTACTGTAAAAGTGGCCCAAAAATTCGCCTTTAATGTGATGATAATAATAATAATTATTCGTAATAATAAAAAAATCATAAAGTTTTTTCTAATTATAATCTAACAACTCACCGATGGGGCCTCAAAGTCAAGATAGGGCCCTTTGACTTTGACTGCTTTAATTTGCCCTGGGCTGAGAGCATGCGAAAATGAACTGCTCGGTGTAACGTATAGTCTGACCTTTCAGAAAGCAGAAAACCAATGATGACATTTTTTCATCTCTTAAGATATCCATTTCCAGCTGCCCTCGCTTTCCTCTCGCCCTCCCTCTCGTGCCCTGCAGCGCGTTAAACCAAAGAGATGAGGTAATCTATGGATCCGATGGCCTCTTGCGAAAAGTCTCTCTGAAAACTCGAAGAATGGAGGCGAAAGTAAAGAGCGAACGTAGTACATACATTCGCCAATTTGGAGGGATGCTGAACGGCGTCTGCCCCCGCCTCCTCCGCGCGCCACTGGGCATTCCTCATCCCTTTCTGATTACGTGACACGGCTTTCGGATCGAACGAAACGTCCGCAGAATATTATTCAAACAGTATGCGACAATAGCGCCGACCGATAATCGCGTTTGCCAAGTGGTCTAAAAAAGAAAGAGGCGCCGCATTGAGCCGCACCCTCGTGACGTAGACAATGGAATTTCTTCTGTTTTCCCTTACAGGAAGCATGTGAAAAAATTCATGCTTTGAGCGTGACATAAGTATGAATGCGTATAGCTACGAACTTGAACCTAATCTCTGAAAAATAAGTAACTACGATGGTATTATGCGGGAACCGTTTTAGAAATTATGAATTATTTAAAATTGTGTCTACTAAATAAGTTTTTCAGTCTTTGGGCCTCTTTAATTTATTTGTTTTCCCATTGCTGCAACAAAAATCCATTTTACTGGACAATTACTGTGGTAGACGTAATCTGCTACAACTGACGAATACATGCAACCATTACTTAATCAGAACAATCCGATCAGCCTGGACTCGAACCCGGGACCTTAGAATAGGAGCGCGAGACGCTAACCTCTCAGGCTTCGCAGCTGGACTGTTTCATCATTTTAGCATTTTTCCCAAAGTATTTGAAATAAATTGCGTCTAAATTTAACAATGGTTCCAACGCGCCTCATCGTCAAGCCATGGATATACTAAATATGAATTAAATTTTGTCCATTTGGAAAAGAAATTCTGCGCACCAGGGTGTCTTGAAAGAATTGGGAACTTCGGACCATAGTGATTGAGGATTGTTGTTCTTAACGAATAAATAGAAATTTTGGAATTTATTTGTTAATATCAGAGATATTTCTGTCTCCCTGACTTATGTTGTGTAAGGTATATCCAAGTTAGATGCAAGTCGACATTCCGCGTTAATTATTACTTCGCATACAAGTTTTATTCTATTTGGTGGTAATTAAAATTGGTTTTAAACATCCATCGCTCTTATTAAATATTAATTTAAATTTCTCTGAGAACCTGTTATTTCTACAGGTTAATCATCTCTACTTACTTTATCCCAAAAGCTTTTCCATTTTATACGGTGGATTTTTCGCGGCGATGATCCATACTTTTTCTAAGAATAATTTACAAGTATCAAGTGCTATGTGTGATAGAATGAATTCTTGGATTATGTATTCTAATAGAAAATTAGGATTGGATTGGAGGATTATGGCTTTAAACGGATTCTTGCCACAAACATATAGCAGTTCTGAAATATTTTTAAGTAGCTCAACATATTTTCACAATTTAATCGCTAAATATGCGGATATAATCGCGGATGATAAGTGACTGATTATAATTGCTATTATCAGGATTGAAGTGTGCAAATATATTACGTTTTTCTGTATTTTATAGTATAAGATGGTATGTTTTCTTAGTAAAGTTCTTTCTGTTAATTTTAATTATAAGCTTAAAACGAGAAACCATTAGAATGAAAATGTTTCGATTCTGCCTTAACTGAATTATTTCTTAGGTTGTTGTAATGTAAATTAACTGATCTTTGATTACAGGAATCGTATAATCGATTTAAGAAGTATTCTTTGTTTGGTTAACCATGCAGATTATGAAACAAAGATGCTACGAATGGTTTCAAGGCTATTGCTTAGCCTAATTGCTAAAGCGTCTGCTTCTGATGGAAGTGGTCCTGGGCTCGATCCCGGTGGGAGGCCAGTATTTCCGATAAAGGGTTTGAAGCAGGAAGGACATCCGGGAATAAAACGAATGCAATTAATTAATGGAAAGAAAATTCATCATCGCCAATCACACACACGTCTGGGGTAACGTGAGTTGGGTGCTCGCATCATTACATTTCCTTTTTCTTTACTTTGTTATTCTCCAATTAATATCAACTTTGCAGTAGCCCATACGTTGGCCGTACATTTAAGACAATATAGCAAATAAATCGAGCAAAATCGTTGTATTAGTATGTGCAATATAAATATTAGTTAATGGTAGAGGTGGATGGAAGTTGCCCGGATGATCATGTTCACAGGGGCGGATTAAGGCTATCAGAGGCCGAAGGTCAGACCGAGGCTCCCAATAGGATTCATCAGAGTAGAAAATGCCGATTTTTTCTCTAAAACGCAGAAGTTTATATCGAAGATGACTATTTCGCTTTACTACGGAGAGAATATACGAACTAATGATTTAAAAGTAGTATGTCGATCGATTAGGTTGAGATGATGGATATTAAACTCTGTTCTCCACCATTAAATAAAGTTAGAGTATATCTTTTTCTCTTAACTAACTACCCTGCAATTGAATCCTGAATCTGAATTCATTGTATTATTTATGTTATTTTATTAGTGTGATTTTTTGTTAATATGTAATTTTGTATTTTATTTTTCTTCTTTTTAAAGCTAAATTGACGTAACCAATGACGATATTGTAGATATCTATGTATAGTGATTTCCATGGCTTTTGTTATTTTTGGTAATCTGTAGCTTTTATTATTTATTTCTTTTTATAGCTTCATTTCATTTTATTACTTTTATTGCTAAATTGACGTAACCAATGGTGATACTGTAAATATCTATGTATTGTGCTTTTCTCACTTCTTTTATTATCTTTGCAATGTTTCTTTTCTTGTATTTCTAATCGATCTCCTGTCCTCATCTTTTTTCTCCCCCTTCTTCTTTTTTCCCTCTTTCTTTCATATCAATGTACATTTATTATGCTTTTTTTATTCTTTTCAGTAAGATTGCAGTCACTTTTCATTTTCTAATTTCCCCCTCTTCTTTCAAATTTTTGATGCTACTGTCTGTAGGTTTCGCAGGTTTTTCACGCCCCCCTTCCTGTGGGCGTTTTCCTGCAGGGTTCTATTTTTTCCTAAGTGCAATAACTTAGGTTTTTTTAACCCGCAAACACATCTCTTTGTTAATTTTCTTTTATTTTAACCCCATAAACTATTTCTTTTCATCTTTTATGACATAGGGTTAGATGTAAGAAGAGACTTACTAGTCTCAATCTCGCCCTGAAATAAAGTCGATTTATTATTATTATTATTAAATTAGGTAGAGACAAATTATCTGATGTATAAAAATATTACTCAGAATTATATAATACAATAATACTGCAAACTTTCTAGGAGTAAAAACAAGAACTCATGAGTGTACCTTGTCTCTATAAGAATATGAAAATGTATTTTATCGAGAATTGCTAAGCACAGCCTTATTGAGGCCCCCAATGTAGCGCCTTGTGCTCCTGATGGTGAATCCGCCCCTGAATGTAAAAGCTAAATTTACTTTCGTTTAACACAGATTTGGTCGCTAACGTACCATTATTACCAACGGTTAATTACATGTTTTGGTATCTCGTTACTATATCATCAACCGTGAGTAGAAATTGACGTCAGGGTACAGCTGACAATGCACTGACTGATGTACTGACATGCATCCTTTACATCTGCAAGTTGTCGAGGCGTCACATTTCTAGCTGAGAGGTTTGTCATCCTCCGGAACAAGGGCCGTGGGAGGCTATTTTATGTTCGCTGCAGCTTCTTTATTCCGCATCACGAGATCACTCCGCCGATGCAGTTTCCTTCGGCCAACTTCTGAATGGACGTACGCAGTGCCCTCTAGTCGATCGAGGGGCGGACCCAAGGAGGGGAACCGCTTCCCCCAGGAGTAATTGCTTTCGCCTTGGAGGTCACTTCAGTCTGTCCTCCTCCGTCATACCCCTCCCCCGCATTCTCCCCGAATTCACTCCTCTCCATCCATTCTATCTACCATCCTATCAAAAATCATTATACGGTGGTACCTCGCCTTACGAACCACTCTACATACGAACATTTCGACGTGCGAACTCTTCTCTTTCTCTATTTTCACCTCTAGATACGAGCTTAATTTCGGAAAACGAAAAAAAAAACAGAAATGATATAATGTGGTACACTTTATTACTGGTGATAATAAGCATTATCATTCATTTTACTTTAATTTTTAAAATTTCTTTGTTATCAGTCGATGCTTTACCACACCTCAGTTCTCTCCCTTGTTAGAAGTCATTATCTATGACAAAATTTTTATCTCAAAAAACTTTTTATTGCCTCTTCTTATCTCTTCGAATCGTTTATCAACATTCATGCGAGACGAATTGAGGCAGCAGTCGAACAAGATCAATGCCGACTATACTCGCCAAACTGAGACATCGTAAGTTGAATCATCTTTACTATTTGTTTCTGATTTTCGCTGAATAGAATTGTAACGGAGAACGGCCGAGCCTCATCGCGCCCAAGTAAGAGTCATTCGTCTGTGTTTAATTCTTTCCTCCCATTCTTGCCATTAATGACCTAGTAATTCATCTCAATTCCGCCTTTTATTGCGGCTAATCATCTCCATTTGTTGCTTTATTTTTCATTTCCTCATTCGCAGCATTTTCTTCTACCATGACTCTCAACGTTTCGCATTCTCTTATAGCTGTTGATTACATTTTTTGTTATGGGACTTAAGCGTCTTAAGATCGTTGTCTTGGAATTGTTTATTTGCAGTTTATTTCATGATATGCCCTCTTAAGTAATTCATTGCCAGTTTCGGATTCTATTGCAGTTGAGTCTCCTTTTTCTCTCTTGCACTCTCAATCAAAATTATCCATTCAGCCGTGAAAGTAAGCAGAAGTGAAAAATATTCACTCGAATTGGGACTAGAGAGTCTTTCTGGGTAGATGTCCTAATCTTTGATCTCTCTCCCTGACTCAAATCCGTTCTCTGGAACGTCTGTCGATAAAGTGGAAGACCCGAGTTCGAGTCCCAGTGACGTCGACATTTTCACTTCTAACTTATTTATTAGCCTTAGGTTTCAAGGCGAACGCTTATGAGCGCCAAGTTGAAAACTTTCCCTGGTCATTGCATTTTGCCCCAGATTAAGTCACTAATTTGTGGTTTCCTGCAACTTCTTCATCGGTACTACAAAGTCTCAATGCATAACACCGTGCAACAATACCGACGCTTCAGTATGGATCATTATCGGACCGCCTGCTATTTCTCTATACGTTATCCTCCGAGCTCTTCTCCCGTTATGACTTAAATGGCAGGTGGTACTTAAAAGTCCCACTATGGATCACCATGCAGTCGTTTGTCCGCTATTCTTTCCCTATCATTTCCCTCTCATTATCTCATTTCTCCCTTTAATTCCCTTTCTCTCCCCTTCTCCTCCGCCCACTCGACCTCGGCCTCCTTAACCCCATATCCTCCCATACAATCCCTCTCTGACTCATCATTTCGTGAAGATCCTCTCCCTCATCTTTCCTCCTTTACATCCCGCCGCTTCTTCACGCTGTCAACTCGCGAGAACGGCGCGATGTTGTACGTATTAATCCTCCATTTTTTCCCTTTCGCCGTCAGCAAATAAGTTTTCCATCGCCGGAGGAAGGAGCAGAAGTCTCAGAAATATTCGGTGGAAAAATTCGCGCGGAATTACGTTTCGTCTGGTTCGATTTGAGCCGAAAATGCCTCTGTATTGAAGCGAGCATTTTCCAGTCGCATTCAATCGCGTTTCGCCTATAATTAGAACTTGGTATTTCTTAGAATAAGCCGCGTGCAAGACGGCTGTGTCGGGAGCTTAAAGGGGAAATACGGAGTTGCAAGTGTTTTACATCCTCGTACAGGCACGTATGTCCAAAACATTTATCTATATGGCTTCATATCATTTTAGATTGGGAGGCGACTGAAGTGCGTATGGTATGTGGATGGCATCTCGGATAAGCCACTCAGATGTAATCGATTTTTTAAGAGTTGAGGATTTAGGTTAACTTAGCACGATGAGGCGTGTACTCAGGAAAATACTATGGGTTAATGTACGTGAAAATAGTCTGACGAGACCTGGGCTCGAACCCGGATCTTTCACTTGCCGGGCGGAGCTCTTACCATTTAACCTTTTGCAGTTCCTCGAAAAATTGAAAAACTACTCAGCTCCACTGTCAGCAGCCGCCCAGGAAGTGGAAGATCAGAGTTCAAGCCCCGGTACCGTTAGACGTTTTTCATGTCCGTTTGTTACTTGGATTTCTCTATAAAGACATTTAAATCGCAACACTCTACAAGAAAGCATTAGTTCGTTAAATTTCAAGTACTACATGCCTTTGTAAATAATATATAGTAATAGCTTCCCCGCATACATTAACTTAATGCAACCTTTCCTGTTGAAATTATTGATTAGTTATTTTTACTTGCTATTCGTAGTAATTTTATTGACTAGTTACTATGCAATATACTTGAGAAAATAAGTTTATCTTGTGGGCATTGATTCTCGAATAATTTTTCAAAGTAGTTCATTTATATTTTTGTTCATCTAAAAGATATCTATGTAAGCAGTCAAATTTTATACGGTAATGCATTATTAATTCACAAGTTTTTTTTTTAAGTGTTATGATATTGCTTGGTGAAGTTATTTTCTCATGTATTTACCTGCTGTACTTCGTTAAGTAACTCTAGTTCTGAAGGTAATCTTTTACATTTTAAGCTTGTCTAAGAAAAGTAAGACTTAAGCAAAGATTGGGGCTTGACCCGAAGGTCTACCTATCTTTCCCTCCGATGAAATTCAACAAATATGCGCATAACCTTCATGTATTTCCTCAGAGTTTCTGACAAACAAATATCGATTTCCTCGTAAATTGCCGGAGTTACACTATTCAGGGATGCTACTACTTCACTTTATGGTTTCTACATTGGTTCAAAGAAAGTGCATTACTTTGGGACATCAAGTTCATCTTGCGAGAACCTCTCAAAAATGTACGTGAAAATGACTAATTTCTAAAGCAACCATATATATGGCTATTTTTATCACAGTGATGTTTGAGAAGGGCGGCTTTCTCAACTCACGTTGCAATTCCCGTCCAATATTCTAACTCATTGTCAGACCCAGTCCTCAATGGGTATGCCGTTCAAACTGTTAATAGTGAGGAGCTCAATTTCGTTATTTCCCCGATAGCTGCGTAATTTTTTCCCTTTGGTGGCATGGGTTTGATGCTATGCGGATGTTTGGGCGTCACCCGGCAGTGCAAGGAAATAGTTGTAAATTAAAAATGTGGTTCATAGCACTTCTGAAATAACTGCGCAGAGGCGCTCCTTCAAAGGAACCTTCTTCCGCGCCATTAATTTTCGTTAACATCCGGTAGGTCAGGTGGGTTTCGTTCGAATTTGGTGTTTGATGGATGTGCGATGAATTTCCCTCGAAGGATGACCTCGTTTCTCTTTCGGAAACAGTTTAGCTCGGACCCCATTTGGCTGGAAAATGACTGTTATAAAGATTGTTTTTCCCATAGAAACCCCAAAAATAGATAGCCGGAGAAGGCGATCAATTTTTATTGGTTTTTCCGTTGACATTAAGTCACCGTTTCTTGCCTTATATTCTTATTGTTTTTTTTTTCCTTAGAATTTGTTTCGTAAATTATGTCTGTCACGTCACTTTGTGTGTCCGGTCGTAGATGTGGATGATGCTGCTTAGAAGAACTACTCGTCTTTGCCCACAAAGGCTCCCAAACGGCATGTCTAATTGTTTTGGCACGATAGCTTATTTAGCTAGAACAGCCACCCGTATCCGGGTTCGTGTCCCGGTCCTGTCAGACGTTTCAATGTCCATTTCTAAGTGGGAATATTCCTAAACGCACACCTTAATATCATAAGGCACGCATTATGATTATTATCATTTGTATGGAAATAGGCAAGTAACAGTCCCTCAGTGTCGACGAATACGTGTTTTCTTTGTGTAATTCTGATTCTGTATCTTATTTCTTATTTTCTCGTGGGTGTTCGGGGAATGGTAGTTGGTTTTGAAAGTGCAACATTAGAGCTTCATTCATGATATAGTTATATTTGGCTTTAATTTGAAAATTCTCATTAAATCATACCATTGCGTTTAAAATGGACAATTTCGTTGAATCCTCACGTGAGAAAATAGCCAATAAAGTGATGGATGTCAATTAAAAAGTTTGCTTATTGTGTTTTTATACCTTGAATAATATGCGATTAAGGTAATTGCGGTCGTTGCATTGCGTGTTTTATTATTCATTGGCGAGGAAATCATTTCAATTTGTAATTGCAGTCAAGTGTGTGTCGTTTTTGCTGCCGTTTTTCAGTCCAGATGTGTCTGAAGAAGCCCTTTAGAAATGTGTATTTGTTTTCTCTAAGTAAAAGCTGTTTGATGTTTGGTGATGGGGGAGCAGTTTCTAATCGTTAATGGGAGTTTTAAGTTCCTCACATTAAGTTTCGGAGAAGGATCATTCCTCATAGAGCTGTCTTTATTTCGTTTCCCTTTAAACGACTGACGGAATGATGTGTCATTCATCGTTTCCTCGAAATCTTCCTCGCAGACATTCGGGGCAGAAGACCACAGAAGAAAGTTCTCATTCGTATGTCGTAACTCCAGCAGCTCCTCGAGGAATTCTGAATTTCCTGAAAACGGAAGGAAAGTGATGTGTACAAGGGAAGACTTCGAAGGAAACGCCGGGACGGTGTTTGACGTTAAGTGGGAAAGTGTACTGTAAATATGCTCTCAGACAGAATTCATGTATTTAAACCATTCGCGGTGTTGAACTGCTCAAGTTTCGCTTGTTTGCTCTCGGGATCTTCGCGTTGCGACTCCTTAATTGTACGCAGGATGTACGAATATGAGTTGTATTTACCCTTTATATAATCGTTCTAACAAGAACGAGATGAGGCATGGAAATTGTCATTTAATTTCTCGTTGGTTACTCGGTGGAGCATGATAAGAAACATTAATGGTAAAAATGTTTGTACAAGGTTTCATGAGAACACTCAATGTAAACACGTTAAAGTCCGCATACGAACGATTTGAGCGTAGCCTATGCCTCCATAAAATAATTTGGTAAAACAATGACTCATTGGCAAATTTGTTGGGTGTGAAGGTAGGGTCAGTGCTTTGGTTGAAAGATTCTTAAAGGAAGTAGGAGGGAGTGAGGGTGAAAATGAAAGGCTTGCTTCACCTGAGATCAGCAGCCAAGCGTCATCATAACCGGGGACATAAAGACTTTTTAAGAATATTTTTCCTAAAACTTGGAATAATTTTTCGGGAATACGTACGTATTTACCTGAACAGGAATTCAAGTAGATGCTATACTTTGAAAGAGCATTGAAAGGGCATTGAAATTCATCTTCTATTTTGTGTTGAAAGATGACCTATACCCCTTTGCTCTGATCCACTACACCGGATAATGGCTCAAGTTATGGTTAAACCGGACGTTTGGCACCCGATTGTTTCTATATATATATACGCATTTCTAAGAAACCATTCATAATCCTCTTTGCTGGAATTGGTAAATTCTTGCATTTGGAGTAATTTTATTGTCAGTACTCGATATTTGGTTTTACAGTAAGAAGATGGCATTAATACCTCAAAACTAGAGGTTTAATTTGAAAATCTATGGACAGGAATGTTTTTTTTTTGTCTTTTCAATCATCTTTTTTCAAAGGCTAAGATCGTAGTTTTGTTCCTCTGCCCAGTTTAAGCTGTACTAAATAATTGAATCCTTCTTCGGTTTTGACTTTTGATGAACTCAGTCGAAAGTGACCGAAAGAACCGTCAAGCGAGAGTCGTGTTTACGCGAAGAATCACTGAATGGAAAAAGGGGACAGGAAAACTAACCGGAAAAAAGAAAGTGAAAATTTCGGAACCAGAATTTTAATGGCTTAGAATTTCTGCCTTTGGTTCCCTCCGTACGTCAATAAAATTCTGGTTTCTTCGGTCGTGGCTTTCTTTGCCGCCTTTGGGACGGTCTTTTAACTTTCTATGAGTCAGGGCACGGGAGGTGAAAGGGTAGAGGCGATGACACGCCATCCGCTCTTTATGGGCGGACCCTCAAAAACAACGCCGACATGTTGGCGATCGGCATTAAAAGCCTCCGATGAGTCGGAGGAACTCATCTAGCTTCTGCTTCTGTAGAATTCAACATCGCGGTCATTTGGGCGGGTTTGGAAGTATCGTCGGAGATGGGAGAAATTTTCGCGTTAATTTTCGCGGGTTGTGTTTATTTTCCTTGACCTCTCGGGTTGGCGCAAAAAATGCCACGCATCTGCTTTGTTCCGTTGGTTTTGCACGCGAGTGCTTGAAAGACGCGAGACTAAATAATCGCTCGTGCACGAACCGCGAATTTGTGTTAAAAACATCTGTCCCGTTTGCTGTTTTCGTTTTTGAGCTATGGAAGTTTTATTCGACAAATAGGTGTGTTTTTTTAATAGTCATAGCAATGACGGGTTTACTAAGCAAATATCAGTCATACCTGAACAGATTTACAATTAACCTTTTTAAGTTACGAACACAAATTACCATGCCATAACCAGGATACGCACCAACGACCTTGGTGACGTTTTGCTCGCACGCTAAACCCTATGATTCTGATTATTACGAATCATAACATGTAAGGGATGCAAAATTAGTAAGAACTACACAACGGCGCAGGGGCGGATTTATAATTAGACGCAATAAGCGCTAGCTTATTGCGTCTAATTACGCAATAATGGGCCTCATCAAACTCTCAATAACAAATTGTTTTGGCTTTTCGCTTCAAGAAAGAATTTAATATTTGTTGAGTAAGTTCACATGAAGTTTTTATGGAATATATCACATTGCTTATGTCAATATATTACCTAAAAAACATCATTCATTGTAATTTATAGAAATACTATGTGTTGTGATTCAAAAACGTGTTCAATGATAGGCGATCAATTTTTATTGGTTTTTCCGTTGACATTAAGTCACCGTTCCTTGCCTTATATTCTTATTGTTTTTTTTCCTTAGAATTTGTTTCGTAAATTATGTATGTCACGTCACTTTGTGTGTCCGGTCGTAGATGTGGATGATGCTGCTTAGAAGAACTACTCGTCTTTGCCCACAAAGGCTCCCAAACGGCATGTCTAATTGTTTTGGCACGATAGCTTNTTGTGATTCAAAAACGTGTTCAATGATTCCTGCTGTAGTGAAGCGACTTAGATATCTGTGGGATTTATATTTTTGTAATTTATTAAGAAATGAACTTTTACTCATGATTTCTAATGGAGGCCCAAATCGGATTCCTGCGCCTACGGGTTTTGATAGCTTAAAACGCCCCTGCAACGGAGCAACTTTCGCTAATTATTGTTTTTCCTTTATTGCGCGATTTCTTTTAAGTCCGGGTGTTCATTAAATTATTTGAAATACGTCACCACTAGAAAAAGCTGTGATTTTTTGGTTTGGTGGGCGAATAGCGCCACCTCGGAAGACGATATTATTAAGCACTACTATGCATAGGAAACAGGAAAGTTTGGGTGGAACCTAATTACTTTCTCCTCATAGTTTTCTTATCGAATGCTCGCAAAGGAGATATAATGAAATTGTATAATATTTCTGTTCGTCGTCATCTGTGGATAAAAGCATTAACTGGGAATCACACTCCAATTGATTATAAGGTCAAAACGTTAGATAAGAAATCCAACGTACGAAGATTTTTCGAAAGGGAATCATTAAAATAATCTTTATTTATTTATTTTATTAATTTATTTTTACCCTTACGGTTGGGATATATATTAGTTAAAGGGACGGAAAGTATATACTCATCTGAAACACGTAATTTTGATACGATTTGAAGAATATCTTGCGTGAGAACCGAGAAAGCTTTTTACCATTGCCACGCATATATCATCGCGGAAATAGAAAAAACTTTTTCTATGAATCATGATATGAACTTCCGCCGAATTCGAGGTCGGATTGTTTGAAGATTACGAATTTCCTTTCAGATCACGGACTAATAGAAAGTAAAATGCAAATCGTATTTGTGTATGCCACTCTCAAAACCAGGGCCTTTATTTTAGGTCTTCTATTATTAACATCGTGGGCGGGATGACATACTTTCTTCTTTGATGTAGCCTGGTACAAATGGGCTTTTCGGAGCGACAACCCAGTGGCCTCTGCCAACCATAGCGGTCCTTCATCCGAAAACATATCTATCATTGGATCAGGGTCAACATTTTGGCAAGCAAACCGTGGTCCCGATGCCGCCGTTACATGGAACTGAAGGCTTCTTCTGCATAAAACTATTTCGCAATATTAGAAGACGTGGAAAGGTTACGCCATTGTGGAAAGGTTGCCAGGGCGGGGTAGCGGCTCCAGCGAGGAATGTGGCGGATCTTCGCGTTGCAGAAATATTTAGATGATTTGCGATGGTTAGACAGATGGATGCCAGAAGTTAGAGGGCGAGATTTTTCCAACTAAGGGCTTCATAAACAAAACGTCATTTGTAAATAAAGCTGTCTCCGGTGTGCGCGGAAATGGCGTGCCTAGGAATATAACTTTTTGCCTCGAATATTGATAGGAACATCTTTGGGAGCTGGAGTTTAGTTTTAAGGAGCAATTACATAATTTGAAAAGGCGTTAACATTCTTTAAAAACAAATTTATCATCCTCTTTTTCCTTTTTTGTTTGTAATTTATTGACTATATGGCTCTCGTAAAGCTTAATAGATTGCGCCTCCGCCTTGGTGGAAGCGGTCCTGTGTTCGATTCGGGATGAAGGCCAGTTTTCCCAGGAGGAATTGGCACCAAGAAGAGTATCCGGCCGTAAAAAAATTGTACCAAAATCATCATATTCAGTCATTTCCATCATCAGCCAGTTCCGTCAATTATACGAATAATAAGGCTTAAAAAGATTGTTTGCTATGTATTTGTGTGTAGTTATTTCCCATAGAAATATGCCCTAACCGATGGTACGGGTACTATTGGTGATGGTTGAGATAACTTTTGGTGGTACGTGAATAGTAAATTGAAGATCATATCAGTCTAGAAAGTAATGGAAATGAAAATTCAAGTCACTAAGGTAAATTGATAGCATGTTAACGGAATGCGGTTTTGTATGTTTTCCCGCCTCTCAATGGACTCCATAGTAAATGTAGAGAATACACAGTGAAAATATTTTAAAGTCCCTGCAATAGTGCAGGTATATTCTGTGTTGGAATGTGTAGTGTGGGAGGTACTTCCGTACAAAACGTTGAAAACCTCTTGTAATGTTAACATTTTCTAATATTGAACGTTAATCAAATATTGATACACAGTTAAGGAGTGAAATGAATATGATATTCTGAGATTTCTTCGTGAGAGAAATCAAGTACAAAAAAGCTGTTTTCATTTCTTCCACATCCGTATATAACCACATTATCAGAAGCGTGGAAACCAAGGTTAAGTTCATTAAAATTCTGTAGATTCCTTATCTAAACGAGTTGGCGCCCATTCTTTTTTTGTTTACTACTTTTCGGGTAATCAATTGGAGGTCTCTAAAACTTTCTGACGAATGCTATCGCTCGTAGTTTATGTTAATAACTTCATAAATTTCAATGAACTAAGGACGCTATGAAGTGAAGGGAAAAGTATAGGAGTGGGTCGTAAGCAAAATCTTCCATTGAATGGCGTTGTATCTCTCGTGGCATAAATACCTATGTACAAAAGTAAGTATTTGAATAAGTAGGATAAGGATTTATATCTTTGGTTTACTGTTTTTACGTCGGTTATAATTGTGATTGGATTAGAGTTTTAAGAAATAAATTGTTTATTGATTTGAAAGGCTATTCTAGCGAAATGTATTGAGAATACGGGTCTGTAAGAAAAATCTATGACTCATTAGCGGAGGCATAACTTTTATGCGTCCATATTTCGGCAGTTAAAACAAGTTTATCTATCGATGTTACGGTATTTGTATCGATGATGAAGATTAGTCTATGGCGCGAACCAAATGAGGTCTTTAATTCGTTTCAGATTTCGTTCTTCCGTTCGAAGATGAGAGTAGAGATATTTATGCTCGATTGAATCACCCGCTATTTCCTCCCTTATCTCCTGTGGCATCTTTTCTCACGCATTCATCTTTTCCCGCTCGCAACGCGAGTGATTCTGCGCCCGCGCGGCACGCCCACGTCTTCTCCGCACTTCTTCGGGAGCTGTTTAACCTCTTCGGCCGACAGATGGCTCTCGTGCTGTACTTTCTGAATCCATTTGGTCGGTATATTTCCAGTCGTATATCGAGCGGCGGCGTCCGCGGATTCCCAGGCGGGAACGATTCGCCCAATTTGAAGGTCTTCGATCACAAAGCAGCAACTCCTGGTCGCTGCACCTGCGCTTTCAATAATCGCTTACGGATTATTTGCGTATCGTGATGCTGCCCCAGAATTAAATATATATAAGCCTAATACACTTTAAGCAAATTTTCGTATTGTACTTCATTGCATATAGTTGTACGCATATGTACTTATTTTTATACCAATACCCCCACAAACATCCTTTTACTGGACCATTACAATGGTGAGTTTCAAACAATAACAAAGGACGGGCACGCACAATCATTCTCTAACAGGAAAAATCCTACTAGTCGGGATTCGAACACGGGACCTTGGTGTTGGCTTACAATGTGTATACGATATCAAGTATTTTTTTAATTTCCCTGTGTTATTACTTATGTTATTTTATTTTAAAGGAGAGGTTCGGCTGGATAGAGTATTAGAATCAATGAATTAATTTTCAAGGCAATGCCTATATCGAGACGTCAAGAACCTGGCCTTATTCAATGTTTCACACTTGTTTGTTTATGCAAATAAAGATCTATTTCATGTCCCTTTATATCGCTGACTTTCTAATTTGGAGTTTCAAGGACTTCCCTATCCTGAAGTTATTCAATCATCCGAGTTTAATTGCTAGATTGTCGCGTTGCTTCTTGCGCTTACTTGACTAATAGGCGACAGCTCGCTAAATGTATTTACGATGCTCTATGGATAGTATTTGACGTCGAAGGAAAATGCTGCGTGGAAATATGGATGGTTTTCAAGTATTAGAAAGGGATAAGAAAGAAAAATCCTGGTCGACCAATTAAATGAATGATGGCAACAGGAAGACATGTTCCAGATTAGTCTAGTTTTACTGGTAAACTGAAATCACTTTCTCTCTTGGGTTGTATATTCGGACCTAGATCTCTATCATTATCGGAGATCCCGGTGGTTTATCCCCTGTGGCTAAACCAAGATCATTCCCGATTTCACCTTCCATCAAGTTGAGGAGGCCGCTATTTAATGCCCGTAAGGAAATCGGAATGCAGTTTTTGAAGGAAAAAATGAAGCATTTCGGAAATTTCTGGAGCGGAACTCATTACACTTTGGTGAAAAGTACCGCTTTTCCCTGAGTTTTCTCTACAGCATTCAATAACCTTGATCTTCTTAAGATAACCTTTGTATGCTCCATGCCGAAATCTAAGAAGGGAGAATCGCATGAGGCAAGCACACCTTTGCTAAGAAGCGATTGATATTTAATTCGTAACAGAGGCTAAATTAGGGATTTGAGGCGTAAGAAGACGGAATTCTCGTAATTATGACTTGTGTTTAAACACCTCGTGAATAACCTAACGAAACCTAATACTGGAGGCTTATCTGAAATAATGTTGACTTATGGGATCGTCAGATAATTACGTGCCAGTCGTTAGTTCGAAATATGAAGCAATATAGAGGATTTTTTAATTGTCGAACCCTGTTTCATGGAAGAAAGATTGGATTTTGTTGAAGGAGTAACATAATATTCAATGATTTACTGTCTTATTACAAATGATTATCATGAGGAAGCTGCTTTTGGTCGTTGGTGTGGTGACTGTTTGTTCTTCATTAAAAAATTTCGTTTCTAAGACTTTTTCGGTTCTTTTTGTTTCTGTTCTATAGATTTATTATGATTTCAGTTTCTTTTAATTCAATAGCGTAATTTTTTACATTTCTTATTATCGTTTCTACATGCTCTAACTTTTCCTAGATTGAAAAGATCGAGTGATTTCCTCTGTAGTATTTCCTTGATAAATATCTCAGTAGGTAAGTTCATAGTTTTTCATTTGAATATCCATTAGTTCATTGGAGCAATAAAAACGATGTGACTTTGTTATTTTTGGGGACTATCTTTGAATATGTCGTGTATTGTTAATAATTCCTGCGAACTCACTTTGCACGTGTCCTTTGTTTACCGATTTAATAAAGGTAATTTAAAAGGGAATTTTACGAGTAAAGTTCGGCGACTGAGCTAGATAGAACGAAATTACGAAACTAGATAATTGTGCCTAAATGAGAAAAGATGAAAGTAAGTGATCCGTCATGGAAGTTTTTTCTTCTGGAGGTATGTTAAATATTGATCAGATTAGTACTACCTGCTTGAAAATTAGGAATTTAAATTGTCTGAAAATGTGGAATTACCGTTTTTTCGAATTCTATGCGAACGGCACGTATAATATGCAAATAATGGGCGTTTTTCTCGAGATTTTAGTTTTTTCTGTTTCTGTTTTATCTTATATCTCATATGCTTAAGGTTAATTTTTTGTTTGTCTCCATTTGACGGCTAATTTGTCTGCTTCTGCAACAAGATTGCTCTCAGTGTTGCCAACAGGCTCCCATTCGCGCCAGTACTTGATCGATTCCATTCAGCAGCCAGTTCCTCATCTCATGGCGGGGATTTTTCTCTCTTCTTCCCCCGTCCGCCTCTCCTTCGGTTTCCTCTCGCGTGGGTGCCTATCTAACCCGAGTATCGACCTCCGTAGCCTCGGCCTGCCTTCTTGTTTTCTGCACTGTAGTCTACGAGTACACTTATCCGGACGGGTATGCGTTTGAAGCGGTGTAGTGCTGCTAGGCAGTGCTGGTGCGTGCCCTCTATTCTACTTTTATCCTCCGCCTTCCCCCCCTCTTTCGTTCTCTCTCGCTTTTTATGATATACTACTTGATCCAGTAATAGGGCTTTAACGTTTACCAAGATGCTGTCGGGTTTAGGTGGTATTGTTACGCCCCGCGTACGGTTGTAATGGGTTCTTTAAGACCAGCGGCTGTGACTGGCGGTAAATTCCAATGTGATGTCGGGAAGGATTTACCATAGTGATTAATTACGTTGCCTTTGAGCTGTTAACAAATCGAATTAACTCAAACAATTCGTTCGCCGACAATCTTAATCCATGTTCCTGTATGGTGTGATTGGAACTTGGAGTCAGATGAAGGAATGAGTCTTAAGGATAAAGAGGTGTTGTGCCTATGATTTCCCCTTGATTGTGTGCTAAGTTAGGTGGGCGAGTTATGAAACAGGACTCAGTTCTATGAAAAGATTGAAGGTTTCGATCTAGGCCATCTGAGGCGCGCACGAAATTCGATTACGTAAATATAAGAATTGATGCCTGTGCTTTATGTAGAGGCCAAATGGACTGCAATTTGCTCGCTAATTTTATGTAGTGAAAGAAGTTTTCTTTGAAATCAATAAAATAAAACAACCCATTTGCATTTTTTTTTATTTTGCCTTGGAAGTCACTTTAGATTAGTGAAAACTTTTGAGATACAAATGGGTTTACATTGTTAATTCTATAACTTCACTACCAGGGATAATTTTTCCCTTTAAGTTCGAGTATAGTCCATGTAAAATGCTTAATAAAATAGTTACCGAAGTTTCAAATAATAGAAATTATGAAATATAATAGAAATATAGGAAGAAGAGAGAAAAGTTTATTCAGAAGTAAATAATTTAGAGATATAGAGAAGGAAAGTTTTTTTTTTTTGAATCGTGGCCCTTTACTATTTGATGAATGAAGTAGATTTTTGTTATGCCACAACTTAAAATTTCTTACATAAGTTTATGAAGAGAATGAGAATAGTTGTACTTTTTCCACAATATATTTATTATTAAAAAAAATAATAAAAACTCACGACTAGTTTCGGCGAATGATCGCCATCATTCTCTTCATGATGTATTTCCACAAAACATTGCTAGCATCTGTGAATTTTATACATAAGTTTAGGTGAAAAGTGAAAAAATATTCCACCTTATTCATCTGTCCTAAAAATTCAACCCCGTGCTCCCGTAAACCTAAATAGAAGTGCTCATTCGTAAGATAAGTCATCTTGTAGGAAAATTGAAAATTAAAGCTCCATATCATTTCATCTCGACCTATGTAATGGGGTTTGGGGTTTCCTACGCTGAGGAGGTTATTACATTGCTGGCCGAGATTCAATTTCCAGGCAATCTGCAGTAAATGTAGTCCCTTGCGTGGGCTAGTCGGCCACCGCGGTGGAAAGAAAAGCTTATCGGCTGTGGGAGTAGCTCATCCGCGCCAAACTGACCTGAACAGACGGGTATCATGTCACGCATCCACTCACACCTAATCGCAGTCTAAGGCAGTGTCAACAAAAGAGTCACTTGAGGGTGAAAGCCAAAATATCAGCGGTTCCTTTGATCTTTACCGCTCTAGAGAACGAAAGAGATTTTCGACCGATCTCCGCTGTTCATTATGGTGAGAACGAGCTTAGTGCGACTGAGCTCCCAGATTAGATTCGAGGATCAAGCGAAGGGGTTAATTGATTGTTATCTTTGCTAATCTATTTTTGCCCAGCTGTGTTTTCCCTACTTATTTCCTCTCTGTTAGGTTGCTGAAGCGTCGAAGTAGGATATAAAGATATTATCACGGGCCGAGGTTCAGCTTTCGTTGAGCGGTTGCTTTGTTGCCTTTTCCACTCGCAGCTTCTTTGTGCTAGTTCTGCTATCACCGAGGTCAAATTAAGTAAATAAAATTTCACGTGAATGTATTAATCTACTCAAATTATCGCGACAAATCTTTCCCATCATTAGGTTTCATCCTCTGCTGAAGAGATGCTCTAATATCAACACCCCTGCACAGATTGAAATCTTGAAAACACGTTTTCTTGTGACTCGAGACGTTTCTGGCGATTTATTTTCGGGTAAAAGATGTTTTTACTATGGCAGAAAAACGTTTTCAACGTTATTTTCTTTCCAAAATTTTGAAGTTATTGTGTCAAAATGAATGAAATGAAATGCTTTTGAAATGGAATGTCGTTTGTAGTCATTTTCGGCTTAGGTTCAGGAAAGTCATTTCGTTTAGGAAAGTATATTATCTATTTAATGGAACTTCGTAGAGTATTATATTCTGTGATTTTTATTCGGGACTCCGGATTGCCATGTGGGTAACGCATGCGACTTCTGTAAAAGTGGTTCCGAGTTCGGTTACCGGTGGATGCTCACGTGCGATATAATA
This sequence comes from Ladona fulva, assembly GCA_000376725.2. Taxonomy (NCBI): domain Eukaryota; kingdom Metazoa; phylum Arthropoda; class Insecta; order Odonata; family Libellulidae; genus Ladona; species Ladona fulva. The sequence goes on from KZ308277.1 coordinate 298,568, forward strand.
ATAATAATAAATGCCTTTATTTGGGCGAGATTGAGACTAAAAGTCTCATCTTCCATATGACCTTATCTGTCGAAGCACTTTAAAAATTAGTATTATTTACACTGCCAATTTTTATTTTTTTTAAGCCTTAAAACTTGTTATTACATTATCACATTTTTATCAATATAAAATAATTATTTTATCCAAAATTTCATGTATTTAAACTTCTAAAGCATTAGTGATGCAGTGAAGCTCGCCGTAGTGAATGGGAGAAAGGATTAGGGGAATGGTTGATCGTTGCAGGGAAATTTTTAACTCTTGAACCGATGAACATGTAATTGATGTTTTTCTCTAATTGTTTGATGATTATATTTCGTGATTATTAGTGAGTACAAACAAATATTTAATCGTGTAACATAAGTAGAAAAAGATAGGTTTTTGTCATACATCATTGTTCATTTTTACGTCTACGTCTAAAAAAGTAATTCTTTCCTCCGTAGCTCTAAGTTTTATATATCCTTATTTTTGTATTTCATTTTACGTTTTATTGATTTTACTTTTTATTTTGTTTTATTTTTGTGTTGTAACGTTGTTACAATTTATGAATATTATAATCCTAACATATATCCACAGGTTTTTTATCATATAATTATTTAAAATCTTAGTATTAATATGTAGTAGTTAGAAAGACGATCTAAACCTGTTATTCAGATGAGCATCATGACTCATTTTCTAAGGGTTCATATCTTGTTATTTGTGTATATTTCTATATATTCCATTGAGTGAATGTGAAGCAGTACCTCTTTGATGTGTACTGTACTTTGTACAGTGTATTTTGTACTTTGATGACGAACGAAACTTATGTTATTAAAAATGGGACAATATAATGTTAAGAAAATTTTCAAATTTTGTTGGTTAAGCAATGAAAATGATGACGATCAATCGATGATCAAGGAGGAAAGCAAATTTTAAAAATAATCACAGTTAAAGGTTTATTCACCATCTCGCTAAGGCATTTAAAAATATTTCAAACGAGTTTTCCGTTCTCATAAACATATATGATCGTTCGTTTCCTTCATTTTGCTACGGTAGGTTTTCTGATACGTAGTTAGCTGGGACATTAATTTCATATCCCCAATACTTAGCTGTATGATTCTTTCTCTTCTTGTCTATTTGCCCTGTATCGCAAGCGCTTTGACCCGTCTTTATTGTACCTCAATTTCGAACCGAGTGGAGGCGAGTACGGGATTCCGAGAGCGGCATTAATGCTTCTTAAAAGAGCCATCGATGGTCTCGAGTGGGCCACTTTTCAACTTTAAAGAGCGAGAGGAGGGCGATGACGGGGCGATGTGTTGTATTTGGGGATGAGGAATCGGGTGGGCGGGGGCCGTGCGTGGGCGGGCGGCGAAACCTCTTATTTCGGAACCGCTTTCGCCAACGCCATCTGTGAATGTATACGTGTACTCGTAGCACTCCCCATTACTCCTTTGAGAGTTGTTTCGCGTCCCTTAGCGATCCACGGGCTCCTTTTATTGGTGGAACGGGCAGGTGCGCCGTCGAATTCCCGCGCCTGCGCGAATACTATTGCGCTGCTTTTGCAGCGTTCCTGGAGCTAGGACGCGTGTTTGGTGCGCGTGCTAAGGTGCATGACAAAGTCGGTGTGCACCTAATCCTCTCATAGGCCTTCGACGAGGATGATGAATGGGCCATTAATCGCTTTATTAGCTACGTAAGCGACATATTGTAAGCTCACGTTACGTCGGAATGTTAATCGTTCCTGATTCCCGGAAAACAACTACATTGAGGGGACGATTGTGAAAACAGATTTCGCTGTCGGCGGTATTTCTTGTGCCGCTGCGAAAACAACGGCGCCACCCTTGTATTTTCCCACTATCTCGTCTGTTTTTCTTCGTAATGTTTGCTTACATATTTTGTTAGATTTGAAGCCGTACCCATCCGGCATACTAATCATACGACCTGTTCTACATGATATGCTCTTATCTAAAGTAAATGAATATATTTTGCCGGAAATAGAATAAGAATGGAGACGACTAAACTCAAATTCTTGTTTAACTTTTTCAGGACCGTAAGAGAAGTAAGATTGATTCTTTGCTCTGAATTCTGTTCCAAGGGTCAACTTATGATGCCTACTAAGTTCTTATTAAAATATATGAAGTATTTCCGAAGATATGATATGGGACAAATATGTCCCTGTGGTCAGCCTGGTTAACATATTCTTTATACACCTGTATAGAATTACCCCGGTTTACACAAAATTGAAATAATTTCTGAACTAAAATGCATCATTAATTAAAAGTAATACTTAAATGAAAGATTTTATAAATCTATTAAATTTTACTTAGGAAATTAATTTTTTCTCATATATGAAATACAAAATTACACTTCCTCTCAAGTGTAAAACATGAAAGCACATCACAAATATCGCAGCGATTATTTGGACTGAAATACATCAATAATCTATAAATCTCACACAAAGAAACTATAAAACTGTGCATATGAACTTAAATTTGAAGTACGTACATATTTTACTTAAAGAATAAATAAAAATATCTCGTCGGTACTTAGTTAATGGTCAGGACCATTTCTTTGCTGGGTGCGCAAGCATTCATCTTGATTTCTGCTAGGCTATCCTTTTTCAGGAAGCTTCCAGGATAACCAATAAATTCAAGTTTGCCTTCTTCCCCGTGTTTTCGGAATCTCGTCAAGAGTTATTGGATTTCGGGCTGAATAGATTTGCGTGGGAAACTTTTGTTGGAAACTTTCTCCGATATAGAAAGGAGTTTTCTTATTTACAGTTGTGTAAAGTTTTTCTCATTTATGCTCCTTTTATGCATGAACCGTGGATAATATGATAATCTTTTATGTCTTTCTGTACTTTTTTGGCAGCCTAAACCGTTCGAAAATTCTATCCGATACGTATTACAAGTGAAAATATTTTACAGCACCTATTGCGAGGAGGTTTCTTTGAATTGATCCTATATGAAAAAATACCTAAAATCTGAAAATGTCTGACATCATTATGAATAAATGTTCATAAATATATGCCTTTATGCTTTTATCTCTAATCCTGAAAATGATTTATTGATCTGCATTCATTTAATAAAAAGGTAAACGATTCTTCTGTAGACAGATCATATTTATTGGCCCTTTAAATAAATTGTCATATATTGTATACTATCCGGTCAGTATGGCATCGTTTTATTTCTATGGGAGGTTTTCGGAGGCGTTATATAGAGGAAGATCAAGCTTCTTTTATACTATTAATTCGCATTCCATAATCGATTATGCGGCAGCAATGGAATCGGGCGCCATAACAGTGATTTAATCAATTATCATTATTCATTCATCATAATGTGTGAAATTCGGCTATAAAGCAAAACTTCTTGCCCCCAGGATGTTGACTAGTCATTCTTAACCATTGGTCCGCGGACTCCTGACAATTCCTCAGTTGTCTTCGAGGACTCCGGTTGTATTCATCTGCGGTCGTCTCAGCAGCCGTTTTTTTATAAGTCAATTAAAGTAAGAGTATAATGCTAATTCTATCTTACTGCTGGTTAAAAATTTCCACTCAGATACTAAGTATAAGATAAGTAGCAAATAAGAAAGACGGTCGTCGTTGTAACGTAATAGGGAACGTGAGTTTATAAAAGACTGTCGTCACGAGCAAAAAGCTTGAGAAACGCTGTTGTGCGTGAGTTAAGTCGAAATGTAACCTTCTAAATGAGGGATAGATTTTCCAAATATTTGTTTTGAGGAGTTATCTATCTAATATAATGTATAGTAATAATTTTATGTTACATTAATTTTATGTATAATAATTTTGTCTGTGTATTCATATATCTATGAAAAAGTTTTACTAAGCTATGCCTTTCCATCCTTTTTTTTTGGATGTAAAAAATCCTGAAAAGGGTTTATTGAGCTAAGTTAGTTCGATTAATAGGCAAAAGATTCTATTGTAGATTTTTATTGTAACCTTTAGCAACTGAAATGAATGTATGGGATATTTGCAGGTCGGCAGCGGGTCATGTCCGGGGGCCCGCCATCAGACGCCGTGGTGCTCATATCCGGAGGCCGCGCTCCTCCGCACCAGAAGCAGTCGTCTTCGCAGCCCTCTCCCGTGGTCGTGCCCTCCCCTTCTCATTCCACCCCAAAGAGGCGGAAACTGCTGGTCCCCAGGAGGCGCGGGGGCAGCGGAGGGGACTTGAGGGCCTGCTGGGGCGGCGGATCAGGCGGTGAAGGGACCATGCCGGCCACTGCGGCAGCGGACGTGGCGATCTCCGCACCCATCGCGGCTGCTGCACACCACCGCCACCATCACCCGCACCACCACCACGGATCTGTCCGACAGCACCATGTGTCTGCAAGGGCCCTCGCGGACATCACGCCGCGCTTTACCGTTGGAGCGGTGAGTAGAAATATCTGTCATTTCCGAATTCACTTTAACTTAGTGATAATGCGTTTATATAGATTCTGTAATTTGAAAATCTAAAGCGGTCTCCAAACGACCTTTTTCGTATCTTTATGCTGGATGTTGCCGCATATAGTGTGATGGATTGCCTTGGCTTTAATTTCAGTGGTATGCTAATCTAACATAAGCAATAAAGGGTAGTTCTAGCAGCATTTTAATGTATACTAAATCGCAAGATTGAGATCAAAGATTTTAGGCTAACACTTATATGAGATCGTTCTCTCCGTATTTTTGCACCCGACTATGAGGGTAAGCCTTCGTATTTGAACCCCCTTTTTGTTGTAAATTTACGATTCAAAATATATTTAAGAGGGACATTGAATAACCCTGTATGCCTTCGCTCTCGGTGAAAGCGATCCCGGATTCGATTCCTGTTGGGAGCCAACATTTATCGGTGTTCATCGTAATGTGGGTAATCTGACTTAAGAGACAAGTCGGGTCCCAAAAAGCCGGTACGCTGACCACAAGTCATCCGCTGCTAATGCTGCCTTGGCTAAACCCTATCTCTCCAAGGGATGCTGTGATAAGACTTGATATATTTTAGAGATGTGTCTTAAGTAACTATATATTGATTGGTTTCCTAACTATTATATTTCATTCGATACTGTTCAGTAAATCTTTATAACCTGTTGGATACTTGGGTTCACTCTACTCGGCCTCCTAGAGCCATTTCCTGGAGAGAAAATGCTTCATTGTATTTATTGCATATTTTAAATAGAAACCCAACTTATTTAAAAGACTTTTTATTGTGGTTGATTATTTAAATGAGAGGAAGATATTAAATACAAGATAGTGAACGAAATTCCCTGGTTCCTACACTACAATTAGTCTCATTTATCGCGAAATTTCGTCGAGGAAATATTTCTAAACTATCGATAATTTTTTTAATGATCTTGATCAGCCCGTGGTAATGAATGGTTTCTTGTTATCGAATATAGACCATATACAGTTTCAGTTATCGGTTGCCTCGAGACTCGAATCGATCGATATAATCTACAGCTGTTTCAGTGAGCATATTTTTTAACGGAGCGTAATTTCCTTCAACGGAAGTATTTATGTCGTTGCCTCACAGCTGCTGTATTGACATCCAAAAGCTCGATGGCGTACCTTATGCTCTGCGTTGCGTTGAGAATGATATTCGCTCGTAATGGAGCCGAAAACTTACGCTCAGCTTATTCATTGGTGCTATTCAATAACAAATGTACTGCTAATTACAACATTAATCCTGGATTTTTGTTTTTTTTAAATCTATTTATATTTATATTCCAAATACCCCCACAAACATCAATTTACCGGACCACTACAGTGGTGAGCTTCAAACAGTAACAAAGGATAAACACATACAACCATTCCCTAACCGGAAAAATCCGACTAGCCAGGATTCGAACCTGGGAACTTTCGAGCACGCTAACCTCTGCGCCACCATTTGACGGTTAGATTTTAAGACTTAAAATTATCTCTCAATGTATTTTAAGACTTAAAACCTTTTCCGCTAATTAAACAAAAATCTAAGATCACACCAACTCCTAAGAACAAACATAATAATAACAAAGAATCCTTTGATGGATAAAGGATTCCTTGTTTTTATTATATTTGGTCTCAGGTGTTGGTGTGGTAGCTGAGCAAAGAGGCAATTAGGTTGGAAGACATTATTCTATTGTTTGTGTGCTTCTTGCTTTAATAATTTCGTATGAAAATTGTTTTTTAATTGTGCACATGAGGAATATTTGTTCTGTGTCCTTATCCATTTACTTTGTTGTGCGAATTCTCATTTATTATTATTATTATTATTGAGAGGCATGCCTATAGCGTCTCAATGGCAACTTTGTGAAATAACTTTGTTCATAGGAAAATGGGTAAGGGTGACTTTGCGCAATTGGGAGACCCTGGTTCGATTCCTGGTCCCGTCAAACTTTTTTCAACTTTGTTCATACTTCCATTTTTTGACAGATTACAGCTTAGATTAAACTTTGTTCGTAAGAGGTTTAGAATACCTTCAAGTATTTCATTCCATTTTTTTGTTGTTCATTTTATGGAAATATATTTTCCAGCGTTACTTCTCTGCGGCTAAGGATATATTTTACATGAATGTTAATTCGCAATCTTCTTCAGGTTAACCAGTTTTGAACTATGCAGACGTAAGTCAAGTATAAGGGAGCAGTTGGCCAGGTGGTCGCGGGTTCAATATCTCCGTGGGCAGAAGCTTTTTAGCACAAGATAATTACAATTAAGATTTTTTCACGTACCTCCGTTAAAAGTCGACTCTTGATTATTATGCGTATCTTAACATATAAGCAGCCAAGCAAAGCTTATCATGGCAGGTACAGCGTGACCTACACTTTCTGATGTAAGTGTAGATACCTTTGTGGTAACAAATCCTGAGAAAGCAGGAATAGATACTGGGGATACTGTCGAAGGTTTCCATATGTAATGACTTAATAAATAATTTTATGAAAATATTTATTGCGTCCTGCAGTTTTTGTCTTGGAAGGAATCACTGATTCGCGATCTCCTTCTACAATTCTGTTTTTGCTCTGTGCACAACGTTCCTCTTGTTCTTCATGCCAATAAGAAGGGCTGTGCGGAAGTTTAGGCGTGATCATTTTTTCGGGATGCATAGCGCTCATCTGTTTAGTAGGACGCCAAGCTTTTCCGGGAGACGAGCGCCAGATGGCAATCCATAAAAAAGCGGGGAGCACCCAGTGATGTCTTTGTGAGCAAAAAATGTGTGTGAACTTGAGAACTGGGGGCAGTTATTCGCATCACGATCCGTCCGGCGCTAGCCTGCATTCTTTTGCATAAGATTACAGCTTCAATGCTCTTACGGCTGTTGCATAGCTGCTCTCGATACCACGTTTCCTTTTCTATTTGCCTACGTCCCTTCCCCTGGGGATTCATCGATGATTGCGCACTATTGGAATGATTCAGTGGACTCGTCTCGGAAGGCCTTTCCGGTCGATGCGATGTCATTGTCGTCAATTTGCCCTCCCTTCTTCATTTGTCGTCGTCTCATAGCAGATGAGGAATCGAGTCGATCGGGGCAGACTTGGAATTGCATAGGCTGCGTATACATTCGTCTTTTCGGCAATCTCACGAAAGCTTTCTCAATATGCCGATTCAATACAATCTTCTTCAGTCTAAGAAGAGGGATCCAAACTTGATATGTCGCAGCATCGTTTCAATATTTAGATATTAGTGTTTGTATTTGGTATTAGATGAGAGTTCGTGATTTATTGCATGTTTTCTTTAGTTATATCTCCATTTTGTAATGAGTTTATCATTTCAACGACTTCAACAATTTTATCTTTGGTCGATAACTTCGATTGTCTTTGATCATTTGACTTTGACCGTTATGGGGTTTGGCCTTTAATTATGAGTGTGCTCCAAAATTGTTTTTGCTCTCAACTCTTCCCTTATTGTTAATTTAATAATTACAATATTTTGGAGAATTAACACAATCCGTATTCTTGTGCCCTTTCCTTTTAAACTGAAGCTGCAAGCTGAGGCTAATCAAGTTTGAGGTTTTCCTTTCTTATAGAGATAACAGCATCCTTTTTCGGTTATCAGATCCGGGAAAGTTAAAGTTTATAAGTCAAATTTGTTTTTGCGATAACGTAAGTAAAAGAGTTAAAATGTAGGAAAAATAGATAAAGCCTCAACTCTGGGAATCGTCAGTTAGTATTTATGTCTTGTGATTGATTTATTAGTTGATAAGATGAGGCTGTGCGGTAGTTTTACTGAAGAAAATTGATATTTTAAGAACTCGAAGAAACATCTTCGAGTAATATCTTCGGTTAGTAGTCGTTTATCTCTTGAAGAGCCTGTTAAATCGCATGAAATCTTTCATATTTATCGTTAACATTTAATTTCATATTTTTAAATAAGGTCTTTGGTTAGAAAGTAATTAGTAATTTAATACTAATGTACTAGTTAGGTGACTACCTGAACACCAGAATTAAGAGCCGATAAATATACATTAGAGTAATACGAGTAAATTCTCCTTTACGAATACGAGGTATCTGTACTTCTTCAGAAATGCTTCTATAAAAGGTCAATTCCGTCCTTTTGCAGAACCATTTTTTTGTCTACCAAATAATTCCTATTCGCCCGGTGTTAGTGTTGATCGTAGCAAGGGAGTCACGGTTCACTGATGTACTGCCTCCCCATCTGCTCCAAGACGAGCACCTCCACCCACCACTCTTCAATGGCGCCTCATTTTCTCTCCTAACATCCTCACCCCATTTCCCTCTCTAGACTCATCTTTCTTCTTCGTATGTTTTTTGGCCCGTTTTTCTTTATTTGCTCAACTTTATAGCATCCCTTCGCATCTTCATACTTCTTGTATCTCATTTTCTACTTCCTTTTATTCGTATCTTTTGCTAACTTTCAAGCGCATCTCGGATCACTATGACGCCTTTTGGAATCATGTCAAGGCTATTTAATCTGTCACTAGGGCGAGAATTATTATTTTTAAGTTGAAGTTTTATGCGATAACCCATACATCCCATGGTATTCCTTTGCGATGAATTTTATTTGTGTGAGCCAAGACCTTTAAGACAGGAAATGGTTCAAAGGGAAATTCTGATTCTCTGACTTTATTATTATTGTCTGAATTTGGATTGGAGATCGAATCGTAGATTTTTTTGCTGTCAAGAATATGAAATCTGATCCGAATATTGGATTATATTTTTATTCAGTCAGTTTACTCTAACGCAGGCTACGTCTTACGCAGGCCGGGATTGTCCTGGTTTTAATGTTCACGGTTAATTTTTCTGATGTCCAACTTCGATGGGGAAACTTGAAGAAATATAATAAGTAGTATAATAAATAATACAATTTAAGGAGAATTCGTCGATAAAAACCATCTGAATATAAATTTTCAGCCAGTAGTTACGCTGCACAAACTTAGATTGTCTTAAGAGCACCTGAAATACATTTGCCTTTTAAACATTCAGAAGTTTTAAGGCTACGTTCCGGTTTTAACCGCTTTGGAATGTGATAAGTCCCGGTTTCCAACCGGAATCGTATTATCAATAATCAATAAAATAGGATCGTTAAAGAAATTCATTAATGTGTATGTATTCTTCCGAGTAATATTTTAAATCGATTAAATTTAATCTCATCCTAAGATTTGGTTAACTTATGATCGTAACTCATTGACTATTGCTGTGTCGATAGTCTCTTTATGAAATAGTCAATCCGGTGCTAAAACTGGTATGACATTGTTAATGGTTAAATTGAATCCCTCTTAAGTGCTGAAACCTCCATTTTCATTATTTCAGCAAGGTAGCGATTTCTTATACTTTTATATTTGGAATTTTATTGTATTTTCTTGAAGCTTAAGACAAATTGTATAAAATCACGGAATTAAATTTAATTGTTGGAAAAGAAAACAGTTGTTCCTGCTATATTGCCGTGTATTTTCGGTACGTTAACTTTTTCTTTGTTTTGTTATTGGAGTCCATGCAATATGGCGAACAGATTCTGTTATGCTGTTCCCGTTTAAAAAGAAATCCCGCTATAACCCATGAATGAGTTTCTTTTGACGCAAAACTGGATCATGTTACACGTATCTAGATTGATCTTAGTGGTACAGTTGGTTTCGCGGAATTAGTGAATAGGCGAAAACTTTAATTGGAGCAAAATGAAATCTGAAATTACCATCTCACGAATAACAGTTAAACATTTTCAGTTTCAGATTCGCTATCTAGGTAGAAAATTAGTCGGAAAAATGGATTCAGCTCATTTCCTCGCGGATCTCTATCAGACGGGATATCAATTAGAAGCTTTCGACAGAAATTTTAACTCTGTGGCGCGTACAACGGAGAAGTGGCTCTAAAAGTTTAAGCTTGTAGCACTTACGCTCAAAATCGATTTACATTTTACGCAAGACTCAAAAATACTACCCAGAATCCCTGAAGTTCATTACTTCCCAATTTTACGGTGTCATGTCGGCTAACGAAGATACTTAGTCCCAGAATGATACACGTTTGCTGAAACACGAATTTCCATCCGTGCCACATTTCTAAAATATAACAAAAAACTGGCAAAAGTGTAATTTTCTTTTATAAGTTTGCTGTAATGGTCAGAATGGTCATCATTGAATTTTTTCCATAGTCGTTATTGAAATTTTTCTCATACACCATACAAAAAAAGCCGAGTTATTCGAGTCTAAAAATACCGAAAACCATCCTCGTAACGCGAACAGTTCGTTAGCAGGGTCACTCATCAGCTGAGGTAACACGTAATACTGTAATTCTGCGAATAAATTTTCATGAATTTGGAATTTTTATTGGCTTCTTTAGCCTCTTCGTAAAAATTTCCTCCTTGGTGCGATGATCCAGAATAGCAACGAGTTTTCCTATTCAGACGCAGCTAATCCCAAGTCGATCTTAATTGTGATTGTGGTTGCAATTCAGGATTGCTCTAATTCAGTAAGCTGGAAATGAATTTTCACCATTATAAAGGGTTATAAAATTTTAAGCCGTCGAAAATGCCAAATACGTTGGCTGAAATAGGGCTTGTAGTATTTTTTTCTTTTAATCTATTCATCCGTAAAGTATAATGCGATTAATAACGGTAAAGAAAATTATTTGAAATACTCATGCCAGATATCTGCATGTTCGTGCCAACAACCTTACGTCGAAGGAAAAACGCTTCTTTTGTATCTTTATTTATCATATTTAAAAAATTAAACTTTTAAATTTATTTTTAATTTCTATTCCAAGCATATGGTAACAGTCTCACTCTGATTTATCGCGTCAGTCCTCTACAGAAAATACGGCTTTCAGTTTTCCAGTTCACTTACTCGTTGTCTAGGATAGTTTTATTTTTATGTTATTTGCCGACCTTTTCCATTTGAAGCTAAAAGGCAGCCAAACGAAATATACTTATTCAAATTCGTATTCGTGAAAAAATTGCTTCACTTTAAGTATTAGTATAATTCATCCCTACTGTCCAGAAAGAATTTATTCGAGACTATCATGAATTACCTACAGTTGTTGCCCGACTTACGAGTAACTCTCCTAAGGAATTTTTCGGCTATTGGATATTATTTAGCTTTTATAGTAATAGTAACAGTAAAACGTCTTTATTTGGGCGAGATTGAGACAAAGTTTCATCTTCTATTTTATTCGGATTCCGTCAATGAATAAATTCGCTCAATAAATGTTGCTCTCCATTCGTGACAATTAATTACCTTTGAAAAATGTCTTCAATTCTTCTCATTAAATAATATGGTAGCTTTTTAGCAGTTTTTTGTGTTTTGCGATTGTAGATATCGTGAAAATCTCAAATCTCTTAACGAACGTATCGTTGGACAAATGTTGTTCCAAAAATAAAATCATTTTCGTTCGCCGAGGTATCTATGTAAGTTTTCAGGGATGTAAATTTTCTTCGAAATGATACCCTTATTCAGCTATTTTACTCCTCCCTGTATTAATTCTAAAAGCATTGCTTCCCGCGTTTCTGTTCATCAACTCTACATAGCAGCACGTGGTCGCGGAGAATAAGGTTGAAAAATTCCGCTGTAGATGGCGCAGCGTGGGGAGGAGACATAGTAGAGACATTTGTGGCTGGAGCACGTAACCGCTTGGGGATGAAGGAAGGGTTTTGTTGCCCCCTGATTCACGCCCCAATGATCTTTTACTTCGTTGTTATGCTTGTGAGGAAGGCCTACGGGGGCGGAAGAGGTCTCTCTCGATCCGGGCGGAGACTTCCTTTGAGCATGAACTGACCATTCTCAGAGGCGCTCTAACGCTTCGACAAAATGCGTGTACTGTTATACGATTTCAATAGGCGCAATCCTGAACGCTTCATACCGGTCGTTATGCTCTTAAGTGGGTGCGTTTGGTCTTAGCCTCGCCTTCTCGGTCATTTATTATCGTGGTCAGTCGCCGTATTCTTTTGTATGGAAAACTTAATGTTGCCATTTTGAATCAAGCTTGGAAGAGCTTTCTTTCTCAGCAGCTTAAACGGAAACTTTTATTCATTCAGTCACTTAAGGTCAGATTTAGTTCACATCTTGATTTTGAGAAAATTTCTCATAGATTTGCATTTTTATGAGTTTCTAGGAGGTAAAAATCAGATTTTTCTCACATAGCTCATTAGAACTGTGTTCAGTCTCAAAAGTAAAGGTGTCGGTAATGACTGAGTGAATGTTGACGAAAAGCAAAGATTCGTTACATTTTGAAAGCGACATTTTACGTTGTTTTGGATATCTGGGAAGAGCGGAAGGATACAGAATGACAAGATGTTTTATGGTCAGAGTCGGTGGTTCTAAAGAAAGATGACCAAGAAATAGCTGGTTGTAGTATATAGGATATATTTTTATTTTTTGAAATAAAAACAACTAGCTTGTTGAAACTCTTGAACTTGTTTTTATTCGAAAAAATAAAAATATTTCCTATATAATGGAATTCCGAGTGAAGCCTCAGTAAATGTATTTTCTGGCTGTTTTATGTGTCAAATGAGTTCCTGAAGAAAAGAGAGTACGAGGTTTAACTTATAGGGAATGAATGAAAATTTTTATGGAAGTTTCAGTTGCGAATGATGTGTGCATGGAAACGTGGAGAAGTGTTGTGAATAGACGAGGCAATTCATGAATTTTTCTCGAAAGAGACTGAGTGAATCATACGAGTGTTTCTTGTGGTAGTAATCAGATAAAATGTTCAGATATGAAGCACGATTTTGATTTGATAACGTCTGTTGTATCACTTGTTTAGTTTATTATGATCATACATTAATTGGTGTCGGTGACATCAGGAAGCGGTGCTTGATGTTAAAATTGCCAATGCTAACTCTAACTATTTTTAACATTTTTTTCTTGGAAAAAATCGTTTCATTTACAGTATGATTGTAAAAATCGACCATCACATTACGACTAGAATTTCGTGGCTGCTGTACCACTTCATCGTTAGTTGTAACAGTAGAGGAAGTTGCTTCTCTTGAAGTCAGACTGAGTACTAAGCTTAAAAACATTCCAAACTCCAAGATTCATACATTGTGTTATACATACATAATGTACATTATGGTCGTGTAGACATTTTTATTTGAATTATGAAATATTCAAGCAGGTTGTGACAATGAGTGTGGATTTTATTTCAAAATGTTTGAAATTTTTAGTAGTTTTTTTATCCGTAATCTCTTTTGTCTAAGGGAAGTTCGTAGTCTATGCAAGTACCAGGCTGCTTCTTGTACGTTCCAATTTTTATATGTGCAGTGACTTTAAGCTGTATCACTTAATCTTACTCTCTGTCGAAAGTTCATTGGCTCATGGGATCTCTCCCGTCTGTAGTGGTGGAACCACAATTGTTGCTATTTACATGCTTTGTACGTATTTATTGATGTCGATGAACTTTAACACTTATGAACTGCAAAATATGTTGACAAAAGATGATGCTTCGGATTGTTTCGGGTCTATTTATAATCAAACTCGACCACTCAGTTTGTATTACTTGGTCTACGAGGTACGACGCGCGATTCCAGTTGCTCATACCCTCATTTAGAATCATTCGATGCAGTCGAGGGCTTCGTTTGTCGTCCTTGTGTAAAGCGACGTCTGCGGAGGGTCTTTAGTGTCGTCCTTTTGATAATCTTCCCCTTTCTTCTCATCACACTCACCTCTTCTTCGATACATTCTTCCCCTCTTGCTTTCCGGCTCATCTGCATTCTGCCCTTGCCTCTCTCCTCCTACGCCATCCCTCTCTCTGTTTCTCTCTCCTACTCCTGAAACAAGAGAGGGTTCCCGACGTGCGGGCTCCTCGTTTCCTTCGAGAGTCCCTCGTTTTCTGGAAGCCTTCCGTCCCTCTAGTTGTCTCACAGCTGCGAGTTATTACGAAGTCTAAAGATGTTGCTGGACACAACCGGAGAGGCTCACACAGTAATAACAAGTCTGTTTCCATTTCTCCCGTTGTCGTTTTTACCATATTTTTGTGTACGTATCGTTTGGCTTTTTCCTCTTGGAAAGAACGGGCATTCATAGAGTAATGAGCGTTGACGTTACCTGATTCGCTGTTTGAGATGGGGGCAGAATATGTATTGTTCTGTGAAATTATTCTAAAGAATGTTGTGTACTTACGTACGCCAAACCAATAATAAACGAAGGCGGCACAAAAAAGGTTTTGAAAACAGTCATCTTAAATTTTATTCGAATTATGTTTTAAGGAATGGATGAAGAGAACTACTTCTACGTAGACTTGGTGGAATAGCGTAAATGCCATTTTTTATGTGCCACTTCATGATATATTTACAGACTCCATGAAGATTCTAATACAATATTATCGGTCTGGACAAATTAAGCCGTTATGTTGTAGCTCATTTTATACGTATCTTCTCATTAATTTATTTTCAACTAGTCTTTTTTTAGTTAACATCTACACCTTGTTAGTTAACAGCTACACCTAGCATAGTTAACTAAAACAGTTTTCTTTTCGCCCACGCGCTCATTTGTTTACATTTAGTTATTTATACATGTCAGGGGCTCTCAACCATTTCCAAGGAGCGAAGTACCTCTTTCTTGTACAGTGGTACCTTGGTTCACGACGGTAATTTGTTCCTAGATTGTCGATAACAAAAACCGTTGTTTTCCTAGGAGCGATTTTCCACAACCATATCACATGACAAATATCCAGATAAAACTCTTTTGAATGTCAATAAGATATGGCACATTTGCTGTATTCAGTTATATTCCCGACAAAAATATATCATCAATAAAATGAATATATATAAAAGCTTTTAATTGTCGACATTCACCAGAAGACGTCGTAAACCAAAGCCTGCGTCGTTATCCGAGACATTTTTTGACCACAGCCTCTCGTCGTTAACCAAGTACGTCGTTAACTAAAATCGCCGTTAACAAAGGTACCACTGTATTAAGACCCATTTGTTGTGGTGAAAAAAGTTTCATATTATCTATTTACCTCAATGTGATCTTTTGTGAATGTTTTTAAAAATAATACGGTAAGCTTATGATTATTTTAAAATTTAATTCTTTTCATAAGTGGTATGAGTAGTAGCGAATATATTATAAAATCTGTACAAATATTTTATACAAATATGAAAATAATGTCTTTTCAGTGTCTGATACGATGACAATCTTACCGTTATTAATGGCCCAAAGCTTTTTGGATGTTAACTTCGAGTCACCATTGGGCAAACATATTAGACAAAATTGAGGAAAGGCTCCCAGATAGCCAAGTGGGCAGCGCGTTCGCATTTAGTGGAAGCGGTCCCTAGTTCGATCCCTTTTGGCGGTACACATCTGCGAAATGACCTAATTTGTCGAAGCACTTTTAACGAAACTGCTATTAAGATTGACGGAATGTAACGTGTCCTATCAAATCTGAATTTTTGATGACTGAGTTGACGTTTTTTTCTCTTAGGAGGTTATGTTAGGGCTGTCACCGTGCGGCTCTTTATAGTCCATGGAACATTTTGTAGTCCATATTCTTGCACGAGGACGTTGAAATATTTGTGAAACTCAAGATCTTTCGGTTTGAATAGCTTTCATATTCAGGAAGTCAGGTGCAAAGCAGGTAGCTTGTATTCGAAATCGACTGGGATAGCGTATTCCGTCAGTTCGGAATGTTAACAGCTCACTCTCACTCTCGGAGACGCGATAGAAATTCCCCATTGTAATTCCCCGCAGTTCGCCGGAGAAACGTTCTTGAAAGTTAATATTCGAATATTTTAAAGAGAATAGCGGTGGCGCAACGGTAAATCTTGGGGGCCTCCCGAAGCAAATAATATAGGAGCCCTCTATGGGTGAAAATTGGGTCCCTACATTTCGAGGGCCTTACCATGTTGTAAAGGCTACTCAGCTTATAAATACTACCTACAGCTTCCCAACCTTTTATTTCTTTGCACCACACTTAAACATTAACTTGCACTTATTAATAGCGTCAATTTCAACCATTAGCTTTAGAAATGTTTCAAATATGTAAATAAGGGAACATTTTGCATAGGACGGAAATTTTTAATATATCCGCTAGTGAATTAAATGAAACGATAAAAATCAGGTGCACACTTTGATGTAAAATAAGAATCAAAAAGTTCTGATTGGTGAAACGAGTCGTAAAACGAAGAAAACACCAAGCATGGCATGAAATATTTTGGCATTTTGAATAAAAAATCTCATTTAAGGGATACTAATGTATCTTTAATAAATTATCAACTCACACGACAAAATAAATATCATATATATTTCCTAATTTGAACTGTTACTCTCAAATAATTTGCATGCGCTAAGAGCATACTCGTAGTAAACAAGAGGCGGTTCTTTGAGTGCAGCAAAAGAGAGATTCGTGGTCATAGATGTTATGGTCCTGCAAGACATTCCCTAAGTTCCGCTCATCTGTCCGTAGCTTACAGAATCTTCCGTTAAAAATAATAGAAAAACGAGTGTAAAAAGATTCTCCATGTCATAGAGTATCGTGTGGGTAAGGCTTCTCCCGGAGATTGGATTTTGAAGCTTTAGGCTATAGTGGCTATAGCATTCTTATACGTTCGAAGAAAACGTGCGGAAAATAAATATGTCAGCTGCCTCTCTATTCGGCTGTGTTGAACCACTGTTGGATGTACTATCTCCATTTTCCGGTTTAACTCCTATCCATGTATCTCCTATAGAGTGTTTCCACCCTGTTGTTGGCTTCCTTGTGCTAAAATTTGGGGCGTGTTTGGTATGAATTCGAAATAAGTAAAATTTTAAATGCCATCGCTTTTTGTCTTCTAACAACTTTTAATCGTAGGGTTACCTAAAAATTTACAAACGTGCGAGTAGTTATATTTATTAAATATAATTAAAATTAAACTAATGAATGTCATTCAGAGGATAGTTGTTGCTTTTTAGGAAGCATCGATTCATTACTACCTTCATCGCAGGATTACATTAAAAATTGCAAACGGGCGAGGAGTTATATTTACTAAATTAAATTAAAATTAAACAAATAAATGTCATACAGAGGGCAGTTGTTGTTGTCACTGGATGGAGCATGCTTATATTTCTTTTACGTCGTTCAATTTCCAAAAAGGGTTGAGGTTGCAAGTATACGTTTTTCATGACATCATGCGAAATCCTTTTTTTCTTCTGTTTAGAATAGAAAACACGGAAGCTTGACAAAATTTACGATTCATAACTTTGACAATATTGATAACCTTCCGATACATTATAAAAAGAATTTCTACCTCTCATTTCCTTGAAATTTCGCGGACGAAGAACCTTATTTTTTCCGATTAAAACTTAAGGTGTCTTTTCTCCAGGGGAATCTAAATAGAAATCGCTGAAAATTACCCCTCATTGGTATTCCCGCGGAATTCCTAAGACGGACGTTAAAAGAAAACGTGCATGTTAGTCGACAAGTAAACCAAGAAGCGTCTCTCCCCCTTGCTCGGAAAATGTTGGACAATAAATGATTGAAATTCGCGATTCGAGGCATGGCATCAACAAATGCGGTCCCATTAAAAGCAATAGTTGTCTGCGTGCAGCAGCGTACAAGACATTTCTCACCAGCGCTGCTCGAAGAAGGGACCGTGTTGTTTCTTAAATAAACCCTCTCCCTCTCACTTAAAGAGCGACCTTTCTTTGTTTCTGCCTATTTTCTCCTGTCGATGTCCCGCAGAAAGGCGCCTCTTGCGATAGCAGAGCCGTCTGCTGGGATCGATGGATGCACGTGTGAGCTAATGGAAGGCGAGGGGAGGTCCTCTCGGATGGGCGGAGGATGGAAGTGCGGTTGCAGGAGATCAATACCACGCAGAATGGCCTTCCGTGGTGCGCACGTCCCCTACTTCTCAACTACAGGGGTCGCTCGGATACATCTCACGCATTGTTTATACTCCCACGGATTTGTTTTCTCTCAATAGTTATACGTTTCCCAGGGTCCCGATTTTTTGCTCGGACGCTCATATACGTCCTTTTGTCAAGTCGTCGCGTAAAAATATATTTCGACCCCGAGGCGTGTTTTGCTCTCTGATTGGAGCTGTGTAATTTTTGCTCCGAGGTTGGACTATGAATACGGGTTTGGCTTTTAAGTACTGGATGGATAAGTGGCCATTGTCTCCCGGAGTTTGCTTTGAAGTACTCTTCGGAATACCACGATATGAGCTCGCTCCATCCTGCGCGAGCCATAACTTTCAGCAATGATTTAATGGCCTTTTAAACTTGATGGATAATAAAGCGACGCAATAGAAAACTCCCATAAACACAGTCTGATGGCTTCTTAAGTCGAGTTTTATTCTGAGAGCTGTGTAGAAATTCAGAGGAAGGTACAGAAATTAATGGAAAGGAAGTAAACTGAATATTTTTTGTAATAGGTGTTTAACATTGTAGGTCCATTAAATCTTTAAATGATGTTAAGTGGAAAGAGTTTGTGGGCGTTGCAGGTAGATTTGTTGGCATACGTTGATATTAGCCTATTGTGAATTTCTGCTTGGGTACGACAATGGTACTCGTTAGGTTGCACTGCTAGGATTGTGAACTATTTTCGCTCTTATATTATTTTTGAGTCTTCTTCACATGTATATGTTATTGGGTATTAGATACTTTGTTTCAATTTATATTCCGTTACGTTATTATTTATCATTTTCTTGCAGCTAGGCTGATATATTGGACAGTTCATCATTATTTCTTTTTGGAATGTTCAAATACTGAAAATTGTCGAATATATTTTTCAAGGACAGTTTCAAGATTAATCACATCGTAATAATAATAATAACGTCTTTATTTTGGCGAATTTTGGTCTATTGAGACCACTCTTACAATTAACCTAAACGATCACAAACACAAACATTCATGCCCTAACCAGGATTTGAACCCGAGACCTCGGCGTTGGTAGGCTAGCACGCTATCCAGTAAAGCAAAGAGGCCGGGTAAAGTATGAACTCAATGTATCTAGAATAGGATGAGTCTTTTCTGATCGAAAAGTTGAACTGCGAGAGGTAGAAAACTTTTTTGAATGCAGCCAATAGCTTATAAAAGCCAATGCTGGCGTGCGTTTATTAAGTGAGATATTGGTAACCAAAATTCCGGAAAAGCGCGACGTTCCATGTGGAAGATCGTGGAGAAAATCTATCTTTCAAAGGATTATGGGAATCGAGAGAAGCATTTCCAGTAGACTCTCGTACATGAAGAGATGAAAGAGCAAAGCTTAATCCAATTTACCCATTCCCACATCGATTTTAACTGGTGACTAAGTTACGTCCCTTTTACTCCCCACATTTCCCTCTTCTATGAATTTCCTTGAAGTCTTTTAGGCAATTCTACCCTCTCGGTATTTCATGCCTTTTTGTGTCATTTTACCACCTTGTATTTCAAAACCCTTTGAAGATTGGATCAAAAACTACTCTCGCTTCAGTCACGCCGTTTTCTTTTTTTACGCCTAAAATTCGCTCTCATTTGCTTTTTTCGTCCGTGATTTACTTTTGCAAAATGCAGATGGTTCTCTTGAACGTTGATTTTCGAGGTCCATAGTCGTATTTGTTCCACGAGCCTTTGAATTTTCGTGTAGAAGATCAGAGGATCTTTCTTATTTCTATCTGCATCGCAGCGCATAATAATAATGTTGATAACTGGAAACGCTTAAATTAAATACATTGGAAATTGTCAAAATCACCGCTGAAAGTACTTCGTGGTAAGGGACTCCTGATTGATTGGGCTGTTGCATCAGGGGCGGATTTATGCTATCACTATTTAAGCTATCCCCCATATTGAAATTGTGGGTAAAAATCGAATTTTTAGTAAAATACACAAATATACATCCCTTGGAAAGCTCAGTAGCTTTACTACGGCAGGAATAAACAGGTTTTAAATAACAATACGTAGTATTTTTATAAATTGAAATGAATGTTGGATAGAATTTTTTACATTTTATAGTGACATAGTCAGTTATATATGTTCTATAAAAAATGATGTAGAGTAAATCAACAAATATAAAATTCTTCCTTGAAGCGAAATACCAGAACAGTTTGTTGTTGAAAATATATTCGTGCAGTGATATTGAGGCCCCTGCGAGGATGAGGTCCTCAGCTAGCGCCTATTGTGCCCTATGGTAAATCCGCCACTGTGTAGTGTAACGCTTATTACTTCCAAATTTTCGTTATTTACTTTAGTTTTGTCGTTATCGGAAACTGTCTAAACAATTTCTAGCGTACTGTTTTTTCCGCCGGGACTCGACTTTGGGACCTTAGATCTAGACTCGGCCATCCGCCGTCACCTTGGTATATATTCACTACTTTTTGATAACTGAGTTTATTCTTAAGATATATTTTCGAATTATCCTTTAATTTTGCGGATTATCCGTGGGTACAATTATCCGGGGACTTGGATTCCTCGCCCTCTCCAGTATTATCGGTAGTCTACCGCCCTCTTACATGTATTCGCGCTCAGCTGTAAATACGTATCTCGTTCATGGAATCTGAAATCATTCGCAATAAAGTCGATGTTCCCCTCAGTGGGGAACGCTTTCTTTCCTCCGGAGTCTGCATCGTCCCCTTCCCTTTGCCCGCTGTTGTACATTCCCGTCAATCAACCCGACCTGCGGGTATCCACCGTGAACCTTGGATGAAGAGCGGACATGAAAATCCTATGTCGACTTCCTTTTTGTACGAATGTCGCGCACTTTAATTTTTTGCCCTAACCCGCGCGCAATCCCGCTCGTCCCGAAATTAAAATAAGGGAAAAGAAATAACGGGAGAAGAGGGATCGACTGTTTTTATTTCTTCAGAGAGAGACAGTGTCTGAATCCAGCCCTGTGTGAAGCATTGTGGTATAAATTGAAGGCGAGGGTATCTCAGACGCGACGTGACTCCGTCAGTGGGGTGTTTGCGTTTCAAGTGATGTTAACGTTTCGCGGAAGGATAAGTTGAATGAAATGATGACGTGGCAAATAAAGGAGGATGCCATAATAGTTTGTCTTGTTCTTCAGCTCAAAATACTCTCGGTTCTTCGCACAGCTTTATCTCGATTTCTTGTTAAACCTCTAACTCCATTCCGTTTTCGCATAGATTTTTGTTTTTTTGATTGTTGATATTCATGTGATATTTTTCCACTTGTAATCATGCCCTACGGGTTTTCTAAGTGGCTATAAATGGCGTTCCCGGATAATTTTATTAGAAGAAGTTATTAGTAGCGGAGCTAGCCTACCCCTTCCCTCGAGGTAGATTTTTAATTTTATCATTCACCTGATATAATCCGGGAAATTCCAAAAATACGAGAAAACAAGAATACAACCATGAATCATTACTTCCCCAACCTTTTCATGCTACTGCCCCTTTGGCATATACTAACACACGCAGTCTCTAACCTCCCTTTGTAATAATTAATATGTTTGACCGAATCAGAAACGTGATAATAAGCTAAATTAAAACTTCAGTATTATGAATATTCAGAAGTTCATTAAATGGCAATTTTATGATGAGTTCTTACTATCTAGAACCAAGTGTCCTTCAGTGAAAGATGACATTCTCTTTCTAGAGGATAAAATACCCTTGCGTCAAGCGATCCTCTAAATTAGTCCAGCTCCCCTACGGAGCGATACTGACCTCTTTGGGATTAATGTCAGGAAGACATATTTTTTACTGTGTTTTTTCCTTTGTGTTTTTTTGTTTTTAATTGCTGATTTTTAATTAAACTCGTATTTATTTTCTGTTATAGAATCCGATTTATTTGCCATCTTTTACTGTTTCTTAATTATATCATCAATAAGTAAATCTTCAGTTTTTTTCAAAGTTTGTATGGGTTGAAGAGTATGAAAAGGTTGGAATGGACAACCTTCTTATTATAAAAGATGATTCATGCTCAAAGTAAGAACTTGTCAGCAAGCCAGAATTTGTTTTATGTACGCAAGGATCTTCTTTTCGTTTATTTTTGAAATAGCGTATAATTTTAATAATAATAACGTTTTGAATTCTCCTTAACAATCGTTACCTCTCATATACTTTTATATTAAGGGTGTTATCATCAGTAGCCATCATCGGTATTACCTCCTTCTCAATAAATGTGGATGTAGGGTAACAGTTAAGTAGTGATCTGCGAGGAATGAACTGAAGTACCTATAAAGGCATTTGTACTCGTCTTTAACCATTGGCTTGGTAAAAAAGGATCACTTTGGATTCAAACCTCACTTCATAGTCTATATGTTTTCACGTTCCTCTTAATAACGTTTTTTTCTGTAGAGCAGGAGGTGGGATTTGTCTAGTATAACTTCTATTATTCTGTAATACGCTATACGAGAAATAGCTCGTCGTATTATGTCGTTCTTACTTTCTTTGTTTCATCTACCATAGTTCGATGGATTCATTAAACGAGATGGCTTATGTTGTAACTCCCGCACTCTGTTCGTCAGTAGAGGAACTAGTCCCGTGTCACAATTCACTTCTCTCGACCATTCACCAAATGATCCCACATTCCCGCTCAAGTGCATGCAATAAAACGTCTCTCCCATCGCCTTCCATCATCCTTAACATCTCTATTGCCGACGGTTTCATATGCTAAATAGAACTGAGATTGTCTTACTCTAGCTATGCCTTTCAAATGTCACGCTTATGTCATTGTTGCTACGTGGATTTAACAAATCAGGTATAACTTCAGATAAAACTTCTTCCCTATCGCTGTATATATTCAGTGTTTCCTTTTACCCTATGTATAACTATTCGTGTCTAATTTCTCATGACGGCAACACGATTTTCTTGTGATAGAAATAGATCAA
Organism: Ladona fulva; assembly: GCA_000376725.2. NCBI lineage: Eukaryota > Metazoa > Arthropoda > Insecta > Odonata > Libellulidae > Ladona > Ladona fulva. The sequence goes on from KZ308277.1 coordinate 321,734, forward strand.
AGTTAGTGAATGTGGTTGATTATCGCACTATGGTAGACGTCTTGAACTTATGTATTCTCTCTTATGCGAGAGGTATCAAACTACCCTCCCATATCTTCAGATAGAATAGGTTCGATCTGTTATTCTATGATTATTTTCAACAATGAAATTCATTTAGTATCAAGACACGTATTAGTTATTTAGGTAACTAAATTTTTATTCGATTCGGTCATTCAATTGCCACAAATTGCTTTTTAAAATTTGATCTGCTTAAAAACTCTCCGATGCTTAGTGAATAAAGTGAAAAGTTAATTTATATCTACCGTCTACTGGTTTGGCCATGTGAAATACTTTTGATTTTCATTAGTAGAATTTTAGGTAAAAAGATTCGTATTAAGTTGATCTACTCCAGTAAGTGTTGATAATGCGACTGCTTTTACAAAATTGTGTAAAAATTACCATCTTTCTCGATAAATAACAATTAAAAATACATTTTTAGAGTAAAATTTCCCCTCGAAAACCGGTGAGATCTTTATAGAACCGTGGCATAATGTAGAAATCTAATTTCCGTTAAGAGACGCTAACTGTACACAGATAGGTTAAATTATCGAAGTAATCGTGGGTTTAATTACTCTTGCTGCCTATTTATAAAATTTTGATCATCTTATATTCCTCTCCTTCTCGATTAGTGTTGAATTATTGATGATGAAATAAAGTGACACCTTGTTAACATCTGGTAACGTATGCGGACAAAATATATCGTTGTTGTGATATCAATGAACGAGGAATATTTGGATTACGTTAGAGGACCTATTTTCTATACCTAGGTATACCTTCTGTTGTATTCAAAATTTTACTTTCGTACCTCTCCGATTTTATTGAATACCTCGAAGGGAAATATCAACGGAACGGATGCCGTTTCGCAGCTTGTGCTCTCTAGCGTAGCGAAACAATTTCTTCCTTCGGATTATCCTTTTGTATTCCAAGGGAGGCGAAATCTTACGAGCATCGAATGAACTTGGCTGGAGGGTGTATGCCATGCGTTGTAGAGGGAGTGGCACACGGCTTGCAGGTGCTCGGCCCGCGTTCGACTCCCCGCCGCGACCCCGATTCCGCCTTCTTGGGTGTCGCAATCATCTGCGGGGACGATATCTATTGATGGAGTTGGAAGGAGGTTAAAAGAATCGATCGGCGTGTGGATCGCTTTCTTGGAAATATTTCGCCGAGAGTGTATTATCGACTTCGTTCCATCGGTGGTACATTGTTCCCTTTCACCGCGGTGAAAATCACGAATTCACTCGTTCAATATAAAGACACCGATTCCCTAAACTAACTAATAAATAAAGCTCCTAAAGAGAGATATATCCTATGAATTTTCACGAAGATTAAAACAAGAGTAAATTTCGGTTATAACTAAGATAATGTTTTCTAGAATCATATTCCCTAGCCGAGTGATTCTCGGGATGATAACGGGTATTGTTTATAAGTGATAATTTCCAAAATGTATGCATGGTAATGGAGCTTAAGAGAAAAATTCCAATTTGCTATGAATATTTTACATTGTTTCACCATTTTTAATGTTTTGGTACATTTTTTGGATGTCTATCTGGTTATTTTTCCACCGTTGACATTGTTGTGTTTTTCTCGAGCACTTTTCACTCCAGTATTTTGTAACACAAATTTTAAAATTACGCTATGAATCGATTATTATTTATTTTTGGTATATTTTGATTTATTATTTCATTTTAAATTAAAAGTGTGATAAGAAGGTTATTCGTTTACCAGGAAAGGATCCGGCAGTAATGATAAAATTAAGAAGCATAAAACAATTAGTGAATATGATTTGAGAAATTTACTGAATGCATGCATCTATAATTATGCAAAGGGTGCATTCATAATCGGTGGAATAGAAATTGAAGGATAGATTTTCTTTTCGTAGGATTTGTTTCCTGTTGATTTCTCTGAAACAAGTCCTTAGACCGGTGACATGAATAACCAGTTAAAAAAATGAAATCGTAAATTATTGAATGTTAAATCATTATTTGGAACAGGTTTTAAAAAGATTGATTTATAGCGAGGTAAATGAAAGCTATCGGCTTTATAAATATCCTTTTGCGAATAAAGTTCACCGCTGGTGGTTTCACTTGAGCCACTCACGTACACTCCTCTTCAAAGTCGGCTCGAGTGAGCAGGTGGAGTATTGTTTGTTCTTGACCTCAATAGCGTAAGTTAAGGTCCTTTTTATTACTGCCGTTTGTACGTTTCTTGCTTTCATTTTTCGGCCTGCGAAATTAAGGATTGAATTATTAATTTCACGGTATCTTTATAAAATATCTGGAATATTTCTCTCTCTCTTGGACACCTTGAAAGTTACGTCTTTAACTACGGAATTTTTGTATCGGTAGTCATAACAAATATTGGTAGAATTCTTCATAAGCATCAAGCTCGCCTTTTCTTCACCGAAGAAGAGAGTAGAATATTAACATGATTCCATATTTTAATTAAAGTTTTCTGTCCTTAATTACGTTTCTCTTTTCACGTGTCGTCTGCATTGTCTTGGTTTTCCTAACCATTTTTATTGCATAAAAATGTAGGGTCCTTTGTAGCTCTACTTGCTTCTGGAATAAATGGATGCGAAATTTTTTATTGATATTCTTAGAGGTCTAAAGAAGTAGCATCCGATGAAACATCTGTTTCCTCATGTGTCTCTGGCGAGAATAATGGCTTCAAGAGCACGTTGGAGTCAAGTAAAAAGATTTGCTTTGTAGTAAACATTTCCGGTTGTAAAATAAATATGGTCAAGCGTGACTTCGTGGGATTTCACACACACGAGTTGTCATCTTCAGGTGGCACCTGAAGATGTCAACTCGTTGACGAAACTAGTCAATAAAAATATGCTGTGTAAGTTAAGAAGTCTTTCTTTCTTCCGGGACCCATTGCCTTAAGGTGTCAACTCGTTTACGAAACTAGTCAATAAAAATCTGTTGTGGTTAAGAAGTGTTCTTTCTTTTAAAGTTTATGGTTATACTTGGTTCATAATAATTCGGGGATGCCATTGTATGGCAATTTTATTTACAATATTCAGTGTTATCAATATGACCGATAGTAATGGACTTATTAATCTATTGTATATCATAGTATTTGTTCGAATTCGACCCCACGATTTCCAGATTAGTAGATTGAGCCAGAGCCTCTGGTCGAAGTTTTATTTACACGCATCTCTTACTATTTATAAATTCTGCTTCATGCGCCGGGCATTAGGCGATTGGACGATTTGGTTGCCATTAGAAAGGGTCACTGAATTCAAAAGCATGTATCGCTGGCTTATGCGAAAGAGCCAAAAATTCTCCTCCATCTCTATTTCAAGAATTTGTATTTGGAGAGCGAGAAGGTTTTTCTCAAATATGTGCATTTATTTACATAGTACACGGGCACGTTTCCAGAGACCGCCCCTTTCTCCATGGATGCCCGAAAGAGGATTCCACTCGAAAATAAAGGAACTTTTTAGGAAACGGTGGAAGTGGCAGCACATTACCTTTTAGCGACGCTCGAATATAAATGACTCATAAATGTAAAATGCATCGATAATATAAAACAGTTTACCTTGGTCTACCCAGCTGTTGATTGAGTCTCAAACTCTCTTCGCTCTCACAAGGAAAATTAAATGCATTTGGGACAAGTTTTCCTTTCTGGAAGATGACTTAATCTGTATGTCATCCTTAACATATCGGCCCTAATCTCGCGGTGCACTCTCTATCACTATGGAAACTTGTTCGTTTTGGTCCTTCTCTCTCTCTCTAGCGCTTTCACTCGAAATCCGATCTGAGAGATCGAGCAGGCCAAGGCCTTCCTTAGTGTGCCCTCGGCGACGGCTTCCTTCGCCCTCCCATCACCGAATACTTAAATCTGAATTTTCCATGTGTTTTACGATTCTAGACCTCTTCTTTCCCCATAGAAGATCCCATACTTCATGACCCCGAGAACCATTTTCCTCGACGCTTTGCGGCTTTCCAGGGAAGATTGCGATCTTCTTTCTCTTCTTTTAATCGCTCTCGGCCGTTTAACACCCTTTAAAATCCGACGCCAAGGGCGCTCGCCCCGCTTGCCCTTTATTCGGACTGACTCTGCAGAAGGCAAACTTCACCATCCATATTATCTGGATCCCTACCAGCGTTATCACTCCATCATCCGATCCTTTACGTTGCTAGAAAAAAGCGGAAGTTACGTAACCGACTGGGGAGAGTCCCTGAGAGTAGTTCGTTAGTTATCCTATCAATAAGAGCCTTTATGTCGGTGTCCGCCTTTTTTGTTTGCCTCGTGTGTCGTAATATGTTTTCAGCTCCATCATTACCCAAGAGGATTAGTCATAGTAATATCCTGATGACATATCTGAACCTATCTGCAAGATCTAAGGGTCAGAAATTTCATTTTCGTAATAATAATTGACCTTCAAGAATGGACACGTCCGGTTTAAGAGTCAAGAGTTATACAATCAAGAATTATTAACTATTTATCTCTTTTAACATTATTGTATGTGCTATATACTTTCATGTCGAAAGTCAAAGTGCCACTAACCGTGTTGTTTAAGAATCACTTAAATAGAAGAAAAGATATTTATCAGTTAAATAGATTAGTGAATGTATTTCTTCATCTGAATCGCAACAAAAACAATTCTACTTTATATTTATATTATATATAAGCAACAAATTGATTCTATTTTTATCATATGAGTAACGATTGATGTCATATTTTTTGTGGCCTGGTTGTCCCGTAATGGAAAAAAGGAAGACAGTGGGAACTAAAATAAAAAACCTTCTGTAGTCCCTGCTGGGGTTTGGAACAAGGATACTTTCGCTTGCGAAACAATCTCTCACAATAAAGCTACCAGGTGGATACGCACGATGCGTTATCTATTAGGCGTGGGTGGCTGACCTCTACCTTTTAATGCACATTTTTCTCACATGAAGGACTAATTACAAGAATTGTCAGAAGTGCCTATTATTTAAAAGCTAGCAACATTTCCTAGTAAAAATCTGGTTAACTCCTGGCGCTCGCCTTGTTAAAACGGAATTTGATATAGCGGTAACTTTCTAGCTTGATTGATATTCATTTAATTGGTGATTCAGTTTATCAACTTCCTCTCATCTTCACCACCTTCTCCTACTTTCGCCGTGTCTTTATAAGCACATTCCTTTATCGTATCTGATCGGTCTCTCCTATCTTTCCTGTTTCTCCCTCGAGGAGACTTGTTCAGGGTAAACTCTCCATTCTTGGAATAGTTCAGACGTTCTCGCGTCAAATAAATGTTGGCCCCCACCGGGAATCGAACGCTTTCGCCAAAAGCGAACACACTGCCCACTAGGCTATCCGGGGACCCTGTACCTTTAACAGAACTGTCCGCCGGTCACTCATCGCGCGCGCGCCGCATTGCGGACCACCGCCTCATGAGCAATGCCTTCTCCATCGAGAGTGACACCCTTCCCTCCCATTCTTTACCATTCTTATTCCCACGCCTCTCTGACGGACGTCGCCATGTCACAATCGCACATGTTCCTTTTTCGCATTGTCTCCATTAGTTTAATTCTTTTCATCTCCAAGGCCGATTTTTTCCGTTTCAATTTTCATTATCTCTGATGAGTTATTAATTAAAATTTGTGTCAAGAAAAAGTTTTAGAAATTTTATTCGCTTTTATGACTAGAAATTATAAGGTTAGTTAACATCTCGAGATAAAAGTCTCGGAATGTTATTGTTGTAGGTGTGAGATGTAGTGAGGTATGAAATATGGTGGACGCTGTTTATCTTTTGCCCCGAGTGGAAGATACATGCTAACTACATATTTATAATTTTTTTGGAAATAATTGTATTTTTAGATTAATACAAATAAAGTTAAAACTTCATAAATGTCAAGCATACATAACGTGACCTATAATTAGAGCGGTACGTCCTGGGATTTTGGACGGGTAATTTAACGTAGGATGATTAAGTTTTGAAACATCTTTCTTGCCTTGTGTAAGAAAAGAAATTAGGGTAATTTACACGTAATGTTTTGAATTAGCAACCTAGTTTTTGTTGCTGAGTATCATAATCAAAAAAGGGATACCTTGGCAGCGTTGCTAGCGCACTTGATGAAAGCAACTGCTAACTTTGTTACTTAATGGAAAGTCTTCATGTTTGCAACTTGTCACAGGCCATTAATGTTACTTAAGAAAAGAACTTAATTGGTAATGTCCTCAAAAATGGGGTCGTTAAATGGCGTGGGTATCATAGGAGAGCTCGGTGATGCAAAATGTGCGTTTATGTAATGGTTACTTAAAGAGGAATGTAAATGCTAACAATTCTTTACGGCATGACTTAGCGGTAGGTCTCCGTAACGTAAGGAACGTTAAGTTTTTTTCTGATGTCCCTTTCTATCATTTATGCTTCGATGAAATTATAACCACATGTTTGCTAGTTTCTGTTCGAATTGACAGAGGAGATTAGGTTTATGTGGAATAAAAGCATGGAATGTAGAATTTGAAGTACGATACCGGTTTCCTTAGGTCTTTCAAATAAAAGCTTAAACATAATGTAAGAGTGCCATCTGAATGATGTGAATTTTAAACTCGGAGCAGTAAAACCATAGAAAGTCCGAAATAATTGTGATTTCAAAGTAGAGGACATTGGAACGTCTGACGTATTCAAACTTTGAAAAATCTTTTCTCATTAGCAATTTTCCATTTCAGATAATAATGTGTATTCTCTCGAAACATTTGTTGTTTGTAGACTCATTTATCGTGAAAGTTTTTTTCGGAGTTCCGTTTTCTTTGTAGAGGAAAATTTAGTTTAATTAAAGTAATTAAAGTTTTGTCTGAGGTAGACGTGTCATTCCTGGGGCTTTGTGTCCGGCAGGGAGTTCTCATCCTTCCTTTCTTTTCCACTTTCTTCTTTTTTCCTTATCTCAGCCCCATCAACCCTCTCTTATCTTCCTCCAGACCCCGTCTTCCAGATGGCTCGATCTTCCATACCCGTCTCCTGCCGCCGTTTCACCGAGATTCTGCAAGGAGGAGCGTACTTCCTTCCGTTTTACCGCTTCAATTCACCTTTAAATAATGCGACCATTGCCTCGCACGTTAATGAGCATCACTTTCGTTTATTGCCGCGAGTAAAGATAGCAACCAAGGGAAAGGAATGCGGAATAATAAGTTTGTCTTCATTAAATGTATCTTTAGGTCTGTAGAAATGGTTCAGGTGGGTATTTCCAGACGTCTTGAAAATGAAAAGTAAATTTTCGCAGAAGGTTAAGATTTAGTTTTTAAAGGAAACTTGAGGTTGGAATTTGGTGTTTTTGAGGTATTCTTGTGGTATATGACAATGAGGAAGACAAAAGATAACTCATTAAAATTTATAGTCATGCGTTGCGAATCTTTTATCCTAGCTTATCTTTTGTTTTAGTCTAAAATCTCATTGTTTTGTTTGCGGTTTTTGTTCAAAGTTCTATTCTTTATTCTTCAAAGAACTATTTCCTATGCTAAGTATCGAATCTGCCTACAAATCGCTACTAGGAAATTAATTTCTCCTTGTTTATGATTTCTATTAGTATTCCTAAAAGTAAGGGAAGATTCCCTTGCAACCGACCGAGCGGAAATTCTGTCCGCCCTCGTCCTAAACCATTAGAAGAAATGATACGAAGATTATGCTGTCATAGATACTCCAACGCCCTGATAATATCATTCTGTTAGCTACATCATTATCTATTAATCTCTGATATTGGTTTTTCTTCGGAATTATCCTAATACCAAGGTTTTAATCAGCTTACTGTAAACAGAAATTATCTCTTAGGGTTGTGCGAAGTAAAGCGCTTGTTGCTAAAATTTTTCGATCTATTTTTTATGTATGCATTTATGGATGTATTTTTTGTTACTTTATGAACTATATTCTCAATACAGATATATATTTTTAAATATCCCTATACTTATGTTATTTAACCTTCTAAAAATCCCGCAGGATCCACCGAAGTTAACTTTACATTATCACTATCAAGCCTAATGATTTTTTGAATCGGTAGTAGTAGCTTTTTTGAAAGTTCTTCGACAGCTAAGGTAATTTCGCATGGAACCATACCGGAAGTTGAACCTGGGACCGCTGTTATCGTAGGCGAACGCGCTACATTGCTGTGCGGGAGTATTTGAAATCAGCTTCAGAAATTTTATATTCTATGAAAGTGAGAAACGTATTTTATTTTAAGTTCAATGATGTTGGAAATTGATCCCGTTGAAAAATACTACTAAAGAATTCTTCCATTTCTGCTTCCGACGGATAAAGAAATAATCCTAAACACTGTAACACTTGTCTATTTTGCTGAATTATCTCTTGAAGAACTTATTAGGTTATTTGTTTTTATAATTTCGTTGTCTTTGAGGTTTAGTATTACAGCGTAATATTGTATAAAATATTACATTTTTATATTTTACGAAATACATTCTCCCTATTAATAATTCTTATTCGTAATATTTCATTACAGTGAAGCCTTGCATTATGAACTTAATTTTCTTTTACCACATTCAAGAAACTTTATATCTTTTCCTTGTTGTCTTTTTCCTCAGGCTGAACCCTTTTATATTCGGGTCCATCTTTATATTAATCTACCAATTACGCAAACTTTGTATCAACCACAAACATTTCATATTCACGAAAAATCACACTGGTAACTCTGTCTGCATTCAGATTCAAATATATGTCTTCGCTATACGTTTCCTGGAAGATTTGCTCTTAAGAGAATTGCAGATTGTTGGGTAAGTGGAATCTCTTTAAAATGCAAACAAAGGCAGCCACTCAAGGGGAGTATTTACCTCAGAAGTTCTCGAGTGAATTATTCCAAGTAAGGCTCTCGACAATTATAAGTCATTATTTCGTCTAGCTTCTTAAAAATCTCATTAGCATAAGGCCGCACTGAGTGGATACGTAATCACTAACTCCGCAATCCATTTTCTTCGTCTGTTATGGTTTGGGGGCTTTCTCTCCATGCATGTTATCGATTCGTCCACAGGCGAGCGTTCCTCGTCTTTCTGAATGAGTTAATGACATTTCTCCGTCTCATTCAGCGCCCCTACTTATTCGTGTGGTGTCTTTAACGGCCTCAACTTTCCTTTTCAGCAGAACCTTTTGGAAGCCGAGCATTCGTGGTCGTAAAGACGTGCTTTGCGGAATGGAAGACCGCTTTGACTCTCCTTTCCGTAGCTTTCTGCCAAGACTTTCTTTCCCCGCGAATTTATCCGTGCCTTGCCTAATTGGGAAAAGCCTCTCTCTAGCAGCCGCCATGTTTTGACGGAGATCATTGACCTAAAAAGTCGGGTTTTATTGCTCCGCGCACTTAATACTTTCGTCAGGTACAGGCGGATTCGCCACTCGGAGCGGTGGTATATTTAGGGGATGCGCGCCCTTTCTCATTGTTGCGGCTCAATCCCCTGCGACCCTTTCTCTGGTTAATTGGCTTCAGCTGAAATTAGCGATCAACAAGTCGCCATGTCGCGAATTCTTGCGCGTGCATCATTAAATGTCCTCGAGAGCTCTCCGCATTCCTCAGAAAAATTAATTAAGAGTAATAATAGTGATTGTACGGAGTCATTATGGGGAGGAAGATTTTTGAGGCTCAGCATAATTGGTGCTCGGCAAATAAAATCTTCTTTCATCCTATTTAGAAAATCAATTTTCTAAGCCGCTTTTTTCCTCCGCTAGCGACATTCTGCATCATAAAATAGGTCAAATGAATAATGGGATAGTTTTACTTAATTACAGCTAATCTGGACATTGATTGGAAATGCACCTGATTTTTTGCTGATATGAGGAATACCCACAAATCCAAATTTCGTCGAAACACTTGGTTTCCTATTGAGAATTCAACAATCATCAAACTGCATTAAAACAATTATTCAAAATTTTAAAAATGTACGCTTTTAGGCTCTATTACGTGAAGCAATCGTGGCAAGCAAATGATTATATTGAGTTAGATTAGAATTCAAAGTAACTGTGGCGTTTTTACGTATTTTAATTCATTTATTTGCCCCCTGCTGTTATTCTTTGATTACTCTACGCCGATATCTTGCGCATTTAGATACTTGTTTCTTTTCTATTTAATGTTGTCTATGCAAGGTTTGGAATTCATACAAAGATTGCAATAGGTTCGTGTTCATAATGTAAATACATATTTCCGAGCACTTACAACTGCTCTATTATGATTCTGAGCTTTTTCTGTGGAAATTTTTGGTCGTAAAGAAACAATTTGGAATTACATTCTCTATTAATCTCATATTCAGAGTAGCATGTGAAGTGAAAAATCAGACATTACTCGGCAGATCCCAAGCATTAATCTCCAAGTTTACGTTTGAAATCAGATTCTCAGAAATTTAAACGGAGTTGATATTGTTACTTTGTTACTTATAGAACTTAACGAAAAGTTAATAGGAAGACATTAGTATTCTTTCTACGCTAACAGAACAAAGAGTTACTTCCTGTAATTTTTTCTGTCCTATGTGCTGGAGTTCGATTCAATGTTTGAATTTCGATATTTATTTGAAATTATTGAAAATTTAATTTCACGGATGAAGTAAATCTTAAACGCAATACATGTATGTGTGAGTTCGTGAAAGATGTTATTCTTAATCCAATCTCTAGTCGTACCCTCACTCGTACTTGAATTTATTGGTTCATTACGTTAACGTTCCGTTTTCTTTTATAGATTACCCGCAATACATCTTTACTTTAGGAATTTCGCTTTGGTTAAGCATTACGAATGTTAAACATGAATATTATATTGGTGGCATAAAGGAAAAGATACCGAAAATCTATCCTTCGTCAATGTTGATCGAATGCTGTGAAAGACCATTCTGAAACTTGCATCCTTAATGCACTGATTAAAACCAAGTACAAGAATTAAAACTCAAGAAAACTAAATTATCCCCTCTCTCTATATCTATTGTACATTTCCGTCCATTGAGACCCAAACTTAATTATTACTGCGGAAATTGTCAATACTTGCCTTTGAGTAATGATAATCTTGTTCGAGATGGTTCATTAGTTTCGGTTATGGATAACATTGTGTTATAAAAATATTGTTGCAAATGAGATGTGTCATTGGGGTTGGTAAATAGAGCCTTCTGCCCTTTTTCGGGTATTTTGTGTTTGACATATTTCGTTGAAGAATCTCTTTCCTTCTTCTACCTCTCCGGCTTCGAGCGATTTCAGAGGCTCTCTGATAAATTCCTTGAGAGTTCTTCTGGAGTCTTGAGGCGGGAATGTGGTGGAGGAATGTGGAGAATGGGTCCTGGGGAATGAACCACAAGGCGGGTGGAAGAAGAATTGGCAGCTTGTCCCTTTCGGGAAATATGTTTAATGGATGAAATACTCGGCAAAATAATAAAGAGGGTGGAATGTAGGCAGATGCCATTTATTGAAAGATGACGGTCTTTTTTGTGAAGATAATTCCGCTTTCACCAAACGGTGCTAATGCCAGAGAGCATATTGGTGGTCATACTGAAAATTACAATAAAAAAATTAATTTGCTTGAAATATTAATTATGATGAACATTTATTTATGTAATGCTCGATGATCTTCCTCGCGATTCAATTAAATGTCGTGGACGGTTCACGGAAGATTCCTGTCTTTTGCGTTGCTTGTGAGAGATTCATAATGTTATATATTTTTGCTTCGAGGTTCATTTAATCGTTTGACTTATAATTTAGATTGAAAATATCCAAAATGTTTTTTATTTATTGTTAATTAACTGTTCTTTCTGTTCCCAAATGCTGTCCTATTTACAAAATTACAATTAACTTATAAGTATACGAATTAACGATGTGTGCGCATAAAATCTGATTGTGCACCCAAGTAAGTTCCGCTGATGGTAAATTCTTATTTTTCCGAAATTTGAGATAGAATTCCTTTTGTATACGTTGACTAATCAGTTTTGCTTTGCTTAATACAAGAGAAGAATACGAAGAAGGAAATATTACATGGGTTTAAAAAACCTAAGTCTGCACGTAGGAAAAAATAAAACCCTACAGGAAAGCACCCGTGAGAATTTGACCCACGTCAAAAACCTGCGGAACTCATTGACAGTAGCAAATTAAATTTAACAGGAGTACGGAAAAGGTGAAAAGAAAAAGGAAGGTGTCGGCAACAGCAACACCGCTGAAAAAAAATAGACAATATAAGTGCACACTCATACAAAAAAAAATCCATGTAAGGTCTGGTGATGAATTTAAAGTACATACAAAAAATAAACAGTAGAAAATGATATATTATTGAACGATTAGGTCGTCAATTCCTTGGTGTAAGGGTCGCATATCTGAGTACGCTACTGACTCTGCTGTGGCTATTATCTATTATAGGGTGTCTGTTTATAGATTAGCTACTATGTATTACGAGTCAAAAAAAATATCATTATTATATGTACGGAAGATTGATAAAACGTTTACTTCTATTGAGAAACCAATCGTATAGAGCCAAAGAATTTTTATAGTGTAATTTTTGTTGGGGAAGTGTGAAATTATTATTTTATCAATTATACTATTAAGTTGCCGCAGAAGAATAAAGAGAAGAGTAAAAAGTATTCCTCATATCTAAAATTTTGTTTAACGATCCCCGTTGTCTCCATTTACAGGTCGCTTTACGCAGCAATGTCGTGATTTCCGTTGCGTAAACGGGTTAACTTCCACTGAAAATGTCGCCAACCCATTGTATGTACTTAGAAATGAAGGAGATGATGTTATGAATTAGAATACTCCAAAGGCGAACAAATAAGCTGTTATTTACTGCTTGGAGTTATTTAAGTTGAATAGAAATACGTAAACTGCGTATAAAAAGAAATTCGTTAAAATGACATGAAAATCTTACTTATGTCATCAATAGAATCGTATCATCTCCTGGTTTCGAAACCACATCTTCATCATCAGGAAAACCGAAGAAGTTGTGACACGTATTTAAGAACATAAAGAAAGCGATCGGATTTTGTTCTCTATCTCAAAATGTGAGCGAATTCGATGAGTTATCGCGACGGTTATCTTTCAGGAAATTTTTATGTCGAAAAGAGTACTTAATTTAAAATTTACTACTCTTTTATAACATTTTATATCAATATTAAATATAAAAAATAAATCAGAATTTTATTTATCCTTAGTTATGGAAATGAAATACGCTAGCATATCAATAATTTTCCTTTTCAGCACAATCAAATGATCGTCGATTTCACATAGCATTCTAATTGGTTAGGAAGGTGAATCTGTAAAGAATGACTTTTTTTCCTCGCGAAAAACTAATACACGATATAATATCTAGGAAAATGGAGAGTAATGAGATAGAATATATATCGTAATAATGGAAACATGCGACAAGCTTGTCTTTCTTTTGGAAACTCATGATTATAGTAAGGTTTACTAACGTTCCGTGGAACATTGGTTTAGAAGCACCGATCTACGAAATCTTACGGTGCACTACTATAGTTGGGAAAGTCTGGGAAGGGATAACCAATCTCTTAAAGGAAGAAAATTTCCGCTTTCGGTGATTTACCTAATTATGATGAGTTTCGGCGGGAAATTCGTCGAGAGCAGGGAACCCAGCCTCTAAATATCTAATGATAGTGTCTCTTGAAAGATGCGGTAGGCCATCTGCAGAGGGAAATTCGGGCAGTTTCCCGCATTACCACCGCTCATTTTGGGGCATGTTGCGAGCTCGATGAATCCACTTTGCTGGAAGCGATCAGTATCATGGAAAAATTCCCATCAATCGTCGCTAATCAACCGTTCGTTGGTAAACAATCGGGGACAGTGAGCCAATGAGGAGCGGCGGTGTCTTCTGCGATCCTCCCCCCGGAGATCCTCGCTGGATGCTCATCTCTCGCATCCCTTCGGGACCTCCTTACGGGAGAACATCGCCAGGAGTGGAAAATAATATTAAGACCTCTTTCCCGCCTATTCACTATTCTCTCTGCTTTTATCCCAGCAACCCCCTTCCTCATGCTGCGGAGCAAGGCGTTATTAAAATGGAGGCGTGGTCGTGATATCGATTGCTCCTCTCCCAACCGCTCGATATTTGTGCTCTCCGCTCGAGGCCACTCGAATAACGCCCTCAGATAAAGCGCCTCGGGAGCTATCGGTCGTAGTCCCATCTCCAACTTTGTTTCTGCGAATGGATAGACTCTGCATAATGGGTTTATTGAGAAGAGTGCTATTCGACGACTAGAGGCCGGATGTGACGCCGGAAGATCCGCGGCAAAATTCCGAAGCGAAGTTCTCGGTATCGGAAAATCTTGGAAGTTTTCGAGCGAGTTCTCGCGGCGGTTGACGAATGACTCACGATTATTTTTCCGAAGAAAGTGAAGGATTTTTGTTTCTCTTCTCTCTAAGAGGGTTTACGTTAAGAAAATCTGTGGCTCGATTCATCCGTCTTTAGCTTATGGAAGCGCCGAAAATAGTAGTTTTTGTCGTTTCTGCAAAGTGGGGTACGTGAATTCGGTCACATCCTTCTGCCTTTTGTTTCAGAATTCCGCAGCATGAGCTCACTGTGAATCTTTGGGGAGTATGAGTCTTTCGTATCGGTTCAGCTGCTAATGCATGTGTAATGCAGGAAATGTAGCTGAGGCTATATCATGCAATTGAAAGATTTGAATCAAGTTTGCGAATGGGTCCAAGCCTATGATCGCTTTAAAAAATTTCTAAATATATGCGATTTAATCGCTGCTCCCTTTCTGTCCAACGTTTCTCTACTCCTTCGGTAATGATGTTTCCAAAATGTCGCGCCGGAATTGAATGCCGGATGTAAACTCGTGGCATTTTGGTTGCGACGTTCAATCCGTTGGTAATCCTCCAAAAGCGTACAACCGCGGGTTATTTCTGCTAACGAGATTCACTGGAAAAGTTGGATTCACCACTGCCATTCCGCGATTCGGTTAAATTTTTATTTGGAAACTTCCTCGCCCCTCAAATGTGATATCCTCTAATTTTCTTTTCTTTTGATCTTTACAGTTTTCGCAACTAAGCGTTCTTCTGCTGGTTGAACTCTTTCGGGCGATTTTATCATCGCATCCCATCCACTACCACGTTCTACATTTCATCGCGTCAAATATTATGTACTATTGCAATGATTACTATCATCATCTTCATTGCGTGCTATTACATATAAGTTAACAACCAGATGGCAGTATTTACTTCAGTTGTTCAAAACATTTGGCAGAAATAAATACATCGACAGTTAAAATAAAAGAAATGCAATGAGCGACTGTAGGTATTTCAAAAATCATACAAAGTTACCAGAAGTAATACATCCCACATTTTACTTGATGCGACTCTTAAAAAAATTTAACACGCAAATATAAACGATGGTATTGTATTAAGATTGTAAATTAATTTTAGAGATAAATCGGGGATCGTCATTTTAGAAACGAGAATCATAAAATTAACTTGAACACTTTGACGTAATGGAAATTTGTTATGTATAAAACAGACATATCGTGATATTTACTTATACATACAATAATTATCATAATTACTGCTGGAAAACAAGAATGGGTTTCTTATACGTATTTTCGTGGTTCTATCCTAATCTTAATGCGTTCATTCGATGGACACCCAGTGTCCCTTTTGCACATTAACGAATTGGAAGTCTTTACGGGCGGAAGGTCCGGAGAGCAGATTCTACTGATTAGAAAGGGGTCGTTGAATGGCAGCAACTGACTCCAAGGTATTCGGATGAAGGAAGCTTTCGAGAGGGTAGCTTCGAAAAAATGTTGCCGATGAGCAGAAGTGGAATGAAGAGACCTTTACGGGGAAAGGTTGAGATTGCGGAATTCTGATTCTAAAGAGCTTTGTGACGCTCCTTTCGGCTCTTATTCTTTGTCCTTGTCACTACTGCGCTAATCTCGCCCGTCTCCATCCTTTGCTACGCTTGGAAAAGATATTTAAAATTTTAAAATTCTGTTCCTTTGTGTTGTTTGGGATGGAGTGTGTAGACATTTTTGTGGAAGGTTGAAGTCTGGTCTATTTTCACAAGGTAGAGTTTAAAGAGTCGATAAAATTCAAAATTTTATAATGTTATTTTAAATTACGCACAGTCCGCAACCTTGCTGTCGTAGGTGAATTCAAAAGAGAATAACGGTTGAAATAATAACGTTGAAGCTTCACAAAATTTCCTTTATTAGCGACCGATTTCAGCTACTTATAGCTGTCATCAGGTGACACTCATGGCCAAGAAATTTTTTGAAGCTTGAAGATTCTTATTTCAACCATTATTGTTATGGAGTTTCACATAATAACGACTTCATCCATCAATTCTATCAAAAGAAAAAAGTTTGAAATTTTACAATTTGGTCGTGGTATCATATCGAAGGAATTCATTTACATTCTCATCGCATAATGGCTTTGATTACGATGGAAATAAATTGTTTTCAGTAACCGTAATTTGACAAATTTCACTTATTTTCTTTTAAATCGGTTATATCACATTATATCATCACATTTATATAAAATATTTTTATTTTATGTATATTTTTACATGTGTGTGTAAGACCTTAGAATCATTTTTGTGTTCTCCTCTGGAGGCAATAAAAATGAATAAATTTTTATTTTCAACGCGTAGTATTATGCCAGTTTATCCTTCATTCATTCCACCGCCATTTCCGATATTGCCCTCAACGGCGCGGCTTGTAGGATTAAGATGTTAGTTCGCGGGTTTAAAAACGTGGACCGTAATTTCCTTCTCCGAGAGGCAGGAAGTTGGGTCGGAGCGACTTTACAGGAGAAGGCGTTATCTGGATCCGACACTCCTCGCAGCGAAAAAGCTATGAAAAAGCTTAATCAATCCTCGTTAGCTGGGTAAACAACGCTCACATCAGATTAGAAGAAAGAGGGAATGAATAGCGCGGAATTTAGCTCTTGCGTTATGAGAGTCTTACAAGGGTTTCGGATTGATGCGAATCGCCTTTTTCGGCTAATTGGAACGAGGGAGACAAAAGGAAGGCCCTGTGATGGGGATCGTCAAGTCGATAGGAAAGCGCATAGGGTGCGTGTTTGGTTCGGCTCCAGGCCCCTGGAATCGGCTGGAAGTGGGCGGGGTCGCCTCTTCTCCAGCCTGGCGCCCTATCCATCTCTCGCCCCATCCTCTCCTCCGACGTTTCTTGCTCCTCGGTGCTCTTCGAATACAATCACCGCTTTACGGTCACAGTGGCTCTTCGCGCTCAGACCTTTCCCTTTTTATCTCCTGATGTCTTTCGCGATTTTTGAGATTTCCTGCGAGCTCTTTGACCTTGACGTCTTTCTCTTCGATGAAGATAGCGGATCCGTGCCCTCTCGACGATTTTATTTCCCTTTGAAGTCCATAGTCTCGTTGAAAAAAATGTTTCGGATAAAATTCTCGTATTCGATGGCCGATGTCACCGTTGTGCCGTTTATGCACCGAACTTATGTAGCTAGAGCGGTAGCTAGAAGATAAATGACGATTTTTATGAATATTAGGGTTTAGAAGTAGGTCATTGGTGGCTCATGCTCTTATGTCTTAATTCTTGGACTTAAACATTATTTAGTATGTTCGGTAATTTGCCAATTCCGCATAATTGCGGAGAGAATTATTGGTCGTTCGTTATCTCTATTATTGAAATGTATTATTTGTGATACTATATTTGTGTTCTACCTTTCGGTAGGTCCATGTGCCTTAATATTCCCTACTCAACGCCATTTCTTTCGCGTCCTGGCAACTTACCTTTATGTCATCTAACAGCTTTTGTCTTTGTCTTCCCGTCTGCCTTTTCCCTTGCATTCTTTAGCAATCCCTCTACTCAAAATATTTTACCCACCTATTTCCTCTGTCGAATTTTAATTACGTCAATTAACAACTCCTCTCCAACTCTTACCCCTCTGTGTTTGTTTTTCTATCGATCCAACTTACTTATTTGTAATAATATAGTTTCTTGAAATTAAATATTTAATCTTTTTCATTGTTTTATTTGTCTAATAGTAGCCATAATTTTTTCTTTGTTTTGCTAATGTGGATCGGCTATCGCACGTTTTTTATTTTCTGGAATGTTCGATCTCTTATCCCGACTTAGTGGATAGTGGTGATCAAGGAGTAGAAACATTACCTCTGTAATATCAACTGAAAATTGCAATTCACGGTTTCGGACCTAGAAATTGTTTTCTTGTGGAACTAGGATATGGGAAGCTGAGTCAGTGATTTTAGCTCATTCGTCCTACAAATTCAACGTCGCTTCTCTCCAAAGCCTTAAGTTTTATTCATCGGAAATCATCCAACGCATAACGCAAAAATTTGGGATGAGCATTTAGCCTATCTAAGTAGATGACGCTTCTTCTTTTTTGTTTTTTCTGTTTTTAAAACGCTGATGTAAATAAATACGATGACTGAAGCTTTGACACATGAAGATAGTTATTCCAATAACCGTGCGTCATTGAGGCATATGATGAGGCTTTAATTTAGTTCTTGTTTAAATTTGTTGTTATATACTTAAGTGTTTTCTGGAGTATTATTTGACATATTTATTGTCAACGTAGACATGGTTTCATTAGTTTCAGACATTTTTATTTATGATTGGTGTTGGTGGAACAATTTTCCCCTGAATTACTGCTTCCATGATGTATTTAAGCCTGCTTTTCCGGAATTTTAGCTAGTCATACCTGTATAAAATGTATAAAAGGTGTTTAAAAATAAATGTTGTTTCGTGAGATCAGTTTTGTAGGATCTGATCGATCATGGCTTTGTCCTCGGTAGTAAAGGAAAGCAGTCATAATAACTCTTCCTCCACTCTTTTCTAATTACTCCTGTGACCTTTAGTGTAATTATGTGTAAGCTTATTGTAACCCGTACTTAATACCCTCATTTTATAATAATATTATCATCGTAGTAAAATGTAGGTGCTTCAGTAAATTTGGAAAATTGCAACTTTAATATCCCATAATGATCAATCAGTAGGTTAGACATCAGTCAAGAATGATGATTAAATACAGCAGAAAATCCTCTGAGGGATTAATCTAAGTAAACCTGATACAGTAAATTTTACTTAATTTTTTTTCGATCATTAGCCGAACGAACAAAGCATACGCTGTGATTCGCAAAATTTAAAAAAAATTCGGGAAACTGGGTAAATTTTACAAAATATATGCAAGTGCTGTGACATCCAAATCTTTGTTCTCTCCATCATTAAAGTACTTCCATAGTATCATAGCTAGAATGAGCATCTTCTTGAATTTGTAATTGTAAAACATTTGTTTCCATTGACGGAACTTCCAGCCAAGCTTGTTAAAATCCTCTCCGTGACAAATGTTTCCGATAATTGGCAACCAATCCCGCGGGATCTAGCGGAGAAAAAGGCAAATTGGCTGTGCAATTCATGTTCTGAAATTTTAGTAATTGAAGTGACATAATCTTTGAAAGCTTGCGCTTGATATCATGGATATTTACGTATAGATTATGAAAGTTTTGCACCATCTGTTTAAAAATGTGCTAGAACTGAAGTATCAGAATATAAAGCAAGGCTCATTTCCTCCCTCATTCGATAAATGCCATCTATTTCGAGCGTAGCACAGAATTTCAATTTTGATGCTATCAGTTATATCTCCGGGCGTGAAAATCGAGTTCGTCGACTCCATCCCCGTGGGCATATGGTGCCCACTTGAGACGAAATTCCAGTATTATTTGTTATTCTTTTCTTCGTCTCGTATTTTAACTGTTGTCGCCTTGAAGGAACTTCCTAGGCTTCCATATCGAAGTCTTCCCTCATTTCTTCCTCAAAGACTTCTCTCGAATTTCCTTCGCTTTGCCAAGAATTTTTACCCTTTCTTATTCGTAAGAAAATCTCAAATTCCGAAGCATTTCCTTTCGTGGTCGCTGCATCTCTTTGCTCTCGTTAGATTGTGATCAATGTTACAAAAAATAAACTTTAATCTACGAAACTTAGCGATATATTTACCTTGCACGGTCGTATACTGACGAATAAGAGGAGTAATCTCATGTAAAATATAATTTTATTATCGTTACCACGAATTTCATTTTGATCTTCTTAAAGGCAGTTCGTGCATTTCTTTTAATTGGAAATTTTTGTGTGATCTTTAAAACCAACTTCATAAACTCCGTAGCATTTTATGATGTCTCAAGGAAGATTTTATTTCTTGTGGATTTTTCGAAGACCTATAAAGTACAATTCTCCTGAAATGATAAAGTAATTTTAGGATATTTTGTACGTTTTCAGCATCACGGGAACGTGATTTGAAAGGTATTTTGATGTACATTTAGTTCTTCATGGTGATCACTATTTTATAGGTATTCTCCGGATCCCCTCCGCAGTATCATTTTGAAGTTTCACAGTATTTTCCCACATCTTTGAACGTAGGCATTCTTCGCTTTTCTCTATTACAAGCTTAGAATAAATAGAAAGGTTTGAAAAAAGTAATAAGTAAATACTTTAATCTATTCTCTACCACAAAATAAGGAAAATCACGACCCGGGTTTCGCTCCATAGCATCATCATCTGTTGAGAATTCAAACATGATGATGATGCTATGCATTGAAACCCGGGTCGTGATTTTTCTTACTTTGCAGGATAAATAGAACTGTTTATCTTATTTACTTTTTTCTATAATGGCATACAACCAAGTGAAGATCGAAACCATCTACGCTATTTAGAAAGGTTTGAATTTGCAATTGCAAGTTAAAAGGTATTTTTCTTCTATTGGAAAACTCTGAAAGGTAGAGTTATAGGGCAAGATCGCTGGTTATGTCTGGGTTGTTGTTGATATTTTTCAGTTCTCCTCTCATATATGAATTATTTATCATAAAATAAAAGGAAAGTAGCTCATGCCTGAGGAAAAAGCTGTAAAAATCCAAAGGAGAAGGGAACGTGAAAAAATTCTGACTGGACCGGAACTTGAACCGGAGTCTTCTGATTTCCGGGTGACTGCTTTAGCCATTGAGCTTTCTGGCCAGATCGTTTATACTTGCCGTTTGTGAGACTTTGTGAATAAGGGCTAGTGGTTCGTATGACTAAGCAGCATCGTCCACAGCCACGACCTCAAAGAGGCACCGGTCGTACAAAGTGATGAAAAGTAGAACCCCCTTGGCTAGCCCTTGCCTTCAATTTTTCGCAAACGGCATGAATAAATGATCTGGTCAATGGCTAGGGCAGTCTCCCGGAAAGTGGAAGACTCGGATTCGAGTCCCGGTCCAGATAGACTTATTTCATGCCCGTTTCTCCTTGGGAATATTCCTAGCCGTACGAATTTTCGTGCAGTAACATCCTTATCCCTTTCGTTCTATAAAGATCCCGTCCTTTATCCCTGTTAAGAATTTTGGATTTATTATTTGGATTATTATTTATTTTGGATTTATAATTTTTACTGCTGGTAAAAATTACAACTAGAGTTTACTAATCCTTCTAGGCTAACCAAGTTGTAGGTAGAGGCAAAAACAACAAGCGTTAGCTTTAGCTATCCATCATGATTTTTCTCGTTTTTAACTGAGTATAATATGTTCATGATCATTCTCATCACATTGCTTTGCTATTCCACACTATGTAAATGTAAATTAAAGCCTCTATATACGATATGAATAGAAAAATATTTTCCTTGAAATAAAGTATAAAATTTCTTTTGGTGAAATGGACTCAACGATCACAGTTTCTCGGAATAGTACTCAACGATCACAGCTTCTCGGAATAGTACGACCTCAGCTCGAAAGAAATCGAAACTTTCGTCGTAATGCTCGGAAGATCGTGGTCTCGCGCTATCACTTCGGAGGAATCAGTGCGTCTGAAGAAGTCATTCCAGCTTCGCTCTCGAGGCAATCCCTCTCCTCGGTCATCCATCAATAGATGAATCTTTCTAATCGTTACTCACGGCCATAAAATCGACCCATAAACACAACTCCCTCATCTGGGCATGCGCTCATTCCACGGACATCTCATTCGCGGTCCGAATTATTAGGTAGAGAGTTGCCGCGAGACAATTCTCCCTAAAACTCCCCTCCCCTCCGTCCCCACCCCCGCATCCGTTCCCCTCTTCGACTCATACGTCACGCGAGCGCCTTCGCGCAGAGGACCGCCACCGCTCGCCGGGGCTTCTACCGTCTCCGCAGTTCCTTCCCGTGCGACGCAGCTGCGGGAGTTTTCTCCCCATTTTGCGTACCGATCCCTCGTTTTTCACCTTCCCCGAAAGCGGCACCCCCTTGTCTCCTGCACCCGAAACCGCTGCACCCACTACCGCACCTGTGGCTCCTTGCTTTCCGCCATTTTCCGAGGCCGCCCTCATCCTTGGGGTTTTGCGATCTCCGGTTCCTTCTGGGAGGATTCGCATAGTGCTTGACTGTTTCGGTTCCGCGCGTCCATACCACTGAGTCACCCCTCCGCGCCGTCTGGAGGGGTCGTTCTTTCCCATCGCATTCAAGGGGGGGCGCTCATTGTTATTTGTGCCAACCACGTGCTCGCGCATGGTTTCAGCATTGTTTCTGTCTCCGGGTGTCATTCTTGGTGACTAATGCATTGGAAGTGGTCTTGAGGAAGACGATAGGAACTGTTTCCCGTTTGTGTGTGACTAAGGCAGGGGAAGCAATAATTTATTTCCGCCCGTTTCTGGACTTTGTTATCTAGAGAATAACCGAAAAAGTGGCATGAGTATGCTGCGCAGATTAGCAGAAGGAATCGGCGTAGGAATGTGAGGAATTCGATCATTTTGGAAGCTTCTTCGTCTCAGCGAGTGAGTTACGCCGCTCTGCAAAATCTGCTCTTTTCGGTGGATGTTGAAGGGACCATTTCGCACCGTTCGGAAAGTAATCTCGACTTAAGATTTTTAATTCTGCGGAAGTGAAATGTACAACCCATGACCACGTTCCGCGGCTCGTTTGATAAGGGACAGTCCGCAAGTGCGGACGTGCATCGGTTGACAGGTTGGACAGGAGGATCGGTGTATCGCTGGTTGTCGTGATTGGTGTGCGGTGGGTGCATTCCTGATGGAGGGAGACCCCGGAGGAGGGCCACGAAAGGGCCCCCGGTTGAAAGCGAGGGTGGAAGGATGAGAGAAGGCCTGGTGGCGGTCCGTCGCCTTCGGAGTCGTCTTTGGCCCTCGAAAGGATGGGCAGGTGACCCCGAGAGGAGGAGGAGGCGGGGCCGAGGGCAGGAGATGAAGCGCTACTCGGATCGCTGCCGCGATTGGGCCAGGGATTGCTGCTCTGTGAGTCACGATCAGAGGGACCCTTTCCGCTTCGGGGTTCGACCCCTTAGGGCCTTCCTCCCCCGAGGAGTCTTTGAGCGTTGCATTGCCGCTGAGTTAGCAAATAGCTGCCCCTTGACGCATCGGACGCTTTAAGGAGAAACTATGGTCGAGGTCAGCCTGTTTCGACAGCGAGGGCCTTCGGGGGTTAATGCGCGCAAATCTGAACGATTGGTACCGGATAGAGAGTGACAGCCGAACATTAATATTACGCTGGTTTCTAAGAGATCTATCTAGACATGATGCAATTTCGTTCCTTAAAATAGCCATGATAAATGTTATGTGTTCATCGGTCGTGTACTGTGAGATGACCTCTCTCGTAATTCGTTCGGGTTTATGTTTTTTATTGGAAACATTGTGTGACATTTAGCAAGTAAAGGTTTGATTCTCTTTTCCGTCGTGGAGTCTTTCTTTTACTCTTATTATTCCCTTTTTTCTCGGATCGCAACAGTATTCAGTTTATTATTAACTCTCATTTCGTATGACAGCCATTTGAGACTTAAGTGGTTTATACGGTATAACTATTATTTTCGGGAGTAAGCCCCTCCCTTAACGTTTAAGTAACTCATTAAGCTAAAGTTCATGCCCTCGTCAGATTGAATGGAGATGATTAGCACTGTGCTCTATAATCAACGTCTTTGAGGATCGTCTTAAGCAATGCCTTCATTTTTCTAGATTATAAGGAAAGTCATCACTTGAGTAGAGGCTTTCCCTTTTATCAAGTTAAGACTTTCCTTGTAGCAAGATTGCTGAATGAAGTTGTTTAACTGTTTGAAAATGGTAGCAGCAAATTTTCATTTATACCTCTTCATCTTTGGCCAGCTAGTTTCTCTTCTATTCAGCGAGCTACGCTCGATTTCATGGAATATCTCGGGAGGGAAGGCAACCCGCTGCACATATGTGCATTACGTGCTGCGTAGTTCTCCAGTTCTCTAGCATTCAAGAATCTCTTTTAGCTCCGCGCGCCGTATAATTTTCAGATTTCCAGGAACTAGGTTTTTTTTGATTGCCCAGTAATTGTCTTCACTTCATCGCAGTGTTTGTTTTGCCTTCAGACGGGATTCAGCCTTCCTGCGATGAAACTTATAAGGATTATAAAGCAAATTTTCGCATTCTAAAAGGCAACGATCCTTACCTAGCCAAAGACTACGATTGTTGTGGATACCATTACCCATGACGGTGCTTCATTGTGCACCGTATAGTTGTAGCGTATCGAGAGCCTTGGTCTCTCTCACACCGTTGACCTCCTTTTGTTTACAAACACGGCTTCATCGCCATCCCCTTGACTTATGCCCGTTATATATTTCGCATCAGAAGAATTGATCTTTAATATTTAAGACTGAAAATGTTGGCTGTACAGAATTGAGTTTCTTCATTTTCAATATGCTCACAAAAATTCGTGATGTGTAAAACATCAAATATATGTCCTGAAATGATATATTTTTAATTGGTTGTGTGAATGTAAAAATGAGATAATTTAAGCTCATTTCTTTTTATTTGCTGTGTAAATTGGGCAGATTCGGTTAAAGCTAACTAACGTTTAAGTAAAGTTAACTACGACTAGCGCCGGAAGAGATCGATTTCGTATTCATAGTTAGTATTCATACGTCAGCTCGTAAAGAAAGTGTTCCGCCCTAAATATTTCGACTGAATGAAGAATTTCTGTGGCGAAGGTTCAATAAATACTTCCTTGCAGGTACTGGGTTTGTAAATTTTTATAGAAATAAAACGTCGTGAAATTCAAATGGTATAATTCAATAATACTGACCGTAAGAGATTCACGTTATGAGTTTGCTGTAACTACCGCTTGAGTTGATTTCGTTCATTCCTTCGAATTTGTCGGAGGAAGTTTTCATTGCGACTCCATGAAAGAAATCCAATCAAAATTCACCCTGGCCATTCTTCTATCATGTGTTTAATGTTTGCGGCACCTCTCTTTTGGGTGTTCTCTCACGAGCACCCTTTCAGTCTACCCTTTTCAGAGAGGGTACCCGAAGGTTGTTCAGTTCGCTTAAAAGTGATTAACTCATTGTCGCATGAATGTATCCTTTTTTTATTCCCCTTTGGCGCCTCCATCGGCACGATAACAGGGCGCGTGAGTCCTGTTTGTGGTCCGATGAGGTCAGCCGTGGCGGGGGGATGAGGGCTGGGTTGCGTGGTTGCTCTACTCAGGGAGGGCGGTTCCCCAGGTGTGGTCTCTGCCACCTTTATTCCCTTTTCGATCAATGCTGTCCCCCATTTCCCTTCGGATCAAGGGTTTCCATGAGGCGGACAATTTTCGTAGGAAAGCCGAAATGTTGAACGCATAATCATCGTTTTTGCTCGTTTGCTTGTCCAAGAGAAGTTAGGTGTACTCGTATTTGCGATCGGCACAAATACATGAAATGGAATGTGAACGCGTTTCAAACGGGTTACTTGCTAGTAGAATTTGTTTTTCCTAAATGGTTTTACTAAGCGGGGCCTTTTATTATATAAAGCGCCACGTATGTCATTGACGCGATTCGCTGGGAGATCACTTACAGGGGGAATCTTTAAAGGAAACATTCCACGTGGCGTGGGTTTTTGGAAAAATCATTTCTATTTACGTTATTTCAGATCTTAATAGGTTTAACTGATGTAAATATAGAAGTCAGTAGTCAAGTATCTCTTCTCAAAGGAGTATTCTTCAATGTTCGAAAGCCTACTTCTCCTCTTATTTATTTATTTATATTTAGAATTTAAACTAGTAGTAAGTTATTTCTGTATTGTGTTATGATTCTTTGCTGTCGTGTCTTTCTCACCCTTCGTCATGTCCTGCGACGAGGGGCATCTTTTTAAGTAACCTATGCAGATTTTATAAATCGTATTTTTTCCCTGTATGAGCTTGTTATTTTAACAGAGGAGGTGAAGTGAAAGGGAGGTCCGCTCAGATCTCGTTCATCAGTGAGTCCAGTCTGTAATTTTTGTACATTAATTTTTAATTATAGCATTTATTTCAATTTCTTATTTTCCCGAAAAATAATTGAGTTGGCTCTTTAATTCTGTTTACCATTGTTTTCCTAATCAATAGGAACTATTTAAGAATTTTTCCATTGAATGACGCATTCTCATATTTCTTGATAAATCTATTTACTCTCTCTTCCTCAGTAAAGCTTTTTTCTCGATTTCTAATTAAACTATTCAGAAGAGGTGTTCAAAAGACTTGGCTTGGAAATACGTCTATAATTAGAGCATTTAAGACTGGTTTGCCTACGCTTTAAAAAGTGTCTACTCATTTTTTAGGAATTATTCCGCGTTGTCAACGTGACAGTGGATTTAAAAATAGTAATTTCAGTCATGTAAATAAATGTTGCTTCTACCCGTATAATATAAAATTTTCAGTGTTTTCGCTCTTTGCAAACTTTTCG
The DNA here is from genome assembly GCA_000376725.2 of Ladona fulva. Taxonomy (NCBI): domain Eukaryota; kingdom Metazoa; phylum Arthropoda; class Insecta; order Odonata; family Libellulidae; genus Ladona; species Ladona fulva. The sequence continues at coordinate 348,335 of KZ308277.1, forward strand.
TGTAACTCTTTCACCGCGTTTACCGCTATCTGACCTAATGATTTCCATATTTACAATTTTGACTCTGCGACTTTCTATCGTGAATAATTCATATTCATTTCCCAAACTTCATTGAATTTTGGTACATTTGGAGCTATTATTTATTATGTATGTTCATCTATGCTTCCTTTGATATTTTTCCTCGTTTCCTTTTTCCCCATTTCCTTCCTACCGTTAACTTTACGTTGATTTAGTCAAATGACAATTTCTGGGTATTTCCAGTACAAACAGAAGAGTGGTTATTCCCTTATTTTTGTTATTAACTCAGGCTTTGATCCTTCAAATACGAAAAAAGTTGTTGGCGTTTAGAGTGAAATCATCGAAATAAAACCCTCGCTTCAAGTAAACAAAAAACTAAATGTGTCTCATACATTTCTTTTTGCACTCACAAACAGTTTACCCGAGCATTTATTTAGGAAAATGAGTAATTCCGCTCGGAATCCAAAATGGTCCTTTTGGTGCTTGCTTACTCATCGTGAAATATTCCAGTACTGCTTTTTGTAATTTGTTTTTTATTCGATTTTAGGAAGTATTAATTATAATTGAGATTGATGATGTTAATAAGCATATTCTTAATTGGAAAACATTTGTCGAGGCTTTGAGATATCTCGCATTTGTCTCTAAATGTGAATTGAAGTATACGTAAGCACTGTTTGAGCAGATGATACCCGCTGTGGAATCGCTATCGGAAATCTAAGTAAGGATTCCATGAAAATCCAAGCAAGTAGTAATCTACGAATGCAGAAAGCAAATAGAAATTTGCTTTCCCGGCTCTCGCCGGTGAATATACGGACTGAGTGTAACTGCTCGCGTAAACTGAAACTGGTCGATTTGTTTTCCTGTGTTGATTTAGAGTCCATATCTCTTTAAATATTTACTTACCTAAAACTTACGTACTCAGCAACTGTTATGAACTTGCTTTTTATGATGTTGAGTCATATTTTAAGTTAAGCTAAATCTATAATATTTTTTTCGCTAAGTTAAAATTTAAATTAATTGTAAAAATAAAATTTTGATTACATCCGCATTTTAAGATACCATTTGCATCTCACAAACGTTGTATACCTTACATGAATTTTATTTCGGTTTCTCCGTCTCCCAATTTTTGTCATTGGAAAGTAAATAACTTCATCTTGCAATGTGGATCTTTCATATGATGTATGATGATGGTCTGGCTGAGGTTCGAGAAGTTTCCTGAGTTACATGTAACTTTTGCTTGTTCCTAAACTATGAGGTTCTGGAAATAGTAGTTTACTATATTTTTGTGCATGTAGTATATTGGGGGGGCCCTGCCGAAAAGTATCGCATTCGAGAATCAGAAAAGTTACAGCGAAATGCGATACGTTTCGTAAAAAATTGCCACGACAAATCAGTGAGCATTACGCTGATGCTTCCACACCCAGGATGGGAATCTTTAGAAGATGGAAGATTCAACTTAGGCTTAAATTACGGAATAAGTTTAGAGAAAGTACGTCCTTAAAAGATGTAGCCGATGTTATGCGTCCTTATCGCATGTGCCGTTCTGATACTACGAAAAAAACCTGAGAAATAGATGCAGGAATTCCTGTTTTCTGCGAACGGTACACGAAAGTAATCGATTAAGAAGGTAGAGTCATGGTGCATGCATCCCCTGCCGCATGTCAAAAGTCAGCTTGCAGGGTACATATGTAGTATAGATTTTTGCCTGATCAATAAGTTCCTATCAACAGTATTCTGCAGGATCCTGTAAAATGTTTGTTTAAACTATCGATAACAGTATAATGGCGATTAAGTAATGACAAGTCCTTAAATCAATTGTTACGTAATGCTTTTCGGTGCCAAAACTCTCTCACAAGACGTTTTTACACCTTTTATGGAAAAAAACAAGTCTGCACTAAATTAAATCGCTGAGGCGACTAAAGTTTCGAACTTTGACGTCGAAGTTTTCCCAAAGTTGGGTGATTTGAGCTCTTTGAAAGGGCGACTGCGGAAAGTAATCGTCGAAACCTACAGAGTGAGCCTTCTTTCTCGGAAAGCATCCATTTTCCGATTCAAGACTTTTCCCTTGATAAAATAGTTACTTAGCCTTAATGTTATCGTATTATTTCGTCATTAATAACTGATCTAGGAATGCGAACACTAAACTACTGCATCAGTTTAGAGGTAAATTTGCTAGCATTATATTACAAAACGCTGCATTGATCCAGCATATGATTTCTACATAATTAAATCCTTCTTTGTGCCAAAAATTTAAACACTTCGGGCAGCAGTCTCTTTATTCATCATTTTTCCCTCGAAGATTACTCAGGAAAATTGGTTTTTTGGCCCCTCTTAGTAAATTTCTTTTATGAAACTAACAAAGATGTACTAAACATCTTATGTTAGCATGTGACAAGTACAATATTATCGTATAATGAATTGCACTTTTTTCTTTTCTAAAAAGGTTGCTACCATGGAATTTTAAGAAAGGAGGGTAATTTTTCCTGCATGTTGGAAATTTTTCTTTGAATAAATATCTAGATACTATTCTAAGATTGCAAATGCAAAAAAAAATTATACTCATGTAGAATCGTGTCCTTCTTGAAAATAAGAAACGTGTTAAGTTTCTGTAGCATAGTAATATATTCAAATGTATCTGTGAATTTCATCCATCGCTTCCTAGGGAGCTAAAGATAAGATTTATAGTTATCAAATTGTACTTCCTTTTCTGAGCCCGTTAATAATGCTTATCAAACCTTTTCCTCATGTGTGAAAAATATGACACCCAGTAAGCGTTTTGCTCGGATGATGGAGTCGCGAAAAAGTTTACGTACTCCCAATAGAATTTGAGGCCCTGTGACTGAGTGATGATACGCCAGAGGAGAATATGATGAAAGATGTGATCGATTAATGATTGCTTTCCAAGCGGAGGGAATTGGCTTTTCATGAGGCCAATGACTTGCCTGGATTTCATTGTGGCATTTGAATTGCGAAGGTTTTAAGGTCATTTAGCACGTAATAAAAAGGGGGTGTTGAGGAGATAAATGGAGGAAACGAAAGCAAACATCCTTGCTTTTGCGGGATTTCATTTGTCATCCAAACATCTCGTCATCCTCCCTTTGCCCTTTTTTACGACCACCCTCAGCCGCTCCTCTTCACGTCCTGTCTCTCCTCAGCCGTCCTGCAATGACGTGGTTCTTTTCACCCTTTACGTTAGTATATTTTCCTCTTTATACTGTCTGAAAAATCACAATGATGCAATCCTTGTAACTGTTGTTTTATTCCATCGTTAATTTATTCGCTGGCATTTTGGAAGAAGGATGTTTTCGGAATATTTCGGAAGCATGTACGTAATAGAATATAATTATCGCGATGGTGTGTCATCAGTATGTGAATCGTATGCGGTCCACAGACAGTAGGTAGTTACTTTCAGCCTGTGGATTACTATCTTACTGTATGTAAGAACGACAGAGGTCAATGCATTGCTATGGACGGTTTCACGGTTAAAAATTCTAATCCGTATTCGAAAACCAACTAACAAATCTTTGTTTGCGAAACATTCTTATAAAACGACTTTATTTCAGGGCGAGATTGAGACTAGTAAGTCTCTTCTTACATCTAACCCTAGGGTTAGGGTAGGGGTTTCTTCGTAGGGGTGCTCGTGTAATGAGATATCACTGTATACGTATAAGGGAATAACAAAGAGTTTTAGCGCAAGAAGTCGGTTCATTAAATTTTTGAAAAGATGAGACTGGTATAAAACTGCTTTAAAAAAGTAACCTCTCTGCATATCTCTTGTTAAATCGTGCTCAGAAATGCACTCTTATTCTAGTATTGACCGTGTTGGATGTACTTGTTATTCGCGAAAAAACATCTCGCGAGGAAGAGGAATAATCCATGAGGCTCTATGCACAAGAGGATCGTCCTTTCAGCTTCTTTTATGGGCGATTACTTTGGTGAAATCAGGAAGTTGCGGGATGTTTGCGAAATATTCAGAAAAACCTCTTTTAAATAAAGGAATTGAGATATCGGAAGAAGGAAGTATTCTTCAGTCATAAATTGAAGCCAGAAGTTTGTCGGAAGGTTCCGTTTCAATGCATTGGAGGTTTTCGTATTTAAAACTCGGCATCTCTTAGTTTAGTACTTGTAATTTCAAGAAATTTGAAGAAATCCAGTGTAGTAGTTAAAAGTTTGTTGTATTTTATCAAAAGGGCACCTAATAGTATTCATGCTCTTTCAAGATTGCCCCCAAGGAAGATAATTAACAAGTTAGCTTGTATCACCTTTGACTATTTCAGCATCTTTGGAGTGCTTCTAGACTTGCATACCGGCTGTAGGTTCGCTGTGTTAATTGTAGGACTATATAACGAGAGTGCTCACTTTTATTCATTTTACATTATAATTACGGTTGCATTAGACATTTTTTTAATCCATTGAACCCTGCATATCTTCTTTCTTTTTAGCAACAATTTACGGGGCTCCCAGATAGCCAAGTGGGCAATGCGTTCGACTATGATGAAAGCGGTCCCGGGTTCTATTCCCGATGGGGGCTCACGTGCGAAATGACCTTAGCCGTCCAAGCACTTTTAACGATACTACTACAGTTTACGTTGATCTGTTCTATTCTATTTCTAACTTTTGGTTTTACATCTACATATGTACCCTACAAGCCGCCTTCCGGCGTGTGGCAGGGGGTGTATACACCAAGAGTAGAATTACTTCTTTAATTTATTATTATCGCGTATCGTTCGCGGAAAAAAAGAGTCCCTAAACGACTTGTCCTCGCGTCTATTTATCTTATTTTACGCTCAATGTGGGATCGGCCCAAGTAGCAGGGGGGTCGCATAATACTAATTACGTCTTCCGAAAATGTATTTCCTCTGAATTTATCTAACAATCGCAGCCTAGCTTCTAATCTCCTTTCTTTCAAGGATGCCCAACCTGCGTCTGAGAGCATTTGCGTTACGCTTGCTTCTCTATCGTAGCACTTTTTAACAAAACGTATCACCTTACGCTGCAGTTTCTCGAGTTCGTTTCATCCGCTGGGTCCCATATACTAGCCGCATATTCCAGATGGGGCCTAACTTACGTGAAATAGCATCGCTCTCTAACTTTTTCATCGCATCTACCTACAATACGCTTTATAAAACCGAGCTTTTTAGTTGCTTTACCGCATATTTTTCGAATGTGTGTGCTCCAGTTTAAGTTATTGGTAAGGGTGATTCCAAGATATTCTACTGAGTCGACTACATTTAAATTCGTTCCATTAATTTTGTACGGGTGGTTCTGACGCAATTGTTTCCTTTCGAAGAAATTTACTACAGAGCATTTATCTACATTAAGATCTAGTTGCCATTTTTCGCACCACATTTGTATATGAGCTAAGTCGTTTGAGAGGGAGCACTAACTTCGTCACTTGATATTTCTCTATATATTACCGAATCATCCGCAAATATCCTCACATTGCTATCGATCTTGTCGCTTAGGTCATTGATATAAATGAGTAAGAGTATAGGTCCGATTACGCTGCCTTGAGGTACGCCTGAAGTGACAACAAGTGGTTCATACATATGTGCACCTCAGATAAATAAGATAGAGATTTACGATGTTAGTTATTAAAGCTATTCCTTCATACTTGTAAACTTTAGTGTTGGAGGAATATGGAAATTCAGATGAACGCTTATATAAGATACTCTGTGATGGAATTTCTGTTATTGGTTTTGTCTCGAGTGTTTTCTTCTTTCATAATTTTGTTCAAGCATTGTGGCAAAAAGCAATGCTGGATTCCAAAGAAAGGTTTTTTCGTTAGAATATCTTCTTAAATGTGAAGAATTTTCACGCAAAAGTGGTTGGAGAACAGTTCATCGTGTATACATTGCGTAAAATTACTTTAGCAGTGGGTTTACTTGTCACATGACAGCGCTCGCCTCGGTATCCTTTGCTCGGAGTCATGCCAAATAGCTTCCGCTTCGGTTGAATCTTCTACACAAGAATCAACAATCGCTACGAGATTCGAGCTCGCCTTTCAGCAGCAATGGCAGCCGTGCTGTAATAACCTCCAATCGGCTCTTGTATGCAACGCCATTGCCGTCGTAAGGAATTTTCCTTCACTTGGGATTCGAAGTTTTTGTTTTCCTGAAACTAGGAGTCCCTCGCGACTTCCTTCCTGCGGCCGCAAACCGCATGTGTGGTTTTGCGAAACGCGTCTCCCGTCTCCTGAGAATCTCTCGCTCGCCGTCATATCCCGTTGTATCGGCACATTCTTCTCTTTGTCCCTAGCCGCCATGGACAGAGCTCCTTTCGCTCCACATTGAGCTTTCGATGGTTTGTTTCGCTTTCCCTACAAATTCGCGCGAATCGCGGACGGTCGATAACGGATCTCGGATATTTCCGCATTGGCGGTTATTTGCGCGAGTGCTTTTTCGATTAGCATCCTTTCCTTTGAGCGGGATCACGGAAACGGTGGTGGAATGGGGGGAGGAAGTAAAAGTCAAGTGTTTGAGAATCGCACCACTGAACGCGCTCTATGTAATCGATTTGATCAAGTTTTGCGTCCACCAATTAACTTACCGTAATTGGGTCATTGATTGTTTCGTATTATGTCGGATAATTAGTTTTTGCATTGTTTTCTTCATTTGGCAACCATTTAGACGTGATTCAATTTTGGTATTTGGGCATTGTTGGCGATAATCATAATCATACATCTAAATACGAAAATTTGTCGTCAAAATTTCTGATTTTGACTGAGCTGGTGGACGCTCGTGGTGAATACGTATACTCACTTTATGAGAAAGTATGTGCGGAGAAAGTACTATTGGTTGTTTTTGGTGCAAAAGTTTTTTAATGGTGATAGTCGAATTAATCTCATTATTATACTTAATGCAATCAGCATGTTGAGTGATGGTATTATTGTGCTAACTTAGAAAGCTCGTTATCCCAGTAAAATTAGAAGATTTTCGTGCTATTGTTTTACCCCAATTTCGTTTGTGGTGCATTAAATCGCTCAACTTAATATAAGTTATTTACAAGTTTCAACTGTTCGTTTTAGGATTGAGTAAACGGTGTTTACTTGATGCACCTCAGCGGCGGGAAATGGTTTTTTCTTATCATTCTGTGTTCCGTTTCAGAGTGGTGGGAATGCCGACTTGGATCTGCACCGCGCTTCTGGAGGAGTGTCGTCAGTGGGGGCATCCGGAGGCAGTGTACGCATCACGCACCTCGTCTCTGCTGTCACTGTCTCCGGGACTGTTGGCACTGCAGGGGGTCACGCCACCTCCGGGGTCACGGCTAATGCCGCCTCCGGGGCGCCCAGGTTTCCGAAGCTAGACGAGTGCGCCCACTTTCACTACGAAAACGTGGAGTTGGGCCCCGTACAGGTGAGTCATTCACTTATATTATTTTTAGTTGACTATAAACTCCTACCTCTTAAGGTTGGAAATAGCAAAGCAATGTTACCAGTTTGTAATTCACCGGCTTCTTCCGGGAATAATATTTCTAAACGTTAAGAACTATAAATCAAATATCTTCTCTTCTTAGATAGAGATTTTTGATCCTGGTCTAACAATAGGATTGCTTTCCGATTTAATGGAAATGATTTTTAATTAATGCACGTTGGATGTAGTGAGCTTGATATTGAATTATCTTTAAGTCACAATATTCTCTCATTTATAATACTGTAGCGTTATTTCTATATAATAGCTATTTTACTCACTTCACCTAAATTGATTGAATCATATATTATCTCATAAGAAGTCTTTCTTTCATAAATTTCAATGGTTTGATATCTCTTTGCGAACAGGAATGAGTAGGTCTTCCATCAGTCCTCCAATTCGTGACAGTGACTGTTAATAATAATAACTTCTTTAATGGAAAAAGGAAGACGATCCCAACTACATCAATTTTAATAATTATTATTCACGAACACAAACAACCATTCCCTAAACAGAAAAATCAGGCGGGACTCGAACCTTGGGGTTGGAAGCTAACCACTCCGCCACCGCGGCTGACCGTTATTATAGAGGAGAATACCGAGGGAATCTTGCATTACATTAGGAAAGAGTCCTTTCGTATCCCAAACGTGAGCTATCAATATTTGCCCCACGGAAGCATTTGTGCCCGGAAATCCTCCAATCAGAAGTGCACCGTCCAATCAATTGCCTTGATGGTCAGATTACTCGGAACGCGATTGGTGGAATTGATTGCTCTCGTCATTCATGTGTCATCTTCCGGGAATTCGCCCCTCCGCTCTTACTTAATACTGATACATGTCTTCCTCGTATGTCACAATATTCTTTGCATAGGCCTTTGCGAAAGCGCTATTCATTGGTTGATTAAATCCATCTTTCTTCATTATGCAGTGGAAACTTTGTGATCGTTTCGGTTGAACTTCTGTATTCTGATTGAAATAATTTCTATCAATGAAGCATGCCACGTATATCAATTGTTATTGTCGTAAGTTGAAACAACCATGCCAACATTTTATTTTCATTCTCAATTTGTCTACTCAATTGTGTGCTTAGAAAAAGAAGAGACTTTTGACCATTCCAATTTGAAGAACTACTCGAAGCTTGTGTAAGACGTGTGCATTCCATCAAATCGCTTCGAAAGTGAAGATATCCTACCTAAATAATTCTTAGGCTCTGTACTATAATGTTTACCTTATACTATAACTAATGTTCTTTTTTTGGCCCGGTGTTATATTGTTTTGAAAGAGTTAAAGTTAAGATTAGTTAATCATCTGTACATATATTATAGGTATGCAAGGATATTAACTATAATATTCACTTAAACTCTTACAAAACAACAAAATACCGGTTTACAATACTAATACAAAGTTAGCATTAGTTAAAGTCCAATAAGTCTACATTATAAGGCCTTTCCTAATTATTAATATTCATTAATAAAATAAATTTGTGTTTAGCATATTTAAATAATTCACCTCATCGTTTTCTAGGGTGTTTTTAACTCGTTTTTATTAGATACATCATCACATCTGGATGAACTTTGGGTCCAGATAGGGTGATGATTACTATCATAGAAAATCTTTCCATGCCTTTAAGTACCGGAAGATTCCTGATATTTTGTATCTGAGCAAATTATCTGAGACATTGTCTTTTTCGTGAAGTAATAATATTAATCGCTCAAAACAGAATATTTTAGGTAACGTAAATAATACAAAAATTCTTATTGTGGTGAGCATTCATTTCTTTAGTTTATACGCTACTTCAGTAATTTTCCAAACTTTTATTCTCACAACAAACTTTATTTTGAGCTATTGGCTTGCAAGCTCATTCGTCAATTCTGTAGTTCAAAAAGATTTTTCTTTGCTGTATAGTGTTTGGTGGTTAATTCATCGTCATTCTCGACTGGTAAAATAGTGGAAAATTGCATTTACATAGCTCATTTGCTCCTTCGTAGGTATCTCTTTGCGAAGAGGAACTGAAACCTCTGAGCGACCCCGATGGTGTCGGCGGCGGTAACGAGAACCGCTCTTGGGTGGTGCAGGTCACCAGCCTGGGGCGCAGTTGGCTCCTCCGGCGGTCCTACGACAATTTCCGGATGCTGGATTCTCAGCTCCATCGCTGTGTTTACGACAGGAAGTACTCAGCACTCCCGGAACTTCCTCCAGAAGCGAACGTGCCCACCGCCAATCCGGATCAGCCCATTGAGGTGAGTCGGTGCATCTCTTTACCCATAGCGGAAGATCAGTTTCATGGTGTTTTTCCTTCGTGCTGGTATCACCTTGGGCCCTTGCTGAACTCCGGAATAATCTTATCGATGTGTGCTTCGTCGAGGATCTTTGGGACCGAAGGAAGCGAAACACTTACGCTCCACCGCCTCTTTTCTCCTTCCATGTGGAATCTATTTTCGCCAGAAGATGTTTTACTCGCTGCTGGTCTGACGTGCTGCTTGTAAATTTTCGATCTGAAAGGCAGGTTTTAACGAGTGAATTTTATGCTCTCCACAAACAAATGCTTACGACTCGCTTTTGGCATCAATTTAAGGCGCCTTAAATTCTTCTTCGTTGAATCGCGTTTTAAATGATACCAACGTTTTATTTGTTCGTCTTGGGTATTTTATCGATTGTCGCTTAATCTTTATCATCGCACGTAAATTGCTTTTATGGTTCATCGGTATAAGATTATACAAGTACTCAAAAAGTCAGTATCTTCCTAAATTGAAGAAAAAATTATCTTATTTTTAATATTTGCTTTATGTTCGCTGTCTTCGTGATTTTTTTGCGTTTGAGTGATTTTATTAGATATTCAGGAGTGTCCACTTTTGTTACATTTGCAAGTTTTTGTACACCTAAAGAGATTCCACTTTCTACATTAGCGTTTGTAGTGAGATGAGCTATTCAACATAGGAGTATTTTTGATTACTTACCTTAATCAACACGATCGCTTGCCCCTTAAGTGACGGCTACAGTTTGTTAATTATCATATATTCCGAATTATAATTATGAAAATTACATATTACTTTCCTTTTCAACCTAATTTAAAGTTTGGCAGTCTTGCTTAGGTGTTGATTTTAAAAATATTGTTGTATTTGGCGCTTTTTCCACTCTAGAAGCTTAATTTTTAAAATGCTTTTGCTTAAAATAAGAGATCTTCGTATCCATTTTAACATCTTAGTGATGATGTGTATCGCTCTCGGAAGTATCTATCATGCTAACAGATTTACTTTTATAATCAGTTATCGAATGCTCCAGTACCTTGAACTCCGTTATAAATTTTGGTTTTGCTATAATTAGCTCTTACATAATTGTTTCACTCATACAATTTGTTTCATTTCTGTCATTGTTCTCCAAAAATTATCCTTATTTAATTTAAACGTGCTTGGTCAGACATCAACTCCACTTTGACTTCTTTTGCCTATTCGAGCTCGAATCCAAGTTTCGGGAGCTTTCACTCCAGCGGATTTCTTTCTAGTGGAGTCATCGGGAGAAGTTAACTCACCACTATAGATTGTGCCCAAAATTACTTATGCAAATCATAGAAATCGAACAAAATTTCATGTTAATTTTAATACCCGGAAATGCTAGTTTACGAGACAGTTTAAATTGTAACAGTTTTTGACTTCGGAGAAAGAATCCCATTAGCATTGAATATATGGCCTATGAGTGAGAGGATGGAATATTTTTGCATTAATTACATCCGAATGAGAGGGCAAATATTTTAGTGGGTGAACACGTATTTAAACGAGTCATCGCGCAAAAGTTTTAATTAAAGTGGTGCAGGTATGATGAATGTAGAGTTATAATAGAAGACGTGCTCTTCAGCAGGTCCTAATGCGGTCGATTTTGCGTGCAACAGTACGCCTGTCGTTTTGAAAAGAGATCTTCTTTCGTTTTAATGGCTCACTTCTCGCCAAACTCGAGTCGCTGGGAATTTCCCGGAGCTCTTTCGTAGCCTTATATTTACGTGATCAATATTTTGAGATTTAATGAAGTAATTTCGCCTTTGTTATGTTACCTATTGTATGCTTAATAATCACGTAATAACATCGTACTAATCACTTCCGTTTATCTTTAAGTTCAAATACATCTTCTTTTCCTCGGTCATTTTAGCTCCCGAGACTGATTTTCTTCCTTATAACGTTTGGAATGTAGTAATCTTTTCCAATCGTGTTTTTGGTATGTTTCAGCGCTTTAATAGATTTCATTGTGGTTGATAACAACATATGCCTGCGTACCGTTATCAAAATATATCTCCGATCTCTAGCAATTCATTCCCCATTTGATTATCATTTTTATACTGTTATATTAATATTATCCTCTATTACGGCGAGGCGAGGTCTCTCTTCCACTTAACCTCTGGAGTTATTGCATGAAAATTTTTCCCGATTAAATCAGAAACAATTGACTTCGTCGAGTTTATAGAAAAATCTAGAAAAAAAAATTAAGGCTTGCAAACCAAACGACAAATACTACATACTAGATTATTGTTGCATACTAATAACTAATTAATTTGCTCATTAACGAATATTTAATTATTTACCTAGTTGTTTACTTGATGAGTTTGAAATTTGTATGAAATAAATAGTTAACGTGCTAAGCATGAATTTATTTTCACGGAATCTCCTCAGATCTGTCATTTGGCCACGGTTGTTAATTATTTATCGGTTAGGTGCTTATGTTTTACTTTTATAATTTAAAAACTTCGAAGCGATGCGTCGTAGAAAGTCTGACAATGAGTGAATTTTAGGTGCTGGTTGGTTTGGATAGGAAGTGTTTAGATTGACCTTGGATAGCATGACGGGAAATACTTCATTATATATAATAGTCACGTTTGGAGTTATTTGCGCAGCGAATTCTTAAGGTAATAATTTGATGCATGATCAATCCATTCGTTTCCGTTTAAGTCTGAATCGATGTTTAGTAATGTTTTTAACTCGTGAAGTAGTACTTCTATTTAGCCTCCTAGAAAATTTGGCATCAGAATAAATATTTACACTTGTAAGAAAACTCGTCTTTAATGACTCGTAATTAAAAGATGCGAAAAACAATTCCCTAGCTGTTCACATCTGCGTAATTACCCGGCTAGCCACCTTTTTGCCCTTGCTCAATAATCGATGCAGTCGCTCTCTCGATGTTACGGAGCACACGCATCAAGGGACGCTCTGTCGCGCATTAGCAAGTAACCGTTGAAAAAGGTTGATCAAGACAGAGGCATATGGACCGCGACATAACGCGACCCCACCCGTTCAAATGAAAGGGCACCATTGAAGGTCCCAATGAGAGAACGAGGCATGTCACATGAATACCAAGTTGACAAATCGCGACTTTGGTGACATTTTATTCAGTCAAGGCGCGATTTAAAGGTGTCCGAATCAAGGCGCCAACCGCAGAACGGACAGCACTACCTCTTCGTTATTGAACACAACGGATGCCTTCGGAATGTGGGACAAGCTCATCTTCTAATATTTTGCAGCTCACTCTCTCTCTCACTGGGCGGCCGAATTAGTCGCGGAGCATTTCATCACGATTCGCTCCGTTGGAAGAGCAGTCGCATTTCATCGGATAAATAGTCATCGCCCAGTAATTCGCTGCGCCTCTCCATAACGGATGGCTGTAGGCTTATGCGTCACTGGAGAGTGTGACAGGAAAACGAAATTGAAATGGAGAATAAAAGAGACCATTGTGCCTGTAAGGTATTGGTGTCGCCACTCTTCGCGGTTGTATAATATTTCATCCTGCATTCAACCCTGTATGTTTCTGAGTTGCAGTTTTAAGTATGGCTGAATTACTAAGATAATTTGCAGTAGTACAAGTACTCCTACATACTTTGAAAGTATAGGCATACGCCGTATAAACCAAAGATATACAGAAGTGAAAATTACCGACGTTACTAAGACTCGAACCCAAGGCTTATACGTGAGCATGCGTTCTAACCAAGCAACTATCATGCCGGGTCAGATCCACTCTATTTGCGGGATGTTTTGTTTGCAATGCTTACGGAGTGAAGAATTTCTTTGCGGTATCCTAATTTTTAAAACTTGTTTTCCGAAAGGTTTCCAAATACCGAAATTATATACCATCTTATAATTTCTGTCTTAGCGTAGGTGTTTGCCTAATCTTAAAATTATCATTCTCCGCTAGTCAAATTAGCATTCTGGGTATTAAAAATAGCAGAGAAATCTTTATCGGACGAAAAATTCGTTGGTGGGATTTCCCTTAAGGCGAGGAATAATAGTATTTCAATTTGTCGGTGAAGTATTCTGCGTGAAGGTCGGTTAGAACTTAAATCCTTCCTCAGTTATCAACTTAAAGCTTTGGGGAGTGAGTGAGGCGCATTAGGCTAGGTGAAGAGTGATATAGTAGTAAAGTTTTTTAGGTGCTTCGATAACTGAGGTCATTTCGCGTTTATGAAGAGGGTGAGATATTTTTCCTTGCTTTCCACTCTAATCCGGTTTGCCACGAGTGAAAAACTTCCACCAAAGTGCAGTTTAGTAGTGATCCTATGAATAACCCTTTTCATAAAATTCATAAGGAGTGACAAATTTTAATGCCATTACTCAGAATCACTCACATAAATAACTTTCATAATAGTCCAGCCATAAACTATGATGAGACAAAGTAAATGAAAGGTTCATATATTTATATCTTTCCCACACCGAAATGAGATTGAAAAATATTTCCCTCAATATTATATGGCATTATAGCAGGGAAGCAGGTATTTCAAACAAAACTTCAGATATCGATGGGTTTTTGCGACACGTTACTATCTCAAACCCTTCAGTCCGAAATTAATTACAGTAAATAATTGCTATTGATAAATATTGTGATGCGTTGAGAAATAATAATACATCTTTATTTAAGGGTGAGATTCAATGAATTAGGCCGACCAACAAATAATTGAGGTAAATTTTTGGAATTGGAAAAAATTGATAAAGAAAATAGCATAGTCAGAAATGATACGGAAGCTAAAATGTAATCCATAGGAATAATTTAATCGACTCTCTCAGTTTCAATTCGTGGAAAATTGCTTTATGTTCATCGTGAAAGGAATTTGATGATGAACAATATGAGAAAAATTATTTTTTTTACGCGAGATAACCCTAAAAGAAGGGTGTAAAAATTCTAAGAAAATTGACTCATATTAGTAACCAAAGAATGTCATAAAATAAAAAATTCCAAAAACAGATCTTAAGGGATTCCAAGAACATGACATTTTAGCGTATGCTAAGGGACTTTACAATACTTTTTATTAAATGCGTCAAAGAGGTACTGCAAGACCAAAATACTGCGTGTATTAATGAAATTCTTCGCTGTAGTTTTGGTAGAATTGTTATTGCGATAGGCAGAATAACAGATTTTGAATAATTTTTAGACATTTTTGATTGAAATTTATGCTCATATTTGTCAACTGCGTTCGTGGAAGTGACTGTGATATTATTGCACATATTTGCGTTAGAATCATCTTTCTGATACGAAATGTTCATTTATAATTGAATAATGTTGATGATTTTTTCTATGTTCATTTTTGAGCCATGTATATTTTCTTAATGTAGTTTATATATTGAATAACGCAATACATTGCGTTTTTCGTGATGAAATTTATTGTATTGCCATATATTTCTATCCGCGTAGATCTAAATTCAGCATTTTTCACTATTTTTGGTGAGGTGAGTTTACGGCAATAGATGCAAAAAGTTAGTTTTTTAATTCTTTGCTAGCCTATTGAATTAATGGACTAAAAACTAGGGCAATAATTTGTTATCGTATTGTAATCAGTGAGAGGTATAATTCCTGGATTATTTAATTTTGTATGGTAACTCGTTGCAGTTCATTCGAGTTAATCAGGAAATTGAAATTCTCGCGTTACTTCCTACTCATTCGTCATGGTTTTCATGCGGGTCTATAGCCGTGAGTAACACTGGATGAATTGACTGTATAACTAGTCGTGGTTCCGATGACCGATCCTGATGCCAGAATATCCTGGTTCCTCAGGCCAATGTCCGGCAGTTCCTCGTTCCGCAAAACTTCCGTCTTGAATCAGAGATTAGACTCGGTAAAACAATGCTCCTGTCATGCTTGGTTGCTGTTTCTAAAATTATCGAAACTCGCTGTCTACATTAGCTTCTGATATCGTACAACTTAGTAATGAGACTTATGCTTCATGCCCATTTTTTGTGCAACTCTTTTTCAAGAAATATTATTTTCGTTATGCCCTTCGCTCAGTTTCTACATTACGTTATTTCTTCGTATACAGAGAAAAATGACGATATTCAATAACTCACGCCTCAATAATCCAGAGAAACACTAGAAACCCGATTCATAACTACCATTCATGATTCGTACTATCTTTCCCACCATTAATTCAATTCTGTCTAGCGATAAAATAATTATTGAAATATATGAATTTGATAACATTTTAACCGTCGATATTTCCGAAAGAAAATGATGGTAGGTTCATTCACTATATGTAACTGCCTAAGGCACAGATAAGTAAATAATATGCTGGAAGTAATATCAGTGAGCTAATTTTTCGAAGATTAAATCAATCATTGCGTAGAAAAATCGAAATTTTCTCTTTGGACTTCCAGAAAGCTACGAAGAAGAGAAATATTGAATATAGTTTTAATATAAAATCCAGCCAAGTAATTTCATTATAAAACTATTGATACAAAGGAAATAATCGAGCAGAAAGTTCACATAAAATTAAAATATTTATAAGTTACCGTTGCTAATATTTATTAAATGCAGTTATTGCACTTGATGAGAATGCGTCTCGATGATTGGAATGGAAAAGTCAGCTGGTTTTTTCTGTTTAAAGGATTTTAATATTTTTGTTCGGGTTAGGTTTTCGTTCCGGCAAAAATGATGTTTTGTTTCCATCGTTCCATCTGTATAATTATCTTCATTTACGTGAGCTCATATTTTCTACTTTAAAAACTCCCCCTAGGGGTAGCGGATCTTCTCTTTCGAGTCGTTCGTTAGCGAAATTAAATTGGGAAGCCTTGATCTACAGGTATACGTGACGATAGGCTTTCGGATAGCCTCGGCGCGCACGTATCTTTCTCATCTCTTTCCCATTTTCTCTTCGCGAGTGTGACCGAAGGTTCCTCGGGCGTGATTTTGCCCAGAAGAGCTCCTCTCCTCTGAATGGAGACCCTCCCGATCTCATTTCCTGCGCTCTTCATTCGATCGCCTCGCCGCGCGTGCCTCTCCCATTGTGCTCTTCGCCTCCATTGTTCCCGCGCTCCTTTCGCCGTTTCTTCTTCATCTTGACTTCCTCTCCTCGGCCGTCCTTTCATATCCGCGCTCTCCTAATTACTACCAGACGGAAGTTTTTTCGGCGCGAAATTCCATACATCGGTGTTAACGACGCCAGTCTCGATGCGTTTTAAACAGGCGGCGGTTCCGCTCTCTCGGAGTTTAGTTCCGCAGCTGTTTCACCGTATTTCGAGTCGATTTTGTTTTTCGAAAGAGGGAAATATATTGGCGGGGCGCCATCAGAATTCCGGATGTGTTGAAATCGATTGGAAGGTAACGTTGTCCCACTTAAAGGCGGCGTGGAGCGCTTTGGGAGACATCTGACGGATTGTTGGAGCGCTCCTCAAATGTCTCTATCGTTGCTCTTGGTGTCCGCTCTCGTCTCTTTTTCTCGTGGCGTCGTCTCCGTGCTCCAGATATGAAGGCTTATTGTTCTCAGTTTCGCTTGAAAAATCGAAGTTTCGTTATGCAGGAAATTGGAATGTCTTTAGTTCTCCGCAGAAATTGTTTACATAATGGAGAGCATGTTGGTAAAGGTAGAGGATGCTGCAAGGGCTATGTGATGGAACATTTTGAAATAAGGCGGAAAGCATGATGGATATGCTACTGCAGATGAAAATCGAATTACAAAACTGTCTTTTTATGGAAGTAATCAAGGATTCCCAACTATCCTACAGTGTATAGTATTAATTACCATAAAAACATCGCGTGTCGCAGACAATGTATTTCGACCCATTTCTAAATGTTAGTATAGCATATAAAATCGCAAATTCAATTATTTAATTGCTATGACATTTTGTGATAGTAATTCACTTTATAGGGTAGATTCTTATTGATTTTTCTTTTTTCTTCTTATCTTACGTCAATTTTGCCCAAAATAAAGACGTTATTTATTTATTTATTAC
This sequence comes from Ladona fulva, assembly GCA_000376725.2. Taxonomy (NCBI): domain Eukaryota; kingdom Metazoa; phylum Arthropoda; class Insecta; order Odonata; family Libellulidae; genus Ladona; species Ladona fulva. The sequence goes on from KZ308277.1 coordinate 365,954, forward strand.
GTGGAGATCTAAGGACCATGGTCCTTATCTCAAAGCAAAAATAATAAAGTATGCGGCCACTCAAAAAATGAAAAAGTTTCCGTGACATACAGCGAGATAGAGCGGCGTTTCCTGAATTGGTATGCTAAACCGAATAGAAGAGAAATACCGATATCACGTTTCTCTTAATTTACATTGTACGTTGGTTAATTTGACTGGGGTGGAAATTCCTTCGACGCAAGCCGTAGAACAAGTCCGAGGTTGAGAAGCTACTATTTTTGTCCGAACGCAGTAACCGGTAATGTTCCCCGGAGGAGAAAGTAGGGAATCTGTAGCTACGAGAAAATAGTGACTGCTATTCACTCTCTTTCTTAGCCAAGGTAAACCGATGCTGTGAATCTTCACGAATGTGTTTCTCGTTCAACTTTTCGGTCTATACCCCAATACCCCATAAAATCACGGAAAATGAACCTCTAGTTCTCATCTACTTATTTTCAACTACATTTTCCATCATTCTAATAATTCCCTCGCAAACCAGCATGCGTTATTTTCGTTTTAATTCCTTACTCAGAATACATTCTCTTTATTCAAAATTCAGCTAACGCGAATGTCAACATATAGAGAAAGATGTTATATTAGGAATAAACTTTTCTGATGTGTAGTTGTTGTACATACGAATGGTGTATTAAATTACAGATTTTTCATAAATATTCGAATTAACTCCTACTGCGGAATTGGAAAGAAAGATGGAATCAACTTTTTCGCAAAGTTTTAATCGACAATATAAAATTAAGTGAGAAATCAATTTTAAGTGAAATAAATTTATATCTATTTTCGTTTTTGATACTTTAGTTGCAACCCAAATTAAACAAATGTCTTAATATTATTTTCTCTCTGCGTAAGATAATTGTTTTGAAGTGGAAGATTAATGTTTCTGAAAAGGGAATTAACTTTGTCACATCTCATGCTTAAAATCTTCTGGAAATGACGCGGAAATAAAGCTTTTTGAATGCCGGAAGGATGCTGAAAGACTTACATGAAAGAAGAATTTCATCATTCGTATCTCTGGGTACTTATATTTCTGTTTCTTGATTTACTTTTCAACTCACGTTGGTTCGACGTATATCAACTCGTAATTAGGTCGTTCGTAAATTGCAGCCTATGTTGGTCGTTAAGGTGTCCAGCTTTGTATTGTATATTCCTTGGAGCGGCGCCTTCTCTTCAAGAATAGAGTAATTTAACGGGTCATTTATCAAATCCTTTGCTCACACAGATTATCGGCCCAAATATGGCATTTTACGTAATTCATTTACCGCGTATTTGGAGATTATCGGAGAAAATGGGAAACAGGATTTTTAATCCATCTGAATCGTAATTCCGTTCATAAAGTAATATTGAAGTTCAAAATCAGATTCATAATAATTTTTACTATTATTGCTGCGAAGGTGCATTTTGTTGTATTTTTTGACCGTAGTTCTCTGCCAATCTTTTAAACAGCTGCACAGAATCTTCATAATAACTGTCCAACCTCCTGCTGTAACATTTACGGAAAAATCAGTCATCATTATTATCGAGTATCCCATATTAGGAAAGTAACTCAATGTGTGTGACTTCGTCCTGTATCGCTACGGAATTTTTATCTCTAAATATTGCGGAAAATTTTCTCTTTTCTTGTTTTCTCAGCTAAGAGGCTTGATATATTGAGGATAACTGGGTCTTGCTTGTAGCTGTCAGATTTAAAGCTTTGAATTAGCAGCTCACGTTTGTACGGCCAAAGTTGCGCCGAGTTCTATAATTTCGCATCGATCTCAAATTTAGAGCCGGGAAGTGGATCTCCATGGAAGCTGTTAGAATTTCGCCCCTTTTTCATCCTTGCCGGATTAGGGGGAGCTATCAAGCGTGGCGTTGCTTTCGATTGATCGATTGATCACGCATGCCGAGAGGGGTTATTTTGGAGTCTCCATGGCACAGTGAAAACAAAAAGGGAATGAAAGTCGAAGTTACCGCTGCGGAAATTCTCTTTTTTTCTTCGAATGTTTCCGATGCTGAATTTATCGCGGGGCGATATTTTATTAAAGGGGTCATGATGAAAGAAGTGTGCTTTATCGTGATCCGTTAGAAATAGGAATTTGGATCATTTCCTCGCTGGGCTGCTCGCGCGGGATTTCTCGTGGAGTGGAGCCACTAAAAATTTGCGATTCAGATTGTTGGAAGAGGAAACTCATGATTTAATCATTTCGAAAGTGTCTAATCAAAGTTTTCTAGAGTTGCAGCTCATTTAGGTGGTGTTTAACGTGGAGAGTTTCTCGACTAAGCTTTGTGGCGATGAGTTCAGCTTTGCAAAATTAGTTTCAGAGCATTAATAAGATGCATATTAATCGTTATCTCTGTTAATTATTTATCCCAAAGGCTGGTTTGATCCTAAACTCCTCTACCATTAGCTACCATTAAGTCTTCGAGGAATGTGGGAAAATGAATTTTGACGTAGTTTGCTCTTGCTTTCCTCCCTGAGCCAGAATATTGAAAACTTCCTCTTAAGTGCTTTCATGATGCTAGGAATAAAAATGTTCATACCTTTAACAAGGTATGATATATTTATGTAGACCAATTTTTCTTTCATTGGCATAATTAACGCCTATGTACCTATTATTTGTCACAACCATAGGCGAAACTCTGAAACTGCGAAAGTGAAATTCACTAAAGTGAATGAAATTCACTTTTGTCTGAGTTTGATAAATTGCTTGAAATGATTCTTATACTCTCTTGCGCCAAAAGTCAATTGATGTCTACATCTACATAAATATCCTGCAAGCCGCCTTTCCAACCCCCGGCAGGGGGTGTAAACACCAAGCATTCGAGTAACCTATTTAGCTTTTTGTTATCGCGTATCGTTCGCGGAAAGAATAAGTCCCTAAAACGACTTGTCTTCGCGTCTATTTCTCTTATTTTACGCTCAATGTGGGATCGGCCCAAAAAGCAGGGGGGTCGCATAATACCAATTACGTCTTCCGAAAATGTATTTCCTCTGAATTTATCTAACAATCGCAGCCTAGCTTCTAATCTCCTTTCTTTCATGGATTCCTAATCTGTGACTGAGAGCATGTGCATAACGCTTTCTTTTCTATCGTAGCACTTTTTAACAAAACGTATCGGCCTATGCTGCACTTTATCGAGTTCGCGAGCATAAGTTTAATCCGCTGGATCTCATACACTCGACGCATATCCCAGATGGAGCCTGACTAAAGTGAAATAGCATCCCTCTCTAACCTTTTCATGGCATTAACCTGCATTGCGCTTTATAAAACCGAGCATTTTAGTTGCTTTACCGCAGATTTTTCGAATATATCTTAATCTTATTTTTGAATAGGTTTCTTAACAACTAATGGATATCACTTCACGGAGTATCACTTGATCGTTTCCTCTTAAACAGTGATTCTCATCCTTTAAGGTCCGAGGTCCCGTTTTCCGTGTCCCCAAGCAACCATGTTGCGAAGGGTAAGTTTTTCTGATTGATGAAGTCATCTTCTTACGAACACTTATTTTGTTGATGAATGGCAGGGAAAGTATAGGGAGATTATTTTCAAACAAGCAAAATATTTGAAAATAAAAAAAAACGAATAAGATAAAACGACTTAAGCCTGCCCGAGTCCCGCTATATAGTTTCGTAAGTACTACTGGTTGGAAACGCTGCTCTAGGTCATCAGTTTCCTTTTAGATTAGAGTAGTATATGCACTAATAATTACTGACAAAAATCTTTGATCATAAAAGGTCTAAATAAGGATAACCCGCAAAGATTATTACAGTAGTATGTAGTAAGTATTATGCGTACATTTATTTATTACGGGGGAATTATTATTAAATCGAACCTTTGACATCTGCTCCCGCATTACGATATCAGATTATGCCTAACTTCCTGAATCACTGGGGAAAAATTTCATCTGTATAATAACAAAACAAGTGTTTTCTTAAAATGTATGGCTGAAAGTGGATGTATCTTACTTATCTTACCGTGGTTTAAAAGTTATCTATAACAGATATGGGAATATGGCGTATTTCCGTTAGACTACGAATGCTCCGCAATCTTACGAATCTTACGCTTACAGAAGTGTGTGATAAAATAAGTAATGATTCATTATAGTATAGCTTCTAGGGGGAAATAAAGTTGGAAGTACATCAAAATATCTCTAAAATTAACCCCCTTTTATGAGATAGTGCATATCTTTTCTGCTCTGCTGACTTCGAAATGTCACTTTAGGTGGCACCTTCATTTGTACATTTTTTCTGTACTTCTCCGAGAATAAATATTCCTGGGAATTTTTTATGTCAAATATACAACTTACAGTCGCGTTTTATGGAAGCGTGTTGTTTTAGTGTTTATTTCAATTTGAAACTGATGGCAATATTTATTTCCTGTTCTCTTTTAGCAAACCAGTCGGAACAGTATAGACTAATTTTTTAAAAAGCCAGTATATTTTTCCGAAAAAAACTTCCTGTCAAAGACAGTATTGATATGTGCTCCTCTTGATTTAAAAGAAAATTCGGTCGCATTTAATTTTTTATGATTTTTATATAATTTAATGTGATAGTGTTATTTTAGTATCTGATTAATTTCCCCCCTGTTTTTTTTATTTTAATTTTAAGCATCTTCTTCTTGACGACAGAAGAAATACTTTTTCAGGGCCGTGACCTTCCACAAGTTAAACGCCTGAGCATATCGATTCCATTTGTTTTCGACGAATTAGTAGCTATTAAAGCTATTTTTAGGATAGGTAGTCATTAAATCATTTATTAGTGATAATTATTTTTGGATTAGATAAGGGGTGGTGATCCTATCACGCATCCTTAAAAAATGACGTATTATATGATTAAAAGTGACGTATATAACCCTGAGAGAAATTATAAATGAATTTTTTTTTTTTTACACATTCACCTGCATATGTACACTCTTATAAACCTGCCACTAAGGTCTAGAGAATGGATTTATTATAGTTTTTAAGGCGCATTCCAAGTGAAAAATGAAATCATTAACGCATGATTTGTTAAAAGTTGGCTTAGACTATTGTTTTCGTTCGGAAATCTTTTCTATTGTACTTAACATTTACATAATGAAAATGGTAAAAATCAAAGGTACTTTTGCTAGCAATTTGAGATAATCCACTTCATTCGTAGAAATTCCTGTTAAAATTACTCCGAGTGGATTCGCATACCAATTATAAAGGCCAAAACAACCTGCGTTTTGCATAGAAATTGAAGAATCCGAGAACTTGGAGACTTTCTGGTTAATTGAAAATATGGAGTGGCAGGGCAGATTACTCTCGTCTGCGCTTTCTTATTTTCGAGAGATTATTCGGTTGAACCCAACCACAAACTAGTTGACATTCGTCAGATAGGACGAAATGAGGGGAGCAGAAAGGGGCGTGGGAGTTGGTGGGGGTGCGGCTGCAAGGGACGGAAGAACGGACGTCGGCCTTTTCCTGTTTACCTCGGCTGCAAAGCTCGAAGGCAAGAAGAGCAGGTTCATCCCCTTTTTTATTCTGCGAACTTAATAAAAAACTCTGCGATGTGGAAGAATCTCATAAAATTGTTGTATAGACATATTCTACCTAAATAAACACAGCGATGGAGTGCTTGTCGTGGGCTGAGAGGACTGAAAATGACGATAAGCGAAAACGCTAAACAATTCTGTTTGCTGAAGTAGGACATCGAATCGGAACCGGGAAAAATTGCCAGAATGAAAACGGATTCTTAATTTAAATATTAAAATTCTGGATCCTGAACCTAAACCAACAACATTTATTTCATTCTTATTTACGATTCCAATTAATACCATATTTATTAAGTTTAAACAGTGGAGATTTAATAAATATATGTAACTAAGACCTGCGATGACCTAAAATGAATGCTTGACATTTAGATTTGTCTGATTTAAAATTTTGATCGTGATCTCTTAAGTGCTGCAAGTTATTTTTTAAATTTAGTTTTACAAAATTGAAAAAAGCCAGAAATAATGAAATCGACTCAGAAAGATATTTTTTTCATCCAACCGGAACGAAAGGTATAACGGTTCGAAGCCCTGGAACCAAGATATGATATGTTAAGAATTTTCAGATACCAAGGAAGCTATTTACTAGGAAAGGTTAAGTTTGTTCCTGTTGGTTTGCTTTACGATATGTGGCGTTAGTTAATTTATAATAAGACTGCGTGGTTTTATTCCGTACAGAAACTTCAGTTAAATTTGGGAGATAATTTTAGAGTGGTTTTTTCGAAGTATCGTATCTCAAACTAGTTCACTCCATGTTTCAGAAACAGCTTGATCTGCTTTAATAAAATGTGCTAAATTTAAGAAAAGTAAGACGTTTTTAAATTAATAGTTTTGTATAGATTAGGAGAAATTTAAGTGCATTTCTGTACTTGTCGTTAGTTAATTAAATTTGAATAACCTTGTTGAATAAGCTCTTTCCAACTGGAAATTTAGCTTAATTTCCCCTCTCTTCTTCGATGTTTTAGTTCGTTTAATACCCGTGATTGTGCATGTTTTCTTATCGTTATTAAGTGCGAATTATACCATAAATCGAAATCTCTATTTCATTGTTAGCTGCAGAGAAATAGAAAGTTCAGATGATCGAATGACCCTTGCGAATGATTTAGATAAAATTATGAAATGGTGCCACGATTGGCTATATGAGATCAACATAGACAAATGTTTGGTAATAAACTTCTTCGAAAAGAAAAATACCAATGATTATTTGTACAGTCTCCAAGGGAAAATTTTACCAACGGTAGAATCGGTGAAATATCTTGAAGTAACCCTCACAAATAACTGAACATGGTGTACCCACATTAGTAATATATGCGGACGAACACTTGAGAAACTCGGGTTTGTTAAGAGAATAGTCGGTCCGAGCGAAGAAAAAGTCCTTGAACGATGTTACGTTGCGTTGGTCAGGCCTCACCTGGAATATGCGTGTAGTGTATGGGATCCTGCAGATAAATGTGGTATTCGAGGATTAGAAAAAGTACAGCGAAAGGCGATACGTTTCGCAAAAAATTGTTACGACCAATCGGTGAGCGCTACCCAAATGGTTTAGGACGCAGGATGGGAATCTCTAGAAGATAGAAGATTACAAAGTATAAATTTACTAAATAAGTTTAGAGAAGGCACCTTCGTAGAAGATGTAGCCGATAGAATGCGTCCTCCCTGTTACATAGACCGTTCAGATTCTGAGAGGAAAAGACTCTAGAGCGAATCGATTCAAAAATACTCGAAAGTAACCGATTAGGAAAGTAGTGTCGTAGTGCAAGCACCCCCTGCCACACGCCTAAAGGCGGCTTGCAGGGTACATATGTAGATGTAGAGGGAGTATGTTCTTTTTTTCAAATTTTAGGCAACTTAATGCGTTATTCATAAAGGCAAATTGTATAGATGGCCTGCTATTTGTTTTTCTTCAACAGCAATTACGATATTATAAACTTATCATGGACATTTATTCTGAATAACATCCTGTTGATACTATAATGTATAGGTTTCTGTAACACTTGACTGTTTTATCCCATATGGAGATCTTGTTGATCATTGTTAATTGGGACTCCTCTTTAAAAGAATTATTTTCACTAATACGTCATCCTGAGGGGAAACTCCTGACAAATTTGCTGAGTTTCCTACAACAAGTGTTAATTCCAGCTGTGCTGTAATCAGAGTGCTTCCTCGCTTTACTAAAGCTTATTATTCTCGTTTGGAATCTTATTTAGCTCAAGTTATGGGAACTTATCGATGGATTCGATCAATTTAAGGTGGCGCCCAAGGAAGTAGTATGGGCATTGGGATTTAAAGCGTACCAGTTGTATTCAAAGATACCTTCAAGCACGGTTCTTGGGAGACTACGTCTCTGAAAATCTGGTCATTGTATTCCTATGAGCGTAAAAATGTAGGCGAAGGTTATTTGTCACGAGTTTTTGATAAATTCGTGTTTCCAAGAAGGCGACGTCGCGTGGAAGCACCGATCTCATGGCGAAATGTTTCCAACGCGGAGCGAATCTTGAAATTTTTTTCTCCCGGGAAAGCGCCTGCAGGTGAAAGGGAAGAAGTTCGGTGCGATAAGAGGCCGTAATGAAGGCAGCATCTGCCTCATCTGCTGCTCCGTTTCTACTTTTGACTTCCTATTTTCCATTCCCTCAACCTTCAACTCTTTTTCTCTCTTTTCCCCCTCTTCCTGCGTCTTCTGTTTTCCACGTGGCCTCCTCTTCTCCCTCTCCCCCATTCTTCCCCTCCACTCTTTTCTCAATGTTATAGCGCCTGGATTCTCAAAGGACCAATAATATTCGGATGGGTTTTGATTGTAAAGCGTCCGATATAAGACATTGGAGTTACGGCGCTATGAAATCCGGCCACCTGTTTGCAATTTCGTCATTTACAGTTTCTGTTGTGCGTGATGTATAATTCGATGGCTTACGGATGGAGATTTCGATACAATTGAATTGAATGGGTTGGTAATATGAGAATTCAGTAATGATTCCTTCTATGATACGGCGATTCCTTGGTTAACGAGTAACCCTGATGGCGAGTTTTTTTGGTTCATGATTTTTTTTCCGTCGCTTTTCGGACTCAGCTGCTTAGAAAGGATTCGGCTAACAAATGTTTTGATGGATTTAAGCGGACGTTTGCGTTCACTGAAATTTCAGAGTGACTGGAGCAAAATAGCCACATCCATTCATGCGTAGTAGAAGAAAATGATTATATTTTGTGGATTTTCTTATGAATCGCAGCTAAGTATGTGTAATGTTATGTCCGGTAAAGTAACTCTCGATCGAATTACAGTCGCTTGTCGATGTTTCACTTCGGGATTTTTTTGTATCGATAGCGATAGAGTTCATTCCTCTTCAGCAATGGCCATTAGCGATAGAATTCATTCCTCTTCAGCAATGGCCAACGGCCGAACTTTTTTGTTGATATTCTTTTAGTGAAGGAAACTCCTCCTGAATCTGACGACTGAAATATTCTCTCCTATCTCCACTAATCGAACTCGAAGATTCTTTTTATTTACGTGTTCCCCCTAGCAACTGGAAGCAGCGCAGCGGAACCCTGTCATTATGGGCGCCGCAGGAAGGGCAGTTTAGCTAGATTTATCCGTCTCATTCTTCATATTCGTGAACTTCGAATAGCTCTTAAGCATGCATTAATACCCTTCTCATGGTTGAAATCCGTCGCTCGTTGCTTTTAACTTTCTGCGACAAAGTTCTTTGTTAGGCACAGTTAGTTTTGTTTATAGGGAAGTAGTAAAATTGTCCTTTTATGGAAGTAGCCTTTCGATTTCATTTTTTACGCTTCGTAAATTAAGCAAGTTATGTCTTAATAAGTAAGCAGTGAAGTGAGTACTCGCTAAGCATAGTTTATTTTTTATAATTTATTAATCTTTGCGTAATTGAACTCGCTGGCTGTCTCTAATTTGATCATTATAGCCACTTAGTTATAAATTATATTTTTGGTTTATCTGAATGAGAAATTAGTGGGTGCCGCTGTAACATGATTTCTACCAATGTGCAACCTCAGGTATGGTATGATACACTAGTAATACCCACTGTTTTCTCTTTGCATTGCTGCTGCTATTATTTGAAAAATGTGAGATTTATTGAAATTATTTTGATTTAAATAAAGTAATTTCTCATAATACATTCCCAATGGATCATGATCGAGTTGGTTGGGGTTGTGAATAAAGAAATACTTGAAAATCTATGGTAGGAACCAAACTACAGCGCATCATTGGTTTTAGGAATCACACGATATCAGTAGCAGTTAGTGTATTTACTTGAAGGATGAGATGGGTGTATCGAAATCTACGATAGTCAGTGGCAGCTGAAAAAGGAAAGGAAGAAGACAAGAGTTGGAGGAAGAGTTCGGAGTGGGGAAGATATGCTCCATTGACGTCATCCAGCTTCTTCTCCGACCGCGCCTTCCTTTTCATTTCGTGCATATCTTTAATCCTCAAAGTTATATGAAGAGTAGAGGTCGAATATTGCTGTAATTACGTTATCAATTTCCTTAAACCTCATTCATTCCATTAGCGCTAGTTTTCTCTCTTGAGTTCTCCTGACTCGAAAGTAATGATTTTTTTCATTCAAATTAGTTAATCTTATATGCTACGTTCTTATGGTTGAGGCGCAGATAAATGGAAAGAACTTTTTTGGGATCCCGGTTGATTTTTTCTGGAATTCTAATTCACGTCGATGGTCTTTCTTCTTCATACCAGTTCAACGTTCTTAAACAGTCGTGATTGTAATTAATTTGTTGCCGATTTCTAATTTGTCTGTAGGGTTTTACTGGTTTGGTACAGCCAAATATAAATTTCTTTATCTAGGATAATAGCTAACCTCGGCAGATCCAGACAAGTTTAGTCTATAATTGATTAAGATGTGTTAAATTTTATATTTAGGCACATTTCTTAGAGACCTATTTGTGAATAAGAATTGAAATTTATCGTTACGATGAAGTCTCCTTTGCCGGACTCAACCTTTATTGAAGAAATTGATTCAGAAATACTTTTCAGAAATTATATTTCGGTCAGGGAACGTGTGTTCGATTCACAAGGATTCAGACGAGCTTGTCAATGTTCTGTATCACTTTTACGTCGCTTACTGTAGATTAGGCTTCGTTTCTTTGATTTTTTTACTGGTTTGTTTTCTTTTCCCTCCACCACACAAAAGTTTTCTTTCGGATCGGTTCCTTGCGAATACATGTGATAAGAGCATTCTCTTCCAAAGATGTCACTTAGCAAACATTCCGTCACATCGGCGTATCGTCCTTAGCCAATTCAAGAGACCCAAAACACGCCCTACCGAAGACGAAAATGATTTGTGGAAGGTGTTTCCTCTTTCGAACTAATATATTAGGTTTCTTTTAACTCGGCTTTAAACTCCCTTCTCAGTGCGGATAAGTAAAAATTGATATGGACGTTAAAATTAAAAACATAAAAACCTCTTTCATCGGCATTTTCCTATGTAATTTTTGGAAGCCGATCATTCTAGTTGAAGTTATTCGTTCGGAAAAATTGATTCTATCTTGGAATGATTCGATTCATTAGTTGAATCTAAATTATTTCCAAACCAAAATTCCAAAAGAGACGCCCAATATTAATTTGAGGTTCTGGTAGAGTGATCATGATTGTAAATAGTCAATCTATGATTGTCCGAAATGAAATCTTTAGGAAAAATTTTTATTTAAAATGTAAGTTTCGTCTCACCTCACGACTTAGGAACGTTTTGCGTAAAATTTCGTGGATTACCTAAAGATGAAGTTAAAAGTCTTTGACAGTTAATCTCAAATCAAATCAATCAAATTTGAAGAGAGTAGTATTTTGTCGTCATTCCGTTTCAACAGATCATATTTGACGATTCCCTTCACTTGTTGGCTCCTTATTGTCTATCAGAGGGATCGATTTAATGTTCGTGTTATCCAGTAGATAGTGTGATGCGGCGGTGATGAAAATGAAATTCCGGTCTTTGAAGGGAGTCTCTCGTAGCTGCTAAACTTGGCATCAGTTCTGCTGAATTGGATTTTATTAGCAATACAAGCATAAGAAATACGAAAATCAGATCGAAAAAATGGTGAGGGTTATAAATTTCATATGGAATAAATCAGTGTCTCACTTGGCTGGCATGAATATAAATCTCTGAGTCGATACTCCGAAGTGACAAATCCAGGAAGACTTCCGGAAGACTCGTACTAAAAAACCTGTCCAGGAATGAATAACATCAACGGCGAATTTAATCCCAGAGCTCATGAGGTCAAAGGCACCAGAAACAAGGACGTGTCTCTCTTATATTTAGCATCATTGAGTTATTTTCGGATGTTTTTGTGCTCGAGATCTTTTCAATCTGAGAGTCCTTTTACGAAACATATGAAAAAATTGTTTTTGATAGGCATATGTTGGATCATTTAAAGTAGGGTCGCTTATCGTATAGAAAGGCCGCATGGGCATCTTAAAATATACTAGATGAAGAAACTGGTTGGGTTTGAATTTATTTTGCAGTGAATGTTAGTTTGGGAAGAAAAACGGAAATGAAGAATCAATATGATCATTTTCCTAAGGTTAATGTTTGCGGTGGAAGGTTAAATAGGAATTTACAAGTTTTGTGAATATTTCAGAAAATCAGCCGCGCCACAGAGTTAGTCTTCCTCCTTGAGTCTTGGTCAATTTTCTTTAATCTCCATCTTTTAAACACTAAGGTTTTGAAATTATTCAAAGTTTTTTGTCCGCTGTAATCTTAACCTTTTGGTTTATTGACTAGCAGATGTTACATTATAATGCCAGGGCTTTTTTCTATTATTTTCTTCTCTAATTTTATTGCATTTCCTCCTCTAACAAGAAAAGTATTGCTACTGGATTCTTTTTAAATCTTAGCCATTGGTTCGCTGGAAAAAAGGGGCAGTTGAAAATTGAAAGCGAAAAGTTAAATAAAGGAGCAGAGCCTATTGCTTTGCAAACAGGATTGTGAGTGTGGGGCTAGCGTCTAGCCGTAGTCACTCGTTTTTTTCCTCAAGAGTGGTAAATCGATCGAATCTAGAGCTGGAGATAAATTTGACGGAGTGACTGAATGGCGTATTATTAGTCTTGAAGCTCTGGTTTTTATAATGCTACGTCTTTACGTATTACGTAATGGTATATCAGGTTTCATTATTCCAACTGGCGTTATTCTTGCGAAAGATTCGAAGTTTTGCGGTTATTATATCTCGAGAGTTCGTGCTCAAAGAAAATTGTTGTGCACGATCAATCAAACGTTTTACATATGGGTGAGGCGGAAATTATATGGCGAATAACTCCAAAATATTTCTTTTGAGACCGTTATATCCTGTGTAAATTTTTTATAAGCGCCGTTTGTCTCTTTTTAATTTGATCCCTTCCCTGACTAATATTCTGAATAAATTGGACTTGGAAAAATATATTTGTTTAATTGGGAATTTGTATGCTTATGCTTAACTGAGAAGGGAGAGAAAGTCTTTTTTCCCCTTGGATAGCTGTTTAATATTATAATTCAATTTCTTGTTTCCTTCAATTTTAACCTGTTTACAGGTTTGGTAAAACAATAGAGACATACAAATGAAACGAAGATAAAAGAAGCATGCTAGACAAACCCAGTACGCTCCACAGCTTAACTGAGATATCTTTTTGAAAATGAAAAATGGTCAGAAAGCAGGAAATCTTAAGTACGAGTTTTCTCGGGTGAATCTGAGTTTTAAGCCACTTTCTTCTACGAGATATCTCGGGTGCGTCAGGGAAGTAATTAATGAAATTTAACGAACAATCCCATCTAAAGATCAGGATAAACGATGATATCATTGTTAAATATACCTTGTTGTTATTTTCTCTGCAAATTCCCGCCTTTTGAAACTGAAAGCAGTGTTCAGGTATCTGCAGATCCACGCAAGCAATTAAAGAAGATAACTGCTATTTCTATTTCATTGAGAAAGCCGTGGCATATCTCAAGGAGAATGCCAGTGAAGGAAGTGAGGGGCGCTGGGGAATGCTCGAGTTAAATAATTGTTTACGAAGTGAATTCAAGGATTTTCGCTTTGGAAAGTTTAACGCTTATTTTTCCTGCGTGTGATAGCTGAGGAATTTCCGCTTTACTTTCTGCTCGGCACCTGAAATTTGACTTTTGACGAATTTCTCTCCTTTTTCCTTTATTAATTTCCGATTCAGTAGTCCGTTTCTCAATCCATCTTCCAAGGTGTTTACGAATGAATGAATGGCAGTGATTAAGAAGTTCAATGGTTCTATTCAACTTTCGCCGTGGTTTTTTCTTCCCCAGCCTCCCCCCTCTCAGCCTCCCAACCTCTTCTGTACCCTCTGTTTTTCATTCAAGCAACGTCTCTCCTTCCTCCACCTCTTCATTTCTCTCTCTCTTAAGACTGAAGTGGGTATGTGCGTAGTCAAGCGAAGGTGGAGTCTTTTGCCCACAACCAGGTGGCATTGCTGTCGTCGACTTCGGAAGCCCAGACAGAGTCACGACCTCGCTGAACATTTTATATCTAACTAATTAGCGCGGGTGGTGCTTTTGGTCTCCGTGGTTGGAAAACTCTGTCTTGGATAGCGTTTTTTTTATTATCGCGAGCATAACCTACGCCGTCTCGTTCCAATGCTCAGTCTCGTGCGTTTAAAAGGAATTTCGTCTGCAAATACAAGAGGCTAATTTGCCCCGAAGACATATTGTAGTTTGGTAAATAAAAAAGCGCGTGAGTCTCTTAATCGAATTTTTGCCTCCTTACGGTGCCTTTAAAGTGTCACGTATCTCTCCCTAATTACGAGAAAAAAATATTTCCAAGTTGTTAATTAAAGAGTCTCGTACAAATGGTTTTATTTCTAATTAAATTTCTCCGTGCGGTGAATTCTTCTATCCGGAGGTTGTATCTCTGCAATCGCGATAGCATGCGTCGCGGTTCGTCGTTGAATTGGATTCGAATTGTATTTTCAACTGTTCGTTACCATCTTCAAGTTGGCTCAGAATGAAGGAGGGAGTAAATTATTCGCTCGCCCAATGTTTGGAACAATTGATCTTTCACGATAAAGCGATTAATGCCCTTATTTAGTATATCCTTCATGATTATGTTGTTCTTGAAGTTACTAATAAGTCAATAATTATATGCAGTGAGGATTTTCTGTGTCTCTTTCAGCTGCTTCCATTTCTGGATGTGAGCAGTGAACCGTAGCAGAATTTTCTTTCCATTTAAGTTGTGATTTATGCGGAAATGTGTAAAATTTGGAAGGAATGAATTAAATTCCGGTAAATTTAAGCGTGTGAATACTTTTGGATTCATTCAATTGTCCTGTATTTTGATTTGATCGCGCCAAAGCGAGGATTATATTAATAGAGTAAGAGTACCCGAGGTATGTCCCTGCGCGTTCACGTAAAATTCTACCGTCGCAAAAATGTCGAAACATTCATTGTTATACAATGTCATGAGGTTAAATTCCATGGAATGTACTTCCTCTCCTAAAAATCTTGCTCTTATTACTCTGTTTGAGGAACTTTGAAGGTGGAAAATTGACAATTTAGACGTTAAAATTGAAATTAAACTGTTCAAAATGTTGTCAGAGTTAGGCATGATCTGTCAAAGTGTCTTTCAAAAATTCGGCTGCTTTGTCATATAAAGTTTCAGATGTTACGAAATGATAAAGAGAGGTAAACTCTTTCATCTCATGTCAGCGTGCCTCGAAAGAAGGCAATTTAAAGTGGAAAACTCAGTTGTTCCTTCCATACTACATAAAGAAGGAAAAAAATTCCCTTAGCTTGTAAACTCGATCGACGTTTAATTAACTGAAATTGAATTCCACGAATCCAGCTGTAAGATTGTAGATTCCACGAAATTAAAGTCATCAATTCTACCGATATAAGCGGAATAGATTACGTAATTCATTGAATTAATAGCACAGCCCTTAGGTCCCAACTCTTTGTTGTTTGCATGCTTTGCATACATTCAAAAATACTACGAAAGACATGAGTATTATTTTTGCCTTCTTTTTGTCAATCCATAGTCAAAAGCGTTCTTTTTACAAGCTTGGCCTTGATTTAGCGACTGCTAAACAGAACATTCATTTGACATTTGGTTTAATTTTCATCGCGGAAAAAGTGGATAAAGAGAAATTGAAACTTGGATAAGAAAAACACTCAAATTATTAATCCCCATCCTTTAGACTTTTCAACGAATAATCAATTCCTTTTTACACGTTCATTGCGTATACCTCCATTTCCAGTGCGTTTATCACTCCAACGGTGGAGTGATCCGCAGCGAACGAGTTAATGAGCCTTTATAGGAAGTAGCAGTTACTTCGCACCACTGCCGATAAACCCAACATTTTATCGAATTAATAATTGGAATTTGTTTTCTGAATTCTAATACCTCAAACCATACCTTGATATTAGTAAGGTGACCAATCGTCCTCTTTTAGGGAGGACAGTCCTTTTGTAGGTTCTGTCCTTTCTCGAAAAGTGTCCTCCTTCCTGGGGGGTTATCGTGTAACTTCTGATCGATTATCGGAATCGGAACTCGATACTCGGCTCGATAGACGAAGTTGAGTCGATTCCCGACTGTCGTGCCATCGTTGACGCAGCACCGAGTCGATCGGATCGGCCGCCATATGTTTTCGGACATACGTCACAAGTTTAAGAAGAAGTCATGACGTCGCTGGCTCCAGCCAATAGGAACTGTCCGCCAACTACTACGCAGACGATATGGAGGCAAGTGCGTTTGGTAAGCTAACATTTATTTAATGCCTTTTAAAACGGCAATTTACTTGTAAGAGTTCGTGCACGTCCCTTTTAATGCTTGATATTAGTAT
>KZ308277.1:405450-443714 GCA_000376725.2 Ladona fulva
CAATCTTCGAAAGAAAACGAAAAAGCGATACAGGGAAATAGTCGCCAGGACGGATAGATATTTTTGGTCATTTTTCCCGCGAAGTATCAGAGAAGCTAATAGCTATCCAAGGTAGTTAGGGATATAGGTGTTTTACACCCTCTGCCACGGGCCATTGGCGGTTTGCAGGGCTTAAATGTAAATGTGAATATGAAATCACCCTCAATTAATTAGCGCGTTTAGATTTTACGTATCTATTTTTTGCTGTTTGATTTGAGAGGCTGGAAGAACTAAATCGATTCTAATTTAAAAATTTTGGATTAATGTCATTCTGTTTCCGTAACATAATAGTTTACAGGCACCATTTCGGCCTTCACACCTTGGCTTTGAACGGAAAGTAGTTCGGGAACGGGAAAGCTAA
Source organism: Ladona fulva (assembly GCA_000376725.2). Classification (NCBI taxonomy): domain Eukaryota; kingdom Metazoa; phylum Arthropoda; class Insecta; order Odonata; family Libellulidae; genus Ladona; species Ladona fulva. Next base: position 405,851 of record KZ308277.1, read on the forward strand.
GTTATAGCTGAGTATAAATGTTGTTTCACTGAAAGGAGACAGAGCTTATTATAATTGAATCTATTTATAACAGAGCTAATTTTATTACGGTATAAATGATGAAATTTAGGATTAAATTCGAAAGAAAATTATTTCTTTTTTTTCTTCATGATAACCTGCCAAGTTTTCCACGTGACACGCTTGTGTAATAGCAGTAGAAACGCTTAGTAACGAATTTTACAGAAAGACATTGAGTAAGAACTGAAGTTTATCCTGTCTTTGAGTTAAAGGTTGATGTGAGTTATGTGCGTGTACATCCAAAAACTAAATTGTAATTATAACGCGTTTTGGTCTTATTCGTCGTAATAATGTTTTCCACTTGCATAGGGTATACGAATTTTCGATTATTCAAAGGGTTGGGATATCTTATATGATTGGCCTCTTGTTCATAGGAGATTCTTCATTAACATTTTTTCCATGGCTATTCACGGAAGTCTCATTTATCGCTTTTGAAGGGCAATTTTCATCTCGAGTTGTGTCTTGTCAGCCGCTAGATGCGATGTCCCGCCCCTAAAACACGGAATCAATGTCGTTTCAAATATGTGGCTCAAGCTGACGAAAAGAGCTGCGCAATTCCGAAGGCCTTGATTCACTAAAAATACCTCATTTTCCATCGAAGGAATTAATCGCAAGGAATTCCCTTTTTGATAACTCATTAGTTGTTTGCTCTTGCTATCGCTGTAGGAATTGTGTATCTTTCTAATTTGAGCTATCATCAATTAAGGATACATAAGGGTACATTTTCAACGGTATTTACTTTTCATGAGTACGAGGAAATAACGAATCAGTTGATGCTTATCATCAAGAAATTAATGGAAATATTTACGGCGTTTATTACTTATTGCTCTGTTAATAGTTTCTGTCTTGTTGTAAAATTATTTATTTATAACGATTTATCAGTTGCACTTTCAAGAATTATATTTTTATGATGTATGTATTATTTCCCTTTCGAAGAAAAATTTTTAGTATATTTTTCGTATGCATCATTTCGAAGTCTTTGCCAATGGTAGCCTTCCCCAAAAGTTAACTTAATTTCACATGCAGGGATGAATGCCAGGTGCGAGAAATACAGATCTAACATTTTATTGTGCCAATATTAAAATTTTCTTAACTAATGGATATGTTACTTCATTGAATTCATTCCCACCATTATTCCCACATTAGTGCAAATATATGATGTTCGCGGCCTCGGGATGCTTTTCTAGGTGTACCGCAGTAGATACTTTAACTTGTCAACATCGACCCCTTTGTTATGCGGCTGTTTGACGTATTGCGACTGGGATCGGGTCCATCCGACGTGACGTCGCTTTGATCGGAAGCGCCCTTCCCATTAGATGATCGTCTCGCGAACACGGCGGAGACCTACGATCGATGAGGTGGGCGATCGCTCTTTTCGAGTGCCCTCACGGAGGTTATCTGCGCAAAAACGAAGAGGCGTGAGAAACAGAACGGTTGGCAACGCCGATGCCGCCTGACTAAAGATAGAGCGATTCGGTAGTCTCCCTCAGCTGGGACCAAGGGGCGCTCTCCGACAGTGGCGAGGTGTCTGTCGCCTGCAGATATCGCGTTCAGAAGACATTCCCATCGAGGACGCCGCGGAAGAAAGGAAGAGCAGCACTGCGGCGAAAGTGGTTTCTTGTCCTCTCCGAAAGGGCCAAGGGCGCCAATAGCGCGAAGGGCTTCGAACTAGGCCGGATTCCTACCAGCCACTTGTGGGTTTTGACGTGCGTCTTGTTCTTCATCGGAGTCATTTCGAGCGAAACTTGTCCGAGAGCGAATTGGCCGTATGTGTCGACGGAGGATGGAAACAAGTTCCTTCGACCCCCTCGTCCTGGACCGGTGTTAAAACGCCTTCGCTGGACAGGTGGAATTCTTGAGTGCATGCAATTGGATTCCCCTCCCCGGGAGCGAATGGAGGAGGCGGTTATCACGTGATCTCATTTTCACTTTCGTGTCCCGCCCCCGGTCAGGGCATCTTCCTGGAAAAGGCTTTCTGACACGCCTTCCTCGACCAGTTCTGCTGGTGACCGTGGGAGGCCCTCGCCCACGTGGTCCTGTTATCCACAAACGCCATTTCGCCCGGCTTTCCTCCAGCTACTCTTTCGCAGAGGTCTTACTTAATCTCCCTCGAGGATCGAAGTAATTTGAACAGAAATCGCTTTATCGAAGAAAAGACGTACGAGTGTTTTTTTTAAGGGACGTTCTTACCTTCTGTGAAGGAAACCGCGGTGTTTACTTGATGGAGACTACCTGCACGTGAGTTACCTTTGTCAACGAAGTGCTTTTGGTGGAATTTGCTTGTCAATCGCCGCAAATAGTTCGACCGTCCATTGCTTCGAACGGAGCCTCTTTTCTCGCTCTGATTACCTGCCCCGCGGAGCAAAAGGCTTCGGAAATACCGTTCCTCTCACCGTTTTGATGTTTCGTGTTATGATTCGTCGTTGACGTTTGTACAGGTGAAGATCCTCTTAGTGTGGAAGGCCTCTATCCTCACCTTAGTGGACGTCCATCGATGTGGCTGTTGCGGCGGTGTAGTTGGGTGACTCGTGTCGAAGGCGAAGTGTTTTCTAACTTCTCACTCTCGGATGAATACCTCTCCATTGTAAAAGGATACCAAGGTGTTTGTGAAAATCATTTTATTTGATCGTTTGTAATTTTTAGTGGCAACAAGTGGAAAATCTCCCTCGGATCGCATCTCTCAATTGGGATTCTGATTCTAAAAAAATATCATAAACTCTTATTGTGTTTCTGCCAGTTTCGCAACACAGAACCACCAAAGGCTTTTAGAAGTGCGTTTCATCGTCAAGATTTCAACAGCCTTCGCTATAGTTGTCGAACTTATCGATTCAGCAAGTTATGAAAGTGTCGATGAAAGTTTCCATCGATTGCTACGCTTTACTTCGTTGATTTCTTTCGGATTTGCCTCACAAGTGGGAAGCATTGTATCCAGAGGAGGATCTCCTCGCGCGATGAGAATCTCCTGATTCTCTGCGTGTGTCGGCGGGCAAGGAAGTTCTGGGAGGCAAAGTGGAAAGGAGCGGGACGGTGGCGAGGGATGCGGCATCTGTCTCTCGTAGGCGCCCCCGACGCCGTCCCCAGACGCGACATGTCGTCGCGACCTCCACCGATGGCATCGCGGTGCCGAGGGAAAGGCGGAGGCGGCGTCGCTGCCGTCCCCGCGACTCCATTCGTATGGGGTGCGGGTCAGTCTCCGAAGACCCTTGCAACTCGGTGCTTCTTGGTTCGGAGCTCAAGTCTCCAGCTAGTCTTTACTCGCTGCGATGGACAAGGGAGTCCCCAGAAGGGTCTTCCATCATGTTGGGCCTACGGTGGCAGAACAACCCTTTCTATGAGGAAAGAGGAAAGGAGAAGAGGCGGGTGAATAGACCACGAACACAACGGAATCATGGGTGGAAGGTATAGATTCCTGGATGTGTTGTCCGAAGTCGACTGTGGTTGCCAGAAATAAGCTTCATAAGTTTATATCTATGAATTTGAAAGTGAGGACTAGAATAGGAAAGATTTGATTTTCCATTAAGCACTGAAGCGATTATTTACTAGATAAATTTCATATTCAGCCTGTGATCTTAATATGTTAGATAATACAGCATTCAAGAATAATTAATATTTACTATACTCTATTAAGTTTATCTTCGTGGCTTAGAAGAAGTATCAAGAAAAATAATGTATTTTGGGGTGTGGGAGGGAGACTAATTAAAGATGGGTAGAAAGATATAAGCTACTTATCTTTAAATTAAGAGATGCTCATTATTTCCATGAAGTTCCATCTCTCTACTATATGTTACCACCTGTATTATATAGCTTTTCTTATTATATTGTTATCAATTTCCAGAAGTCTAGATATTGCTTTGTTGCTAAGGGTCAGAAGCTCAGAAGTTGATTACAGGTTAATGATATAATGTAAATCAAAATTTACCAATTCAGTACTTAAGAAAGAATAAAGCAATATATATCAAGTGGCAACTCTAATTTGAGAGAGACTGTTTTCTCATGGAACTCAAGGGATAATAATTAGTGTCTCTGAGTTAACAGATACGTTGCTGGAATCTATTCATCCTTGATTGGTTTCCCTCTCTGTGCCCCATATGATGTCATTATCTTTTTCCCCTTCCCCGGGGATATTAATCAAGGATAGTTGAAAAATTACTCCTCTGCTAACATTTCCTCTTATTATTTATTGAATTATTTTTGTCACTATTTTCTGCTGTAAAACTGTAATGGAAATTAAGTTTTGTAAAGGTAAACATCTTTTAATTTTATAACTTATCATCTTGGTTGTACACAATTGATTTATTCTTTACTACTAGTGCACCAATTCAATTCTTGTGCTTGAAATATTTACTTTTCTAAATTAAATTCATCTTGTTTTCTTTTTTTGTTGGAAATCTTTTTGAGATGGATTTAATTGTGAGTACTGTAGTTTTTGCAGCTAATCTCTTATTTCAGATTTGATTGCAAAGAGATTCATCATCTGTTGCCTTTTACATTTTACATCTCAGACACTAAAGCCAAGAGATATCAATGAATGTTTTTAATTCTTTTTGAATCTCTCATTCGAAAATATTTTTCTGTTTTGAATGAGTGTTATAATTTAATTCAATTTTTATTATACAGGAGGCAGTGCGATGCCTGCTCACAGAATACCTTTCCCGCCTGACTTGCTTAGCTGGAGGTGGCAGTGGAGGCAACACAACTGGCTCTGCCAGTCTAATCAATTGTGGTCCTGTTCTCAACTGGCTGGAGTTGGACAATCGAGGTCATCGCCTTCTTGTTACAGATGACAGTGACATTAACACTCCAGCAGTTGCAGCAGCTTATGCTGTACGGAGATACACTGCTCAAGCTCCAGATGAAATATCTTTTGAGGTTTGTTTCTTTTCAGTCATAAAATGCTTTATACCAAAAGAAAGATTCAAACCAGGCACATTTAATTCACTTTCTAATCATGTAACTCAGTTTGAGACTTAAAAGTTGAAGCAGTTAGCTTTTATGGTACCCATTTGTGGTAATGATTCAGTTCAAATGATAAAAATATGCCATATTTATTGGTATATGATGCACTTTTTTATAGTATAGAGTTAAAATTCTTCCTGTAAGTTCTATGGGTTTACTAATTTTATTACTAATTTACTAATAGTAGCTTATTTGTTTTACCTCTATTTTCGTATTTTGTTTCAGTACTTTAAATCTGCTTTTTAAAAGATGTACAAATGCTTTAATAATCATTAATAAATTTGTGTATTGAGTTACTTGAAAAAGTTTGAAGCTTAATTCTTTCATATATAGGTTAATATGATTTGCTAACATTTTCTTCTTAAAATTGTTTCATGTTATATGTAAGTTTTATTAAAATTAACTACGATTTTAATCTTTTAAATCGCTCAAGCCAATTTTATTTTATCAAATTTTGAGTACGTTTTCAATATTATTTTAACCTATTATACAACTATTTGTCACACCTTGCAGTAGAAAATGAGGAATAATTCGATGTTAATTTTTATTTATCACTCAATTATTTTAGTAGTTTGGAATTAGTTTACCTCCAGTGAAAAGGAAACAGCAGTGATTACACTAACTATCAGTTTTTATTTTAGAAGAATCTTAGATGCACAAATGAAGTTATGATCTCTGTAGTGCAGTTTTTTATTTTACTTTGAGAAATCCAAAACAGTTTGTTACACAACCCCTTAATATTGTATTTGTGAATGTTTACAGCTAGTGCAACATTTAAAATAGATCATTATCTTTGAATCACATCCAGTTTCCATTAGGAAATGCTCAGGATATGTGTATAGTGTTTAAATAATGCTTTTTTATTACAGGTGGGAGACATGATTTCTGTTATTGACATGCCTCCCCCTGAAGAGAGCATTTGGTGGCGTGGCAAAAGAGGCTTTGAGGTGGGCTTCTTTCCATGTGAATGTGTTGCCCTCATTGGAGAAAAAGTACCCCGAAGTCTGCTTCATCAGCTGGTTCCTGCATCATCCCAGCAGCCCTCTGCCTCTCCACCCTCAATTGCTGCTGCTACAGGACCATCCTCTCCACCAGGGACAGCACCAGCTGCTGTTACTCCTGCATCTTCATGTGCCTCCACAGCTTCATCATCTCCCTCTCCTGCATCCTCAGCAATAGTTGTTGCATCACCATCATCACAGCCTGGTCGACCTCTGCCTTCCAAACCTGTTCTAAGAAAACATGGAAAATTAATAGCATTCTTCAGGTATGTTGTCAAATATTTCCTTTTTATAGGCCACAGCTCTCTTTATATCAGCTTCTGCATTATTTTGGATATCAGAATTGCAGAATCTCATCTGAAAATGAGGCCAAAAATTAAGATTTTTTTGAGTAGAGTTTAATCATGTACTTAGTGAACTCTGTGGCAATGTTGAATTCATTGAAATATTAATTATATTCTTTGATTTATACTACCAACACAGTAGTTGTTAGATCACTATTTACCTTATATAAAGTTAAAAATCCTCAAATTTTTAAAAATTTCTGTTTGTTGTGCTCAAATGTAAGGTAAATGGGATGCTATTACTCTAGTATAAGCTTTACTTTTCTCTCTCTGGTATGATTTTCCGTTTCTTTTACCCAATGTTAGCCCATTAAGCATGACACAACCTGTATTAATATTCAGTAAGGTTCTCTTATGGTTAACTTATTCTACATTTCGTGATTATTTTATTTTGAAAAGTATTTCCTTCAGTCAGTATTAAGATACAAACATTTTTCTCCCTTTCAGTGGTCTAATTGTAGCTCTTCATTCTGTTAATATATTAGATCAAGGCAGATTTTAGTTAACATGACTTTATCTGATTCTGTTTATTCTTATTTTATAGGAGTTTCATATTGTCTAGACCATCCAGAAGGAGACTTAAGCAATCCGGTATTCTGAAAGAAAGAGTATTTGGTTGTGACCTTGGTGAACATTTACTGAATTCAGGTCATGAAAGTAAGTCCATTGTAATTTTTTTCATATTTGCCTAAGTCCCATTTCTTGCCTCACAAGGTTACATTTTATTAAGTTTCCTCTTGCAAATTCTACTTCCAATCTTTAAAATAAGTAAGATGCTTGAAAGGATCTTGATCGTAACAATGGTCAGAATTCAGTTAGTTGAAAGTAAATGCATATATAGTAACACCAACTATGACAGTATGGTATATTAAAATTAATACTCAGAAGAATATTTATTCATCACATAAAATTACTAGCTATTCTCAGTGTTTAAAAATAATATCTCTCATTTTTATTTCAGTTCCTATGGTTTTAAAATGCTGTGCTGAATTTATAGAAACAAATGGGATTGTTGATGGAATTTACAGGCTTTCAGGTGTAACTTCAAACATCCAAAAATTGAGGTAACTACTTAGAGTTGCTATGCATAGTTTGTATTGTAATTGATATACATTACCTTATTTGAATATGTATTGAATTATATATTTGATTTTTATAATAGATGATTATGTTTTGTGGGATAATCAAGGCCTTGTTTTTGTGGAAATCCAACAGAATTGAGTAAGGGAACAATTTTAAGCAGTAGAATCAATTGAACAAGTTAAAAGAGATAGTATTACCTAGGTTTTGAAGCTTAACTTCATCATCTGGCATAGTATAAAATGTAATCAACATAATTTTTTTCTATATTCTTCTATGGGAATTCATCCATCCATTTACAACATGCTGAATTAAATGTGAAAATAGGCCACGTTAACCTGCATTCTAATTACTCTGTGTTGTGTATACTGTAATTCATTTACGATTTTAACTTTTTAGTTTTCAATTTGATTTCTTCATGGGTTAGATTTAAGGATGAGCCAGAGTTATTGGAAGAACTTTTTTCCAAACCATTCTCATACTTCTGATCTTTTCTCAGGAATGCGTTTGATGAAGACAGAGTCCCTGGATTATATGAGGATGAGGCTATTTTACAGGACATTCATTCAGTGGCGTCGTTGTTAAAAATGTATTTCCGTGAGCTCCCAAATCCTCTCTGTACGTACCACCTTTACCATCGCTTTGTGGGTGCAGTTCAGGCACCTCATGGGAATCGCCTTGCGCTGATGCGAGAAGTTGTCAAGAGCTTGCCTCCCCCTCACTACAGGTAAAGTTTTCCACTACGTTACCTTTCTTCCGAAGATTTAACTGATGTTGAAACTATAGAAAATAAAATGTTCTCCTCTTGTTATCATTATATAGAACCTTGGAATATTTAATGAAACATCTGGCAAGAGTTGCTCAGCGTGGGGGGGAGACTGGAATGACACCAAGAAATGTAGCCATTGTATGGGCACCAAATTTGCTGCGTTGCAAGGAATTGGAAGTTGGTGGAGTTGCTGCCCTACAAGGTGTTGGAGTTCAGGTATAAATCATTTTATTCTGCCGATGATTCTCTATTTTTGTTCTGAATCCTTATATTTTAATGTGGTGAAAGGTTCTTTAAGACTCTTATATGAATAGATCATTTGGAAGGTTTTCATTGATCCTACATTTTACCTTGTGTGTTCAATGGGTATATATTTTCTTTTAGAATTTGAGATGAACATTTTTGTCTGTGGTTATGCCCAGCATTTTTGACATCTTATAGACAATATATTTTGGCACTCCTTTTTTCACTGTACTTGTCTTGAGTTAAAATGAAATATTTAAAATGATTAGAAATCCCTGCATCAAAGTTCCCCTTTACTATAAATGAAACATCTAGCAACAGTAAATGACTGAAAATGTTATTTTGGTTCCCCTCTTTGAAAGGCCCTATTATATGTTTCTTTGGTGCTTCACCCATTTAGTATTGCCCTGTTCATATCTAAGTGTTTGTCTCATTCTTTTATTGTAGGCAAAACCTGAAATTGCGGACAATTCTCAGTTTCAGTATATTTCTCGCTCGCTTTTTCTTGTTTATTTCTTATGGCGAATTAAATAATCTAAAACAGTACTAGTTTTTTGTTTTTCATTGATCATTTTTATTTCTCATTAATTTCTCATTCTCAGTGATGTTGATGGACCAGGTTGTCCATGCATAACAGCATATAGTATTTCATTATGTAATTATTATGGAAGATTGTAATCATAATATCTCTTTCGAAACCACATTTGTATCACATATCAATCCTTTGGTTTAATCTATATATTCCTTGCATTGACATTGTTTCTCCTAGCCACACATAATCATAGTCTTTTGATCATTTTTAGCTCGTGTCCTGACACTTTTTCATCTCAAACATCTATTTTAAAATCCTTATCTTAGTTACCTTATGTTGAACGAATTCTTATGTTTCTAGAATAAGCTGTCTGAGTGCAAAGACTTTTGTCTCAGTACACAGTCATAATTTTTCAATGTATGTTTTCAATAGTAAGGAAAGAAAAATTCTGCTTTAGCAATACTCAGTCATTCTTCTGTAGAATTTCTCAAGAGCCTTTGTTACTTTACCTTGCAGGCTGTGGTTACAGAATTTTTAGTTTGCTATGCAGACCTCATATTTGGAACAACTGAAAAAGGTGCTCTAGCTCAGAGGTTGAGACAGCGCCCTGCCCAACACTTGTCACCTGATCAGCACAAGCTACCTCCTGATGTTTCTCCTAACCTTGTTGCTGCATTTGCTGCTGAAAATGGTGAGGATTCAGGTGTTTATGTTTTGACACAGCAAGAACAGTTAGGACAAAATGTACTTATCTGTGAATGAGTAAACTTGTCTGGGATAGATAAGAATGCACATTTTTTATGATTAAGATAATTTAAAGCCTTCAAATGCTTTCTGTTATTGTAATTGTAATAAAGTGTTCTTTATCTCTAATTCAAATGCGAGATTACTGCTATGAATTCTATGTATGGATTTATTTTCAAATTTTTTTGTGAAATTATTGAAAGTCATGTTGAAGATAGGGTCTGAGCTTGAATGGTAAGGTTAATTGGTACCATTTGTACAGATTTCCTTCAATGTCAAAGTTTTAACTATTGATTATTTTAAATGTATTATCAATGAAGTATAGAAATAATAATTTTATTTTACTGCTGCATATTTGGTAGTAATATAGACAATGTAACTTACAAGGAAGTAAGATGAATTTAAATATTCGCAGTTATGTTTGTATATATTATGCCTAAGTCCTAACTTCTACTGCATTTTGATAAATTAGCATATGATTTTTCATGATAGTTTTTCATTTGAGACATGTATATTGTAACAATCAGTTAATTCCTACTTATAGTATTTGGTAAGTATTTGTTTAGTGTATACGAATAATTGTGAGGCTAAGTTCATCCTACCAATCCATGAATTTCTGGAATTACCTGTAATCCAAGAAACTTTTTTTTTACTATATATTATTTTATATCAGAGAATGAAAAACCTTGTTTCCCTTTATTTTTATAAATATATTTTAATTAATTCATTCCAATGTTCTTTCCTTACCAGACTTAAAAAATTATTCTGTGCAGGGATTGTTGATGATATGAATAAGTTATGTACTCTTTAATCTTTGTGCATTGACCTTATTTCTTGGTATTTTTCCATCTTTTTTATCACATTTGAGGGATATTTGGAACTCATCAAACTTAATGCAGAGGTAATAAATCAAAAAATTTAATTTTAACTGACCTAAGTTGCTACAATTTATGTGTTTGAAATATTTGGTGTTTTGCATTAATTATTCAAACTAATATTGGTTTATGGATTCTGCAGCTACCCCAAAGCGCAGTCGACCCAAATCTTTGGCGATTTCCACACCTACGAAGTTGCTCTCTTTGGAGGAAGCTAGGACACGTGCTCTTCTGGCTGCAACTGGAAAAGCTGACCAGGAGTATATTGAAGTTGGTCAGTTTAAATTTGATATAATCCATATGAAAATTGACATAAACATTGAAACCTTGATTTGGAAACTAACCATAGTTCTCCATCTTTTAGTATACTTAAAGGAAAAGCAAATCGAAGTGATAACTCAAAGGTTTTAAATGGTAAATCAAGCAGGCAGGAGAATGTTGAGCAATTTCTTGGTTATAAATTTAGCTTATTGTATAAGATACCTTTTAAATTACAGCGAACTCTCAACTAATGTATTTCACAGAGCAAAAGGAAATTGATTTAAGATATAGAAATAGAGAATTTGTTTTCATGAATGAGGCCTTATTTTTTTACTGAAATCGCAGAGAAAATGTTAGTAGAGTTTACTGTGTTGTAGCTAGAAAAATGTCTGGTGTTGGGAAAAGCACTCTTCTTTATTATTCTGGCATACTCTTAATTTTGCATATCTCAACTCACTCTTTTAGTCAAATTCAGGGCTACCAGTATGAATGGTAGAAATATGAGATCAAATAATAGTTATTTGATGTTACTGTTTATTGTTCTAGTAGTTTATAGTTACCTTTTCTTTGTATTTGTAAAAAGTGTAGGATTTGAAATAGGGTCTATTTTAATAATCAGTTTGTTTTAATTTTAAACCAAGGTTTAATTATTTTCAATTAATTATTCTCTCAGTTTTGTCATTATTAAAGTTTGTCTCTTTATTTGCCTCAGCTCTGTTCTAATGCTATTCGTTTAATAATAGTAAGTTTCCATATGGCTCCCAGATAGTTAAGTGGGTAGCATGTTTGCCTTTGGTGAAAGTGATCGTAGGTTTGACTCCTGGGGGGGGTTCTTTTGTGCAAAATGACCTATGCTGTCAAAGACTTTATAAAAATACAGCTGAGTTTCAAATTTAAGGTGGAGGACCAGCAAACCTTCCTGCAAAGTATCACACAGTGATCGATGTGCCTGCACGGAAAAGGGGTAGTCTCAAGTCAAAGAGATCTCCAGGTCTAGGATGGAAGGCTTTCTTTTCCAAAAAGGTACCATTGCAGCAACGTCAACAATCATCATCGTCTCTTACATCAAAGAGGAACATTTTAGGCGGAGGCTACTCACCAGGTGCTGCTGGTGCAACAGCTTCATCTCAGCTCAGGGGGATGGTTTCTCCATCTGAACTGAGAACACAGGTAATGAAGCAAACCCAATTTTCTTTTCATTTGTTCATCAGTTTTATTTTGTTTTGAAAGAATGACGTATATTATAAAAATAAGTAGGGGAAGAAAGGTACACTAGAAGCTGAAATTTGACAGAGGGACTCCTTCTCAATAATCACTGAAAATTGTAACATTGAAAAGCATTTTTCTCTTCTTATAATGACTCAGCATTGAACATCCATCCTGTTGTTATTGTGAATGTACATGAAATGACTATAAACAAGGTGAATGCTGGAAACTTTCTAAAGGAAGTAAACGATTCAAAAATGATACATGAATGATAACTTGAGAAAAATATATCACGCCATAAAATATAGTTTTTAATAGATAAATAGTTTTTAATGAAGCATCCCCATTAATTTCGTACTACAACAGAACTATTTCCAATGGCAGGAACCACTACTAATATTTTACTTTGTAAAATTTTCTTTACTCATTTTCATACTCATGTGTTTGATAATAACGCTTTAAAATATAACATTCTTACTCTCATGAATGTCATGCTTTATCCCAAAGTCTAAAGCAATTATGTATTTAGTATTTAACTTATAGTCTTCAAACAAGATGGAGTCAATTACATTAGATCTAATTCGCCAAAAAGTCAATTAACAGTAATTACATCAATAGTGGGAAAGTAATATTTATACTAATTTTAAGGTTAGGTTTTGTAGTAATATTTTGGGTTAAAATTAGTGCTATTGATATCCTTTTTGAGGGTTAAGTTAGGTGATAATTTTTTGAGTGAATTATGTGATATTTTTTTAAAATATTGGTATTTTTAAAAGAGAAGAGAGAGTGAATTTATGATCCTTGAATTTCATCTGATTACTAACAGTTCCCTCATATCCTCCAAATAATCAGATATATTTTTCAAATTAGATTTTGTTCAGAATTATAATATTCAGTTTTTTACTTTTTCTTTCCGTGAAATGAGATTAGAGTTATTTTGATGTATTTAATCTATAATTCTTGATGATTTTTCTACTGGCTTTTTTAGATAAAGAGTGTTTAGTATCTGGTGTATGGATACAAGTTTGTCTAACAGTTAATATAAATTGTTTATTTTTTTCATCCTAGGAGAAGGCTATGACAGAAAGTGACCTAATGCAGAACAGGAGACGTCTACGTCCAGTCAAAAGTGCAGAGTCATTATCTTCAGCTGTTGCATCGGCTGGTTCTAGCACTCGTAATTCAGCTGCGCTTGACCTAGAAATAGGTTTGGGTAGTATAGAGGGAGTTCTGGATCAGATAACTGGACAATCCTCAAGCGCAATGATTGGAGATACTGGTCTCCCATCTTCTCCAAGTGTGACAGGAAAACCAAGTCACAGCAGATCAGTGTCCCATGATTCATATTTTGACCATTTGGCAGAACCAGTGCTGCTGATGACAGAGGATGATGTTGAGCAGGAAGAAGAGGGAGAGCTTGGGGAGAGTGAGAATCTGGATGGACTTCTTGACCTCAGTGAAATTCAGTTGGACTTCGAGCTAGAAGAAAGGGAAATGAGGATATTTTCTGAGGATGAAACATTAGTGTCTACAACCCCAATAGGCAGTGGGGGAAGCTTGTCTCGTTCTCCTCTTCTGCCTCATCCCTCACGTAGACGGCTCATTGGTTCTCCACAAGGGGTGAGTCATTATGTTTTTTCATTTACTTATGTACTTCATTTGCTGACTTATAAGATGTAGTAGCTTATAAAAAACATTGATTTTGAAGCATTACAATTACAGAGAAAAACATTTCATATTCATGCAAGGCAAATTAGACGCTTCGGATTATGAAATGGAATATTCAGAGAAGAAATGGATAACACACTGTCATTTTCCCTATAAAAATCAAAGCAATTAATGTTTTAATCCTTTACTTTACCTATAAGCTTTCCACATCAACAGTTCTATATTGGCCTAAATATTTCCATCAGTGATCTCTTGAATTGATGTAAAAATTTCTTGTGAAGCATTTTTAAACAATACTATGGACTTTTTTAAGTTGTCTTACTGCGGCTGTTTTTCGTAAATTGGAAATAATTGCCAAATGAGACCTTCGAAATGTATTTTTTTTCAAGCAAAAATGTATACCTCACAAAAAAGTTAATGTTAGTTAAATTAATTAAACTTGGGTGTTTTTCTGGCAGAAATTGTTGGGAAAATGGAGTATCTTATATACTGTGAAATACAGTATATTTTCTCCTGGGTGTGTATGTAGACTTAAGAGACACATAATAGTGTGTTTTTCTTCAGACTCTTGCAGCATGTTAATTTTTCAGTACTGAAGTTTAAATTAGTTTTCTTAGAGACGTGGAAATATCATTCAACTTAAAACAAAATTCTATCTCTCCTACATGTAGTCAGTATATTTTGCAGATTATTAATCCAAATCTTATTGGAGGAAATGTTATTTTCCATCATCATTATTTGCTTAAATGATTCTCTGTAGGATTTTCTTATCACTTCACACTCAGTAGTATGGCCTTATCAGGCATTAACTTAAACTTGGTGAGAGTATAGTTTGATTTATTCACATCTTATCAAAAGCTCCAATTGCACATTCCTTTCAAACATTTGTTTGAGAAAATAAATTCCTTATTCAAATATATTGTTAGTATTTATGATTATTAAACTGTTACCTGTTCTTTGTGAAGTGTGAAAAGGGGTTTCAATGCCTGATATAGCCTAATTTTCAATAGTAACTTTTAGACTTTTTTATAACAAGTTATACCACTAATTACTAACAGATTATTTGACACTCTAATGATTTAAGTATTAACATAAATAACATAATGCTTGATTCATTTTTAGCTGAGTGATATGTATAGTCATTCAGGTAGAAAAATTATTCATCTACAGCAATGTTTTCACTGCAGATTCTTGTAAATTTATTGTATGCTGCTATTTGAAATCACTTTCCCATTTTTAACAACCATTGCTGACAGTACACTAAGGCCTGGTATGATAATCGATAGTTAAATCTTATAATTGCGTAACCTGAAGGTTAAGCCTAACCTTCTGTTAGCAGCTGAAAGAGAAGCGGGGAATTCCCTTTCAATTCCCTGAAAAATTTTTATTTTAAAATAAATCTTGTAAAAACAGCAAGGAGTTGATCCTAAATGTAACATTGAAATTGATAAAATACTCACAAAAAGGAAATAAATTTGCAGAAGAAAAAGTTGTAGATCACTATATTAGTATTGAACTAGTATCAAATTGGTAAAGAGTCACTAGGTTGGTGACAAACTTGTGCTTTGTCACTGCACACTCTGCTGTCGCTGCTACATGAGCCTGATGTATTAGCAGTTACGGGATGTTCAAAATTGATGAATTTTAGGCTGATTTTAAACATGTTTTGCTGAAAAATTGGGAAGTGTTAGTTAAAACTGGGACATATTGGTCCTTATTTTTTGCCAAAGAACCTATCCTTAAGTGTATCGTTAATATCTGTTTTATGTAGTGGTTAAGGTTCCTTTTCAAGGACTGAACTAATGAAGGTATGGATTTTTTAGATGTGAAAATTGACTTAAAAACTAGTGCTATGGAGATGAAAAAGTTAGGTTAGGAAAGGCTGTCAAAATATATGCTGCTATCCTTTTTACTGTGAAATCCAGCCTATCACATAATTTGCCATTGCTCCCAAGATTACTCAAGCTTATATTCTGCTTTCAATACATAGCTGTGCCTGTTGGTTATCTGAGCCATTTCATTCTTTTTACAGTCTGGTCCCAGAGCTAGACCTGAGGACACAGGTAGCAGTGCAGATCCATCACCAAAGAAGAAGAAATCAGGAACATCTGCAATATCTCCAGGAGCCAGGAAACGCTCCAAGGTGGAGGCCAAATCAAAAGCAGTTGCAACCTCTTCTTCTCCATCTCCTGTCTCGTCCCCTCTGCGCTCAGCACCTGTAAGACCTCCATCGTCTTCAATGCCTTCAGTTGGGCAGAGGAGCTGCTTTGGAGGTGATGATGAGGATGAAGAGGAAGAATTACGCTTCATCGACTCTCAATCTCCTGAACCTATGCCTCCCTCAACCACTTCATTCCATCGCACATCTCCTACTTCTTATATGTAAGTATTCTTCTTACATTGGAGAATTAAAGAATAAAGTCAATGACTGAGTTGTTATTTGGGAGGAATGTTGGAATTAGTTTGAGTCCTTTATTAATACTGTAATTTTTAGCATTTATCTTAAATCTTGTGACAATCTACCAATCTCTTTGGTGATGATGGGCTCTTGGGTGGTCAAGTTGGTTAAGTGTTCAGCCTTTGTAAAAGCTGCCCTTGGTTTGATTCCCGGATGGAGCCCATTAGCGCAGAATACCTCATGTCAATGTACATTTATCTATACTACCTATCATTGTTGATTATACTTTTGTAAGAGGTTGTTGACTCACTAAGTCATGCTGTTTACCTAAGAGGAAATCTTATCATATCCTGTTTGGTAATAGCCAGGAAAGTTAGTTATATAAAACTGGCAGGTTTAGGGGACTTCTAAAATACAATTTAAGAAATACAGCGACTGTCTCTGACCTTTCTTTCTTTAGTATTCACAACATGTATTGAAAGTTAGGAGTCTTTCTAAGAATCGAAGGAAACTTATAAACTTATGCAGACAATACTTTGTTTAATTTTCACCCTCTACTATAAAAAATTATAATATGTAAGTTTAAGTAAGAATTTCTTTCATTTTGCCAGAAAGCTACTTGGATTTGGTGTTATAAAAATGCATAGCACACTCAGTGTTGTTCATTTTGGTTATTCTTTCTTTTAAAGGATTACTAATGTTATAAATGACTTTCCTAGAACTCTATGTTCTCTTTACCAACATATTTTAGTTATTTTTAATTTTGTTAAATTGCATGACTCGGTAATACGTGAAAAAATTAGTTTTGTGTCATATGCCATTTCATATTTGTGCGTCAAATTTCAATAGAAAGGTAGAAGTTGATTTATAATATCTATTTCCCTAAGAGTCATCAGGGATATTTGACACACAGCTACATTTGTGTTGTTATCCTATTCTTCAGGAGCAGACAGAGTTCTCACAGCCCTTCCTCCAACCATAACCATTACAGTCAACCATACCAGCAGCAACAGGTAGTGGTGCATGCAGAGGTCCATCCGTCTCCTTCAGAAGATGCTTCGTCACTATCTAGAGCTGATGCAACAGTTTCTGACAATGAGAGTTTCACAGTCCATGGAGGTGAGACATCATCTGAGGGTGATCTTCCTGCTGAAGCTGGTGGTACTCATCCAGAGAATGAAGATGAGGAAGATGATGAAGATGAAGGAGGGGTGTTGTACACTCCTCTTGTAAATGATGCTACTGCAGAGACCACTCCAGTTGAGCAGTCAACTCCAGCTTATGAGAATGTGCCTTGGGTGAGGGGACAGACGGGTGCTTTGAATGGTGATGACCAAATTACTACCAATTTATTGGAGAAGAGGAAATGCCCAGCTGCTACTCCTAGAAATTTGGATAGTGCTCCCATTGGGAGAGTGTACCAAAATATAGGTTCCAGTTACTCTGAAAACCATGAAGAAAATAATGATGAAGCTGTATATGAGGAGGTTCAGGTATTCATTTTCTTTTCTATATATTTTGCATGTGTGGTGGGTGTCCATTCTCAAATCAATAATGTATTATTTCAGTATTGTATCACTTATAAAAACCTCTTGTAATTAAGGATGCCTTGACATTTTACTTTGAAAATTTCAACAGCCAGTTTTCAATCTTTTCTGATTCAGATGAAAAATCCTTAATTTGGTGAAACTATGTTCTAAAGAGCAAGATGAAATGACTAGGCATAAGTTCCACATGAAGATATACTTTATCTTCAGGACAAAGATGAACTTAAGTAAAATTTTAAACCAGTCACCATTATAAAGTACTTTTTCGCAAGGAGCTAGTCATTTCATCCTGCTATCTATTTTATTATATTTTAGTGAGTAATTTTTGTTCACTCAGCATGTGAAGTTAAAAATTACTGCTTTATTTGAGTCTTACAAACAATTTGATACATTTTATATTTAGTATAAATCTTTATAGCTCAAATTTAGGGAAAAATAGACAATT
Source organism: Ladona fulva (assembly GCA_000376725.2). Taxonomy (NCBI): domain Eukaryota; kingdom Metazoa; phylum Arthropoda; class Insecta; order Odonata; family Libellulidae; genus Ladona; species Ladona fulva. Next base: position 423,977 of record KZ308277.1, read on the forward strand.
TTAAAACTCAATATGTGAATGCATTACTTTGTAGAAAGCCATAATAATGGAAAAGAAATGTCTCGTACACTTCCATGTATTTTATTGATGCGACATGTTTCACTAGTGAGCTAGCAATATCAGGCTTGATGATGCTTGCTCACTAGTGAAACATTTTGCATTGATGAAATCTGTGGAAATGTACAAGATATTTCATTTCCATCTTTAAGATTTGTATGTCAAACTTGATTAGTTAATTTTCATCATAAGTAGCTCAGTCTTACTCTTTTAATTTTCATTGATGGGAAAGTTTCTTTAACTAGAGGAAATAATAACTATTAGTTTTAACGGTTTCAGAAAAGCAGTATTTCAGTAGCAGCATCAGGTTTGCTGTACATTTCATAAGATTGGGATATTTGTTGTTTCTGTTGAAGATTAAATTTGTTTAGCATGTGAGAGTTCCAGACTTCATTCCTCAGTTAGAAATGCAACTATGCAGTATCTGAAGGTTTGCTTATAGCTGATGATTTTTTATTTTGAACAGGTTATCAAGGATAAGTCGGATTTACAAAGGACTACCAGCCCCATCTCAAGTGTCACAAGAAGAAATGATGTTGCATCAACTTCATCGAAAAACAATGCCTCAAAGAAAGGTGAAACAGATCCCGAAGAAGTCTATCAGCAAGTTAAGGCCTTCAGAAAATCAGTACAAGAGGTGAATGAGATACTTGGTGGAGTTCCAGAACAAACACAGTTACCAAAGATGGATGGACAACAGAACAAAACTTTAGGAAGTGAAGACAGTGTGCAAAACAGCAGGGAGGCTCCATCTGCTGCAAATGAACAGTGTGCTATGGTGAAAGAAGTGAGTGTGAATAGTGAATTGTTATCCTCATCTAATGGATCATCTGAGGAATCAAGTGAGGGTAGAATGCCATCTGAGGAGATGGCATTGTTACGGACGCCTTCGGGAAGAAGTGGACTTTCCGTTTCAGGAACTAATAGGAGAGCATCTCTTCCTGCATCCTCTACTAGTTCATTCACAGAAGATAGTCACAGGAGACGCTTTGACTCTGAGATTGGGCGGGACATACTTCGTGAGAGAAGAGTGAAACTGGAACTGGAAAGAGTGCGTGGAGAGCCAGGAAGTGGAGGTAAGATGGTGTGCTTAAACACAATTGACAGTAATACGAAGCTTACTTTTATGTTGAAAGGAGGGAAAGGCTTACGATGAAAATAATTTAAGTTAGAATTCTCATATTGAGTAAAGTAAATTTTTGAAGAAACCAAAATAAAAATAATGTAAATCTAATAATGATTTTATACATTTTTTTTATAGTGGTGACAAATATAAGGCTATAAAAACCAGTTTATCTATCTTGATACAGTTGCTACAAAATTGCTTATCTCGGGGTTTAATCCCTTTATCTGGTGGTAGGTTTGAAAGCTTAGGTTTTTTTCTTTTGTGAAATTGTAATGAATGAATTGTTGTTTTCCAATTCCAATTAATTTATCTTATTAGCATAAATGATTATGTACGTGAGGTTCTTGCAAGTTTGAGTGAGTGGATATACCATATTTTCCAGCCCAAAAGACGTATGACCTGCTTATAAGACACCCCATGATTTTTCAGGTGTATGTAACAAAAATTATATACACAATAATGTAAGCTGCTTATAAGTGGAACAAAGAAACAGATTAGTAAAGGAGTCAATTTACAGAAGAATGAAACAAAAGCAACATTGCTAAAAGGGCTTTTGTGGTCTTAAGAAGACAAGACCTACAACTCAAAGCACAACATTGTTTACAATTACTATTGTATGGCTATTCCTGGCATAAAAGAAATTCTCACCTTTAGCCCATAAGACACTGGCCAATTTTAGATTAAATTTTCCTCGGAAAGAAGTGCATCTTACGGGCTGGGAAATATGGTATTTAAAAATGTTTGATATTATGCTTATAAAGAGTTTGTTTGGTTTACACTGCCATTGTGAATTTTTGCTTTATGTTGGAAATGGTAGAAGTTCCAAATGTATCATATAGTCAAATTCATATTTTGATTTAGAATATCCTGAAGAACTTAAATGCCACATTTTTGCCCCTTTCAATTAAAATCAATATTTTCTTTTTTAAATTTTTAGTATTTGATATCTTAAATTCAACTTCTATTAATATAATTACTACTATTAATAAATTGAATTATTCAATGTATTTTACATACTTTCTCCATAAGCGTTATTATCAGTTTTAGCCTTTGCTAATTCTGTTGTTTTCATTTTTGTTCACTTATAGGAATTCAATCTTTTGACGTAAATTGATGGTATTTGCTCATAGTTGCTATTATTCTATTAATTTTTTTATTAATAAACTAAAAATATATTTATATTTTTCTATTTTTCATTTTAAACTTAAAATGGGATTTACTATAAAATGTTTAAATGAGTTGTTGAGGTTGGTTTAATAAGTATGACATTTTATTTGACATCCGCAAGAATCATTATTAAATTCATCAAACTGTGTCTATGCTAGATATAAAGTTATCCATGGAAATTCTTTAGATGCTTAACTTACCTTAGATATCGACAAGGGAGGAGTAGTGGGGACACGTGAGTCTTGAAAAGAAATGGAGTCCTTGTAAGTAAATAAATGATTCTTATGTGTGCACAGAGGAGTAAAAGTTATGATGAAAGAGCCAGGCACTGTGATGTTAGTTAGGATATAAGGCCCCTTGTGCAGCACATGTAGTTTGCAGCATTCCCTTGCTTTAGCAATGACTTGGTGATGGGATTTGCTTACTACAGCTCAAATAGTATAGAACATAATATTAACTCATTAGTAAATATTATAGCTGTTTCATATTAATTATCAATAAAAGTTTCCTTGGCTATTGTACCGGCCACTTAATTTTGAATCCTGTTGTATTTATTTTATTTATCTCTGATTATTTGGAGGTAGTTACATACAGAATTAATGTCCATAAATAATGCACAATGAATACTAATGTAAATAATAAATATTAGTATAAATAATTTTAATTCAAATAATGTTATTAATAACAGCATAAATACATTGGATTTCATGTTATTTACTTATATAATGAGCCTTACTTTGCTGTTCTAATTAAAGTTGACATGATACTGCCATCCGATGGACCATTTTATCTATGCATTTAAGTATTGATTATCCTAATTACATTATGTATTTTTAATCATTCTTTCTCTCTTTATGATATGTAAAGCAAGGTATAAATTTTGTCATAATTCCTTAAAACTGTTTGAATGATAATTAAATTGACAGATATTGCTTATTATTGCAAATTGTTTAGTGGAAATTTGTGTGTAAGGGTGTAAATGTTAGGGTTGCATTTTTAAAAATTAATGAAAGGATATTCAACACTTTTGCTGTCTATGCAGAATATGTGTGGACATACAAAATTTTTATTGGAATCCTTCATAAAAATCATTTACCAATAGAGTTTCTGATGGAAAAAAATGCTCTTAATTCAAGAAAATTTGATTAAATAGGTGGATTGGCTAAGAAAAAATATTACTGTTTTCCCAAAAATAAGCCTAACATGATTAAAAAAAAAATTCGTTTGCTGCTGTTGAAACGTGATAGACTTAGGGAATTTTTAAGTTAGGAATGTATGAACATGTATAAATAATTTATAGATTTTTGTCCTTATAAAATGAGCCTTAAGGGAACTTATTAATAATAGAACCTGTCTTGCATTCAAGGAAATATTGTAGTTTATAGAAAATTTTGCAATAACATAATAAACAAAGATTAATTTATTAGACCACTTTTAACTTTTAGCATTAACACACCACTACTACATATTCTGGTGATTCATTATCCACTGGTGAGGAAGTTATTCACGCATTCAAAATTTAGAATGAAATACTTCCAATGGTTGCCTTGAACAATCTTAGTATCAAAAATAATTAACTACTAGTTAATGTCACCATATAATACTCTTGTAGTAACAGTTATATTAATGGGGAAACCCTTTTTTTAGTTACTTGCTTCATCATATTCTAATCTACCTTATGGAATCTGTGATGATAATAAGCTATGCAACTTTTAGGTATGCAGTTATAATTTTTAATAATGTCATTTTGAAGTTGGTTAGGAATTGAATTCCCATCCTTGATCATGATCTCATTTTATGATTAAAAACCCTAACATTCAAGAGGTAATGTTTGATTACTCAAAGATCTTTCTTGAGTTTAATTGGTGCTGTAGGTGAAATTATTAGTTTAAAGATAAATTAATTCAAGTCTATAACTGTGAAGCTTTTTTTTCTACATCATTCTATTTCAAAAGCATTTAGACATGTCTACATGTATTGGAACTAGTTAGTGTAGCTGTTTACAGCTGACTTCTTTTCATAAGAATTTTAATGATCACAGTCGGCTGTATATTCCCTTTGTAGATGTAGTCAACATATATCCATATCTCTCTTAAGTAGCTTTAGTCTCTATGCTGAATTCTTCCTGTTAGCTATTGGTTTTCTCTTGCAGTTTCCAGTCCAGTTAGCAGTGATGGAACTGGCACTAGACTCACTCCATCCCCTGTATCCACACCTCAGCGTACACTGTCTCCTGCCCCTCCTAAATCACCAGCATCCATGCAGACCTCAGAACGCCATTCTCCTGCACCATCAGCTTCTTCTGCCTCCACGGTGCCTCCTCGCTCCCCAGTGCCACCGCAATCGCCAGCACCTCCTCGTTCTCCTGCACCTTCATCTTCTCCAGTACCTTCTCACTCACCTGCACATTCGCGTTCTCCTGCTTTCTCTCACTCATCAGCACCACCACGCTCCCCAGCTCCATCATCATCTTCAGCACCATCTCATTCCCCTGCACCTGTGCATTCTCCTGTGCCATCATTGTCTCCTCTGCCTCCTCAATCTCCTGCTCCTTGCTCCTCTCCTGTTTTCTCTCGCTCACCTGCCCCTCCACTCTCCCCAGCATCACCTCGTTCCCCTATACCTCCAATATCACCAGCTTCTCCTCACTCACCTCTGCCTGTTCGCTCACCCCTCTCGCCTCTACCCCCTTACTCACCAATAACTCATTCTCCTGCATTATCCCCCATATCTCCCACAACTCCAAAATCTCCATCATATCCCTTAGCACTTTCTCCCACTAACTCTGTCAACTCCCCATCCCATGTGGCTTCTACTTCCATTGGTGCCAGTTGTTTACGAAGTCCCACCATTCCAATGGATTTACCTTCAGGTCCAAACTCATCTTCGAGCTCACCAGCTCGAACACCCTTTAAGAAAAATGATGAGAATCATCGTTTAGTGAATGTTGGGACATCCCTCACTGATGTGACAGCAGATTGTGTGAAGAATTCATCTGCAAAGAAGGATTCAGCCATTAAGACTTTAGAGAATGGATTTGAAAGTGGCTGTCGTGGTTGGGGTTCTGAGGGTGGATCTTTGAGGGGCTTACCTGGCAGATCCTGGAGTGTGTCTGATTCTAGAAGATTAGCAGTGAGGAAAGCCAGTGTTAGGGAGCTTCTCTCTCGATTTGAGGGCAAGGAAGGTGGAGAAGGGGAGGAGAAGAGTGGAAGGAGAGCATCTGCTCCATCTCATCGGCGTCCCACTCCTCCTTGCCTACGTGCCAGGGCTAGTCGCTCAAGCCCTGCTTCAGCTCTCAGTGTCTCTCTAGATGAGGAACGCTTCTTAGCCTCAGCTAGGGAAGCAACAAATTCTCCCTCAAAGAGTGGTGAGATCCCAACCTGCAATGAATCACCATCGAAAGGAGATGGGCAGTTGATCCGAGTGCGTACATCTCCCGACATCAACACTGAGGCAGAAGATAGTGAAGAGCAAAGTCTATTGATGGAGCAACAATCTGATTCCACAGGTGTGTTTCTAAGATCTCTAACGTGGTAATATATGTTAGATCATGGATTACTGGTTCTCTTTAACTTTTGATACCAGTAAATGATAGTAACTTTCCTAGGAAGGCCAGATACTGCTTCTCTATTCTCACTTCTTTGTTTGCTTCATTTGGGAATATATTATTTCTATTTTTCCAATTTGGCTGTGGGTTTGACTAATCAAGGTTATGAAGCTAGAAGCATGTCTGAATATTTCTATTCAGAATTGCAGACAGAATTTTTGTAGGTTCACATTTCAGAAAGCAATTAATTAGACATTTTGGATATTTAAGAAAATGATAACTTCTACTCAGATTTTTGTAGTCAGTGCTCAGATTTTACCATAAGAGAGTCTAGTTTTGCCTCATGCAAAGGCTGCATGGTTGCCTCATTTAAAGCTCAATATTTTTAAATCTAGGGAATATCAAATCGCTCGATCGACAAAAAGGTAGTTGTATAACCTGTTTTATCTTTAATGATTGTAAACTGTTAATGATTGCAAACTGTATCACTTTATGTTATTATCTGGACCTACAGAATTTCTTACTCTATGCAATTTTTTTGAATTAGAAGATATTCATCCAGAATTGATATTTGATTTTTCTGAAATGTCTACTTATCTGAACAATCAAGTTATTTCTATCCAGTTCTTGTATAATTTGATTGTTTGGTTATTTGAATACCTGATAATATTAGCTAGGATAAAGACTAATCTTTTGGGTATTATGTTTCTTATTGGTTTAACATTTTTGTTGTTGCTGTAAAAGCTTATGGAACTTCTACAGAGGATTATTCTAGTTTCGAAGAGTACATTCCAGCAAGGTTTTGAGTCCCTGTTGGCATTCATATGCCATCTGAAAGTATTTAAATTCCTCTACCCTTAAATCTATCTACTTTTTCCGAAACAATTTTTTTCTTTATACTACTATGTATCAAATTGATATCTGCTTTTATGTGATCTATTTTTGAAGGCAAGGTGCATGATTCAGTCTGAATTAGTGCATGTTATGCTTTTAGTAACAGTTGGTTTGAGGGAAATTTATTTGCTGGAATTTATGAACTAGTGGCACCCAATCTGTAGTTTTGACTTAAGTCAGAATTCTGAAGTGTAAAATTAAGAAAAGGAAGAGTAAGAATTGATTTATAAGCTATTTTAGGATGGCTTGTAAATTTTTTGTATTTAATCATTAAAAATTTGTAAGCAAAGTTAGTGTTTTGTAAACCAATGGTGATTTTCAAAGAAGCATTCTAGTCATGAAGGAACTGTATTTTTTTGCAAAGTAAATGGTACATGAAAGATATTGTCTGTTAAGGTTGGCTGCCATTTGCATGCAAATGTTATACTTTTGAGAATATTGCAAACTTAATATGTACATTGGATAAAATTTTTCATTAAACTTTTCATCATTAGTTGTGAATTTTATTTCTAATTACTTTTATTTTAACCCTTTCTCTGTCTAAAATGAAAATGGATAATATTAGATACTGGGCATAATTCAGTGATACACACTTTATGGCTAAGCATGGTAATCAAACTCATCCATACTCATGTTACAGGAAAAAAATATACTTTCAGGAAAAGGTTTCATTAAAGCACTAACTGTTTTTCTCCATCTTTGTCTGTTATTTATTTTCTTCTTACAAAATATTAATAGTATTAACTTTTATGGCTGTTACATTTTACATCTCATTCTTCCAAATTGCCTGCCTCCTTTCATGCTTTCTGATTTACTGAGCATGTTTACATGGAGTTCTAGTGTAGTAATTGGCTAACCTGGCAAAAATTATGGTGACATATATTGTGAAAAGTGTACTAATCCTAGAATACTGATAAATCATCTTACTAATAACAACATTACTATTAAAACAGATTCTCTGTGATGGATGTTTTATATCTGTCAACATTTACATTGGATAGTATTTTTTATGCCTGGAACCTTATAACCTAGAAGATTTCAGAAATAATTAATATGTTACAAAATACTTCTCAATCATATGAATAACTTGTTTGTGAAAACCTTCTTTTGAAGTGTTCTAGGATCACCTCATGAATTTCTAGAAATCATCTTAAAGTTGAATCAATTGAGGATACAATTTCCCATGTAGGACTCAATCAGACATAAAGAGAGAAATAGAAATATCTTTCACTAAACTCTGTGGTATTTGGAAAACTATTTCTTAAATTTCTATCTTGAAGAATCATGTCTTAAGATAGCCTTTGTTAGGGGACAACCTTGGTAAATTTAAGGCATAGCTTATATGTTGACTGCAGCTTGTTAAGCAAACTGCTTCTAGACCTGATTAGAGAGAGATGAAATAATGCTTATGAGGCAAATACAGCACAATCTTTTGATTTTGTATGCTATGATGTATACTATTTTAATTCGGTTTTTAAACCTTTGATATGCTTAATCAAGTTCTCTTTATGCTCTTGCTAGCTTTGAGAAATTTCTTTGGTGGCATCCAGTGTAACTATTGGCCCTCAGTTTTCAGGTATGCAATAAAAAAATGCATATTCACATGCAAGGGCATCATTGGAGAGGTTCAGAGAAAGAGAAAGATTTTTTATCTTTCAGATGAATTAAATATGGAAATTTTTAGTAGTAGTTAGTATCGTTAAAAGTGCTTTGATAGCTAAGGTCATTTTGCACAAGTGGGCCTCCAGTGGGAATTGAACCTGGGACCACTTCCATCCAAAGTGAATGTGTAGCCCACTTGGCTATGTGGGAGCCCTTCATAGATTTTTATTTGTGCCTGGTTTTCAATGTGCAAATAACCCCTCAGCCATTCTTAGGGTTATAAATTGTTTGATATTATCCAGTACATCAAGAAAGTACACTGTATGAAATCTAGAAATTGGAGTAGCCTCATGATGGCTGCAGATGTAGAAGATAAAGACAAAATATCACATATCAAGTTAAAAATGTCTAGGTTATTCTCTTATAACCTTCCATTAGACAAATATTAACTAAGGGAATCTAACATCATTGCAAACAAAAACATCTTCGGAATTTTCTTTTAATCATTCAGCTATCAAAAAAAAGGCACAAAGATTTCTCCATTAATGTGTTTAATCATCCATAATCAGTAAAGGTTTACCTAATTTCCAGTAAAGTAACTTCATTTGCAAGAAAAAAATCTTCCTATTCTAGGATCATTGGCAGATCTAAAGATGGTTGAAGGGATGGTTTCCTCTTTGATGAGTTAGTAGTACTAGTGATTTGACTAGGGTATGATGAGCTTGAATCAAAATCAGGTTATGAAGTTTTTTCATGATCACTTTTCATCCACAATATTTATCAAGAGAAAATTGTGTTTTAAAAGTTGATTGGAGATGAGTTCATAAGGAAGTCATCTGAAACTGGCAAGTTTCTTTGTCTGCTCTTGCTTATGATAGGGATATAGTTTTACTTGCAGCCACTTTACAGTTTTAGCAGGCCATTGTTTAAATTCATCTTGTAGAAAGCAACAAAAGATAATGAGTTAAATTTTATTTCCTTGATGTGTTGTCATATTGGAGTTTTAAGAGTCACATCACCATTCTGGTTTTTGATCATTTAAAGTTATGATAGTTATGCTTAACAGACTTAAATTTCAGGAAACGGTAGTTGCTAAATTAATTCATTATTAATTAATTAATTAAACTAAATATTAAATGTTGTTTTACTGAAAAAATGAATATTCTAAAAGTCACCAATGGATTTACCTTCAGGTCCAAACTCATCTTCGAGCTCACCAGCTCGAACACCCTTTAAGAAAAATGATGAGAATCATCGTTTAGTGAATGTTGGGACATCCCTCACTGATGTGACAGCAGATTGTGTGAAGAATTCATCTGCAAAGAAGGATTCAGCCATTAATACTTTAGAGAATGGATTTGAAAGTGGCTGTCGTGGTTGGGGTTCTGAGGGTGGATCTTTGAGGGGCTTACCTGGCAGATCCTGGAGTGTGTCTGATTCTAGAAGATTAGCAGTGAGGAAAGCCAGTGTTAGGGAGCTTCTCTCTCGATTTGAGGGCAAGGAAGGTGGAGAAGGGGAGGAGAAGAGTGGAAGGAGAGCATCTGCTCCATCTCATCGGCGTCCCACTCCTCCTTGCCTACGTGCCAGGGCTAGTCGCTCAAGCCCTGCTTCAGCTCTCAGTGTCTCTCTAGATGAGGAACGCTTCTTAGCCTCAGCTAGGGAAGCAACAAATTCTCCCTCAAAGAGTGGTGAGATCCCAACCTGCAATGAATCACCATCGAAAGGAGATGGGCAGTTGATCCGAGTGCGTACATCTCCCGACATCAACACTGAGGCAGAAGATAGTGAAGAGCAAAGTCTATTGATGGAGCAACAATCTGATTCCACAGGTGTGTTTCTAAGATCTCTAACGTGGTAATATATGTTAGATCATGGATTACTGGTTCTCTTTAACTTTTGATACCAGTAAATGATAGTAACTTTCCTAGGAAGGCCAGATACTGCTTCTCTATTCTCACTTCTTTGTTTGCTTCATTTGGGAATATATTATTTCTATTTTTCCAATTTGGCTGTGGGTTTGACTAATCAAGGTTATGAAGCTAGAAGCATGTCTGAATATTTCTATTCAGAATTGCAGACAGAATTTTTGTAGGTTCACATTTCAGAAAGCAATTAATTAGACATTTTGGATATTTAAGAAAATGATAACTTCTACTCAGATTTTTGTAGTCAGTGCTCAGATTTTACCATAAGAGAGTCTAGTTTTGCCTCATGCAAAGGCTGCATGGTTGCCTCATTTAAAGCTCAATATTTTTAAATCTAGGGAATATCAAATCGCTCGATCGACAAAAAGGTAGTTGTATAACCTGTTTTATCTTTAATGATTGTAAACTGTTAATGATTGCAAACTGTATCACTTTATGTTATTATCTGGACCTACAGAATTTCTTACTCTATGCAATTTTTTTGAATTAGAAGATATTCATCCAGAATTGATATTTGATTTTTCTGAAATGTCTACTTATCTGAACAATCAAGTTATTTCTATCCAGTTCTTGTATAATTTGATTGTTTGGTTATTTGAATACCTGATAATATTAGCTAGGATAAAGACTAATCTTTTGGGTATTATGTTTCTTATTGGTTTAACATTTTTGTTGTTGCTGTAAAAGCTTATGGAACTTCTACAGAGGATTATTCTAGTTTCGAAGAGTACATTCCAGCAAGGTTTTGAGTCCCTGTTGGCATTCATATGCCATCTGAAAGTATTTAAATTCCTCTACCCTTAAATCTATCTACTTTTTCCGAAACAATTTTTTTCTTTATACTACTATGTATCAAATTGATATCTGCTTTTATGTGATCTATTTTTGAAGGCAAGGTGCATGATTCAGTCTGAATTAGTGCATGTTATGCTTTTAGTAACAGTTGGTTTGAGGGAAATTTATTTGCTGGAATTTATGAACTAGTGGCACCCAATCTGTAGTTTTGACTTAAGTCAGAATTCTGAAGTGTAAAATTAAGAAAAGGAAGAGTAAGAATTGATTTATAAGCTATTTTAGGATGGCTTGTAAATTTTTTGTATTTAATCATTAAAAATTTGTAAGCAAAGTTAGTGTTTTGTAAACCAATGGTGATTTTCAAAGAAGCATTCNGTTTCATATTCTCTCATCCTGTAATTAGTTTCCATCTATGTTAAAAAATTATTCCCAGTTGGTTATAATTATATGAAGGAATGTTTTCCTAGAAATGCTCAATTAATATAATTGCAGGTAGTGTTATTTGATTCATTCTTTGTTAGGAAGCTATTTCCTCATTAAGCATGCAATTTAGGTCAAATGGTTTAATTATGATCACTGTATCACTAATGAAAGATTTTTGTTGTCTACAGAAATCAGCAATAACAAAGTTGAATCCAGTGAAACACATGGCTCTCAGGCAAAGATGGACTCATGTGTGGGACCCTTGCAGACATTTTCTGGTCCTGACGATCCTGAACGCAGAGAACGAATAGAGCGCTATAAGCGTGAACGACGCTCTTTCTTGAGAGAAAAGTACAGATCAGAGAGCTTCAGGGAGGAAAGAGATGAAGTATTAAAAAGACTGAAGCAGAAAGTGTCGTCTGTTCCTCAAGAAAGCAGAGATGTTGGAAGTGAAGGTGAATGTCGCAGCCGCCGTAGGAACAGGTGCACTGCAACAGAAGGGGACCCTGTTGATGATGAATCAAAGATCAAGCTGTCAAGCAGGTCAAGGTGGAGAGCCACCTCTTCCGAGTCGGATGAGGCAGGCGAAGGAGTTCCTCGAGTTGGAGTTTCTCCTGTTTTGTCAAGGTCGCCCAACTGCAGATATGGAGGTGTTCCAGCATCTCCAACCTTATCGTCAGGCACCCCCTGGGATGATGCAGCTCTATTTGAGGCAAGGGAGCAGACAGAAAAGGTTGAAAAAGGAGAGAAAAGCAGGGAGTTGCCATCCTTGGAGTGAGAAAGAGAATCTCAAGTTAAGAGACAGGAAGTAAATCCCGATTGTATGCTGTATTCCAGTGTGTATTTACTTTTTTGAACTTCTGTTAGGTATGCATTTTTTGTGATAGTGTTGAGATTGAGTTACAATGACATGAGGAGACTTCAAGGGATGTATGGGTCTACCTGTTATTCCCTTCTCAGCTGTTGACTGTTTCTCAAACTCAGTTGTTGAGACATCACTTAATTTGTATGCATCATCACTTTTCTTGAGTGGGATTGAGGAATCACAAGTCTGACTTCATAAACTGTGCCAAATGAAAGGTTACTTTGTCACTAAGCTGTGCTACTTTTTGAATTGGTAGTTTTTGTTTGTCCTGGAGAAAGTCCTGGATGATTTAATGTTGCCATCATCTCTTCAATGAGTTATCTTTCTTCTTCTGGAAGAATATCTGACTGAGGTTATGGAGCCATCGTTCTCTCACTTAGGTTAAGATTCACAAACATTTTGTCAATGTCCCATTTACGGGTTCCTTTGGACCACTCTCCGTGATCAGCTGTGATATTCTATTGTACATGTTGATGTGTGTGTTCAAGAACTGCTTCAGCAAGCAGGTTATCTGAAATCTTGGCTCAAAGCTGAGTCTTCATGCCTCTCAATTCACCCGTTGTTTTGCTTAGGTAGAATGGAATATTATGTGAGCTTGAGCTTTTTTCCTGTCCTTCATTGTGCATGAAAGGGAATCTTCCTTAACTCATCTTGACCAAAACTTTTGTATGTAGTGTCATGTCAAACATGAATATACTCGCTACATTGCTACCTGCCTTGATGAAAACCCAATGTGCTAGCAAGAAATCATTTCTGTGGGTTTGATGGACTTTGCAATGGCTTCATCCGTACATTTTTGCTCAAATAGAATAAAATTAATATTGCTCAGATACCCGATGGAGTTGCCATCTGCATGCAGACAATGGTATTTGAGCCGAAGTTTGTTGCAATTTTAACATTTGCAAACTGATAAAATTTACCTTACATCTGTTATTCAGAAAAGAGGTTCCCTGTGCAGTGTTCATGCATTTTTCTCAAATCTTCGACTGCGTTTGTTTCTCTTTGATAATGAGACTTTGATGAGTGCTAATGAACTGAGAGAAATTGTTGAATTTACATGAAAGGGTTACTGTGGCTGGAGGAATTTGATCCTCATTTGGTGTGCAGGTATTCCTTACTTGATGGTCATTACTCCAAGAATGAGTGTTTAAAGTATCCCACAGGTGATAATTAATAGCATGAAGTTTTAATTTAGTTAAAGATATATTCAGACTAGGGACAATAACCTCCATGCCTTCCATTCTCTTTTTACTCTTTTTTTAAAGGGAATTGTAAATTTGAAGCACACAATTTAAATAGATCGATTTTTCAAAATGATACCTGCAAAGTTTAGTATTTCACTCCAATACCTTCTTGATCAATGCCAGTGGTATACTTTTATCAAAGATACATTCCTTAAAGCAATGATTTTATTCTAAGTTTTAACTCAGAAGTCTAATGACATTTTGACATTATTTTTGATTGAATTTTTTTTAACATATTACAAATAACTCCCATTTTTCTCTATTATGAAGGCACTATTCATAGAGTCCTCTAACTTGGCGTTCCATTTCTTTTTTGGGCTACACAATTTACTTTAGTCAGAGAGTTTAGTCAGTGCTCCTTACTCCCCGTTTTCAGGAGTTTGGATATTTCTCTCTCTCTCTCTCTCTATCATACATATAAACGTATGTGAATCATATATAAATATATATCCCTCTCTCTTCCTCATAATTTGTATGCTATACGGAAGCCACCGTAAGTGGCTTTATTATCCTGGAGACTTTGTTTATCCTTATACTTTTTATGTGACTTTCTGAGATACTCAAGAATGTGGATTCCTCAGCTTGTTTTCTTCCATTCATTTGGACAAGTGGCTATTGATTATAATTAGGATGTTAATGTTGACTTTAAAATGTTACTTGTCCTTTAAAAAAGGAAGAAGCCATGGCATAAAATTCTAAGTTATTAGCTTTTGTGCCTTTTGAAATAACTTTTTACGGAGTTGATGACTGGGTAATATTGTTAGGCATTTCAGATATAGCAGTCATTGAACTATTATTGTACAGACCAAATACTGTACAGTAGATGTTGAATTTGCTGTAAACATATTGGTATATTGCTGCCAAAACTTTATATGCAATACTGTTAGATATTGATATAAAGTTCTGTTGCATTTAATTGAAATAACATTGAGACCATAATTTATGATTCATTTTAGTCTTCAGCAATATTGTTTCCGTTGATGTAGAAGAAGATCAGCCATTTCATTTCCAATAATTTATACTATGTGTAACTCTAGCAGTTTTATTTTTGTTCACTTTTAAATAAAATTTATGTAAATATTATAAATATATATATACATATACAATTAATTACATAAAGAAATGTGTTGTAATTTTATTCTGTACCCTATTTCGGTTTAAATTTCCATGGGAAAATAGAAACTGGGTTAGGCTGAGTGAAACGTTGGGTGTAGGCAAAGTAAGTGTGATACTTGTTGTAACAATTTTTTTCAGGTATCCTGCATAACATTTACAAAACATCTAAGTTACTTTCTAAAAATAGGGCTCCCTCAAACTGGGGGCCCAGATTCTTGGCAGTCCTAGGTGTAGGTACAGTAATTACAGGGTGTAGGTACAGTACACTTTGTGTTATGAAAGACAAAAATAGTTGAATCTACAAAAACATTCTCCATTAATAATTATTAATATTATTCGTAGTAAGGAAAATTGTTGGCCATCATCTTATTCTCATCTCATATATTGATTTATTTATTAATAGCATCATATTTATCAGGATGTCATCAGGTTTATGAAAGATTGGCTGCAGCAATGAAAATTACGTTAAATGTCCTACTTACATAAGTCACATAGCAAATACTGTGTCTCAAAGAGTTCTAAGATATAATAATGAGGATAAACGTGTTGATGCAGGGGGAAGAGGGTATAAAGCATGTGACTTTTTGTGTCAGAAAGAACCCCATGACATCTTTTAGGAGAGGAATATCAGAATCCTGGGTCCAACCTCACACCAGAGGTTAGTTGGACAAACCAGTCTAGAGATGAACCACAAAATCCAGAGTCTCTGAGGAAAAAGTGTAAAAGAATTTTAGGTGTAGGAATGAGACGTCTTTAGTCTTGGAACGTCTTTGGAACAACTAAATATCAGGTGGATCTAGAGTGGTGAAGGTTCTTTTGCCATTGAGTGCATCAATGGAATGAATTAATTAATTGAATGCATTGTAAGAGCATATAAATCAATATAATCAATAATAAAATTATCCGGAATCAAATTCCATTGTTTGCAAAGATGCCAAATTTGGAAGGAATGGAAAAAAAAGGAGACCATAAATGCAAACCACATTTGGTTTTATCACTCAGGGAATCCTTTTACAGTAATCTGTTTTAATAAATGCTCACTAACTGTTAATTGAAGGAAAACAAATAATTATACTTGATTATTCTAGTGGTAGTATCATTAAAAGTGGTTTGATGGCTGAGGTTATTTCACAGCCAACCGGGAATCAAACTCTGGACCTATTTCTCTGAAGTAGAATGCTTTGCTCACTTGGCTATCTGGAAGCCCCAAACTGATACTATATTTAAAGAATGATTTACCCATTTTTATGCCCAGAAGTTGAACTCTTTTTTTTCTGAGAAAAATATTGGTTTCAATGTATTACTTACAGTACAGTGTCCCTTTTCAGTATTGCATACCTTTATGAAAATGTTAGCGTTTCCTGCCACCTTATATGACCTGATCAAGCCTATGGATGTAAAAGATATACAAGAAAAATGAAAGAAAACTTCTGAACTTCTAACAAAATATACATAAAGAATGCCATCAAAAACATCAATGGGGAATAGGAGAACAGGTAGTAAATGGCAATGAATGCAGCTTGGGAATAAATGAGGATCTATTGTATTCTTGAATTTATAGATGTATCTAGAAAAGATTGGACAACTGTAGTGAATGAAAATTTGCACTTTGGTGAATAGAAGCATTGGAGGGGAGGAGTTACAGAATACACAGGAAAGTGATGCAAACATTGGTAAAAGCCCATAATACAGAGTCAGCTTTGGAGGAGTCCAAAATCTAGTTGGTGAGAGGGAAAAGATGATGCTGAAAAACTTATAGAAATTATTAGTCAGAAGAAACTTTTTAGACTTTCGAATATGTAGATCATTTATTAAAAGAAGTAATGGGTTGCTTCATAAAGCTTGTTTCTAAATTGCTTCAATACATTTATGGTATTGCATCTGGATTGTAAGCCAAACAAGTGTTTTAATGTTTCAGAAAGTCTTCACGGGAGACTAACCGGATTGTTTCTTGGTGTAGAACCAACGTTTCAAGTGTTTTAATCTTCGCCAGATATCTGAATCTTATATTGAATTGAAAAAAAAAGTTCATCTTTCATACTTTTCTGGTTATCATTGATATATTTTGATTGCCAATTGATATAAATTATTTTTCTATTCAAATTGCATTTCTTTGTTGAGATTTTCTGAATGAAACTGTGTTTAGAGAATAATCAGAAAGGAAAGTCAAATAATATTGGACATTTTTGAAAGGAAGTCACATGTGAAGCTGAATTTTACATTAAAAGCTAAAAATGCTCTAATAGATGTTTTGCTGGTGATTCTTGCCTATCCTCTGAGACCAAAACTGGAAACAAAGGATAAGAAATGGATTAACTGGCCTTCTAAGAATAATTTAATACACAATTTAATAGCAATGTTATCATCTTCAGAAGTAGAAGATACTAGAACAAATCAAGAACTTTAATCAGTGACAGAAAAAAAACACTGCAATGTCTTGTGAGAACTATAATTTTGCGAGTGCTCGATTAAATTATGATGTCTTTGTTTGTTTTCAAGAAAGTAATATTTTGAACCTAATGACTCATATGTACAGGGATCGTATCTTATTGATAAAATAGATGGTAAATTCAAAGTGAATTTCTAACAGCGAAAGGAAATCGACGATTTTTCAGTCAATGAGAAGCTGTATCAAAATAAGCATTGGTTGATTTTTGATGAAAATTCACTGATCTACAGCAAAATGTAATCTCAAGCATGGAACAATAATGGTATTGTTTAGACAATATGAAGAGCAGAATCAAATCCATAAACTCAAATTAATTCATTCTTGTACTTACTAATAGACTCATATGTACTATAAGTGTAGATATGGATGGATATCTGAAAAGATATTCCTTCCTTTTAGACAAGTTTACAGTTGATAAATGCAAACATTGTTATTGTAGAGCTATGAATGTGTGGAAAATTATGGTGTTTAATTGTCTGAGAAAGTCAAGTGATTCAAAAGAGTTCAAATAAAAAAAAAGTGATAAAAATAAGGGAAAAGTCATTAAAAATGAAAAACTAAGAGACAAGGCTATATAATAAAGAACTACTTCAGAGAAGATGTCATATGGTCACCATAGTTTTAAGTCTGATTTAATATTTCTGAGATTTTTGGTGATAGTTTCTTCTTTTTCAAATTTTGATAGCCATCAGATTAAAACTGTAACTAATATATTTTATTTACTAGTATGTACAAACTTTATTCACAGGATTCACAGCTTTTCCGTACTAAATTATTTCCTTTCCAACAACCTTAAGATAGTCTTTATTGCATACCTATTCACTTCCAATGTCGGTGAAATTGGAGTGGCCTCTTTGAAATACAGTTCCTTTTCTTTTCTTTTTCGTCTCCACCAATTTTGTTCTGTCTGAGGGCCCTGACTTGCTTGTAAAAAACCATAAATGATTTACCAATAAAATATTCTCCTTATTCAAAGAGATAAATTGTATAAAGTTACAAGTATAAATATAAACCTTAATAATGCACAGATGTTGAAATTGCCCTTTCTGAATGGTTCAGCCCATAAAACAGAACATCTATACGGTTATATAATAATGCGAATCAGGGCCGGTTTTCTAGCAAAGGGAGCCGGGTGCAAAATTTACCCCCCCTCCTGTGTTGCCCTTATTATAAGTTATTTTTTATAAATAAATCGTAATATTCGACGTAAAATATTTTTTTGCAATTGTTTCTTGCCATTCACAATAAAGAAGTTACTATTTTGAATGAGCCCTTTAAAAATGGGAGCCTAGGTGCTTGGCATCCACGGAACTATCTACCACGGAACATCCATGGCTGATCCTAATGCAAACATGTGATCTGCGATTTTGGTACTGACGACTTTTATGCAGAAAGCATCCGTCGCGGGTATCGAGACAGGCTGAGAATGGTGAACTAAAAATAGCATATGAAATGAAAAGTGTTAAAAAATGAATTCGACCGTTTGAAGGCATTCTCTTTAAATTAAAGGAAAATTACAAAGAAATTGCATTTTTAAGCCAATGCACCTGTTATTTCATTACACAAAAGCATAGTCATCGGATGCGTGCATAGGCGCTTAATATCCCGTATATATAGCGGAACTGATTTCTTTTCATGATAGCTGGTCCGGAGTCTCAAGTCTACCAATACTACTCTAAATGATTAAATCAAATGAAGCTGTTAGTAACTCATATGATAAAATAAATATGTTACTCAGTTAAGAAATGACAACGTACCTGAAGATACGAGGATCAATTAATAAAATACAAGGGGGTCAAAAATAGCTATAATGTAAGAGTTAGTATGAGATTTGAGACGACTATGACCAGTTTTTTACGGGAGGTTTTTGGAGGGGTTTTCCTCCCGTCTTTGGGCGAATGCCGGACAGTTAGTATTGTTTTTGCACCCCCTCAACCGTTGCCACCGGGTCCCACGACCTAATCGCGACGGGTAATTCCTAAATAAATAAATAAATAAAGACCGCTACCACTGCGTTCAATGCGCTTAAAACCAGCTCAGATCGCTTTGTTGAAGTTGAACATGCTAAAAACACGTTTAAACGGTTTAATGAACAACACGTACCATGAAAAAGACATAAAGGGAAAAACTGTTTATATCGTTCGTAAAATTTTCCAAATTAGCAGTAAATACAGGTAATAATTGAATGTAGTCAACCAATAACATAAAAAAATGAATCGCGAAATCTGCCTCACCGACCACCCGCACTGCCGCCACTTGGTCGACCTCTCGCGGCCAAACACGAAGGTTCTGGGGAACGAAATATTTTTTCCTATAAACTAAGACACTATTTCTACAAACAGCCCAAGTTTCTACAATTTACCTATCCTAGTTTTCCCTCAAAAACTACCAAAGTTGCAATCGCCGTTCTAACCCTTCAACGACCATCCAAACGAACATATATACACTTGACGACCAAAAAAAATCAAAATACTGCCGCCCCGCGGATTAACAAAGGAAAAGAGCGAAGATGAATTCATACCACAAAA
>KZ308277.1:468007-482210 GCA_000376725.2 Ladona fulva
TATGTCATAAGCTAAAGTTTAGTCTTCATAAATTACAATTAGATCAACTCATTTTAGACATTTGGCCGAATAAAGACCTGTTGTACGGAATACAACGTGCGAATGTTCGTGTTTTAATTTTAGGCGCGACTGACGAAATATTAACTAGGATGAGAAAAGGAAAATATTTCTTCGGTATTCTCAGATTCAGGGAGGGTAACATCGCCTCCATCAGCGGTGTAAACTCATCAACGTTCCGGGCCACTCACTCGGTCCGCGCTACATGTATCCGCAGCTATGAAGTCACCAAATATGCATCTCAATTTTCACGGTTTAGAATATGACTAGGATATCTCTGGCTACCTTTTTACCAAATGAGCCTTTCTAGACAGTATCGTTCACATTATTTCTAATAGATTTTTTTGCATACCTTTCTCAAATTCGCTGTCAAGATTGAATGGAATACAGGTTGCGCCACAATTTTAGAAGAGTTCGACTAGAACATTGTTCATGGCCCTTCTGAACGTCCTTAGAATGGCGCACAACCTTAGCATCGTTGGTAAAAAAATCCACTGCGCAATTAGACTATCCTTTGGTGCACCATAAGAATTACACCTGCAGTAGTTGGTTTTCGTGTTATAAACAGAAGACATCAGTTAACATTCCAGACCCGAGAAAAGAATTTTTATTAGGCCTTCGTTTCCAGTTCATGCCTTATGACTGAGCGGTGAACATCCGAAATGTATAGTCATTAGGAAGGACTGAGTGCGATAGTGCTTCATGGAATATCTGTTTTTTCTGTGAAAATGTCTTTAGACCCAAATTAAGTTCCTGTGCAGCCAAGGGTTGGTAGAATTAAGAAGGAATGAAAAACACGTGATTCGAGGAATGTGTTGCGAAAACCTTAGAAGTGCATTATTGTGTTATCGCCACTAATGCGCGAATTACACGAAGGAATTGTGCGTATGAGCGCGATTAGTGATGTAAGGGTTTATAGTGCGTAATAGTGCTTATCTTTTGATCGTGAGTTATGATCTTACTCGTTTACATATATATGTATGGCGTGATCTCTTTTTGCTCATTCATAATGCGTAGATCACTATCCTCATGTTCCGTCAAACAGTAGTAATCTTAGAAAAGAACTGACAACATGTGGACTGCGTTTAAGAAGTAATTGAGGTAGCAAAAGCTTTGAATTTGTATTTTCTGATCATTACATTTGTGGAATTGAAAGTGTGAAATCTAATTGTATCAATATTGAAAGGAATCCAATAGTGAACTGATAGATTTATCAGCGAAAGTAAGCTGATTTGTATAATTTCATGAAATGC
The DNA here is from genome assembly GCA_000376725.2 of Ladona fulva. Lineage (NCBI taxonomy): Eukaryota > Metazoa > Arthropoda > Insecta > Odonata > Libellulidae > Ladona > Ladona fulva. The sequence continues at coordinate 469,318 of KZ308277.1, forward strand.
ATAATTGTCATGGATCAGAAGGATATGGACGTGGTTTGGTGTGTGTGGTGGTGTAAAAGTTTCAGAAGAAAATTGGGAAATCAACACCGAGGGAGCTCACGAATAATTAAACGTGCGGTACACATTCGTAACATGCGGACGGCATCGTCAAGAGAATTTTGGTCAGGAGTGATAAAAAAAGTCCCTGAGGGTTACATCTTTACGCCGGTTAAACCCCATCCAAGGTACGTATGCAATATACGTGACCCTGCCGACAAGCGTTGTAATTGAGAATTACAAAAGGTACATCTAAAAGTGATACGTTTTTCAAGAAATATTACGAAGGATTCGTGAGCGTTTCCCAGATGCTTCAAAACGGAGGATGAGAATCTTGAAAGGAAAAAAATATTAATTTCTTCTTAAGATTTTTGTTTCAATTCCGCCTCCGAATCCTCTTTTTTTCATCAGACAACTCCGACTTCGAATCTACTCCCCGAATCAAATTTACAAAACGGATTTGTTGAAGCAGACGATCTAAAAACAACACGGATGTATACAAAAATAGTGCTACTCACATAATATCATTCAAAAATCTATTGAAAATTGGGAAAGAAAGAAGGGAGAATAAAGCTTTGAAGGAAAGAATAACATCAATTAGATCTTATTTCATTCATAACATCCAAATTTATCGAAGGAAGTCGGTACATTTTATCCGAATCCAACAAAACTCGATCCGATTGCTATTCCACGACTCCGCAGCCTCCGAATGTAATAGTATTGTAAAAAGTGCTACGACAACTAAGGTCATTCCGCACGTATGGGCACCACTGGTAATCGAACGCGGGACCACTTCCACGAAAGGTGAAACTTGGCACAGCCCACTTGGCTACCTGAGAGTCGTTTACGATCGTGCGTGAAAATGTGAAGATATGAACTTTTAATTTGTCGAACTTGTTTCGCGGAATTGAAATTGAAGTCTTCATCAAGGAACATCTGATACGCGGTGCTTAGCTTCAATAAGCGAATAATGATCCGTCATTACAGTATGATGGTCGATTGGAAAATTGAGAGGCATCAGGTAATATATTATTAAATTTATCTTTTATTGGATTCATCATTCTTCCTTTACATTTTACTTTACACATAAAGCATAGTGAAAAGCGATAGAATATTCTGAATCGGTGAATGTTTTTAATTGTTAACGTTTATCGATTTTGTGCTTCAGGTATCTATTTACATAGCAGAGAATCAACGTGAAATTATAATATTGTTGCGGTCTGTTTTGATGCGATGCTGAAGAACCTGCCTGTGTACGTGGCCCCATAGGACATTGACGGACCTTTCGCCTCATCGAAAGGTAGCTGATGTTTTTGCTTTAATTTTCTCTCACGTTAAATGTACCAATCGGATATTACAATTATTACCATTAAATCTCCGGAAAACTTGAAAATCCTTCTAACGAAGGGTTACACTACTTGGATTAAGCGGTCTGCTGTAACATTATTCGTAACCAGAGAAACGAATCACCGATCACAACACCGATCCGAATTCCGAAAATCGAGAAAATTTATTTTTCCTGTTTGAGAAGAGAACCGGAAAATTTAAATCCTTGAATCTGAGCAGAAACCGGAAACCGTTATTCTTTCCATTATTATTAGTGAAAAATTTTTTATTAGGCGAGGTTAGGACCATGTGGGCCTCACTTACACCTAATCTTTGAAGCCATACATGGTACGGTCATGGAATTACAGAATTGAAAAATCATTAAAAAACACAGCAAAAAGGAAAGGGAAAGATGGATTTTCAGTTTGCATTTTCATCAAGTGTAACAGAAACTATATTTCATAAAAATTCGCAACGGTGACTTTCAACTCACTAATTAACGTTTATATTTTAGTAACTGTACTTACACAAAAAATTTACTATAACTGTGGTTTATAGTAAACTAGCTGAAGTGCCCATTGATTCTCAACGGGGAGAATAAATGTCGGATTAAATATAGTAAACCGATTTTTACATTAGAGAAAACAACATCTTGCATCTTAGTTTAGTCCAATGGGACAGGTTATCGAAAACAAAAATTTTCTAATCAAAGTTCGAAGCCGAAATCTACAGTCAACTATAAGAATGTGAGTCTTTATGGAATTTCCTTCTTATGAAACTTGTCTCAAGTATTTTTGCAAGTTTGCAAGATAATTAATTTCTTATATTATCATCATGAAAGAATTCCATAAAGTACTCCAGAGAGATCATCTTTCATTAATTTTGATTTCAGTTGACCGGAGGGAAACCTTCCGTAGGCAATACATTACATTTATAAGGTTATGCATTTAAAGGTAACATAATAGAGTTACAGTTATCCATTAAAGAAACAGGTTTACATGGTTAAAAAGAAACTTTTTGCACTCATATTAACTTATAAAAAACTGAACTTATATGAAAAAATATGAACTTATAAAAAGTTCTTTTATGAAGGTTATCAATTAAAGTTATGCATTATGACTATTGTTACGTAGACTTTGTAAATAGAAAAGTTTTACACCAACACTTTCATACATTACTACAATACTTTACCACTAATACTTCATCGCATAAAAACTAAGAATGAGAGAAATGCGTTAGCGTGAGGGAGTAAGAAATTAATGATGCGGAGGAGAAACCCCAACTGGATAGATCATCTTCTGTGGAGGGCGTGCAAGATCATTAAGGTGATCGAAGGAAAGTTGGAATAGAATTGCAATGGGCTGAAGAAGTTTTCAGCTGATGGACGAGCTTAGAAAGAAAAAGTGTTATCAGAAGAAGATCAGAGAGTAGGGAACAATGGAGACCTCGGTGATAAGTATATAAAAGCACGCGAGAATAGGTAGAATAAATATAATGATGATGTAAGTTATTAATAATAGCAACTCTTGGTTTGTGTATGGTTTTCCAGCAACTGAACTTTGTACTGGGGTCTTTTGCTAGGGATGGCCAACCTATAGCGCTTTACATGATTAAAAGTTGGCGCGTATGATAGACATATACACCCAAAGACGCATACTTACACACCTAACTAATTATTTTAATTACGTGCGTTATAGATGGACTAATAGTCCGGTGGTAACTTATTATTATTTTACGATTATTCCAATTCTACTCTATAATTTATGTGTTTTAATATATTTAATGACAAAACTTGTATAAATNAAACGTATTTTGTGCTCCTGGGTTCGAACCCGGGCCTTTACAGAGATGAGAAAGATTTTATCCCGTTTAAATTTTATTCTTATTTATTTATAATTTTATTCCTCGGGTTTTGAGTTGACAGTGTCTTTTATCTTACTCTGTATATTTTCATACATCGGTTGTATTTAAATGGAGAAAATTCAAATGCATATTTTTGCGGAGTATGACTTTTGTTAAGAAATCCGCTCCGTTTAAAATATTGTGTCCATACTAAATAACACTCCATTTAAGAACACAGTAAAATAAGCACATAATGTGTATAGAATGGAATGCGTATTTAGTACATACTTCATGTAAGTGTGCATGTACCACAAGGCACTTCTTAACCGTCGTGGCGCAAATTTTTCGAGTTTTTACTGTTTTATTCCGGACTTCGTGGAAAGACATTGAACTAAGAGAGAAAACATAATTTTTTATTCCCACATAAGAATTCCTCGTTCTCATGTAGAAATTACAAAGTTTTTTCTCTCTTAGTTTTCCTTTTCTCTTAGTTCATCCTTCGACTTGATTGCTTAAGAGCTTTCTTAATAACCAAGGCGAAGACTCAAGTGAAAAACAATTCGATTCTTAGTCATATCCAATCCGATATTTCTCAATTCGCATTTATATCCTTTTAGGTGACCCATTCGAAAGGTTGATTTTGAGATATGCGTATTATGAGGATTTTAATTTAATACCTGGAAACAACGGTAGCGGATCTAGAATTGATCAAATGGTTTGGATAGTTTCCCTACATATTTCGTTCTAAACTAAAAATAATCTTAGAGACTAAATTCCCCTCAATTAAACATGAAACTGCCGCTTAACAGTGACTGTAAACATTCGAAACTAATGGCGTTTTTAATATTAACTGGTACTTAATGTAGGGAACCCTACTATTTCTTCGTCCACATGCCGTTGTTTCGGGGTAAATGTGATATTTATTAAACTTAGATACACATTGATGCCAGTTTTTTAAATTAAACTGATCCAGTGATATTTGATCGAATTCCGTCAAATTAAATAATATATTGCATTAATATTTTACAATAAAATCAAAATCTGTAAAAGTATTTTCATTTTCATCGCAATGTTTTCCTTCCTAGACATATTCTCATTAGTTACGGGGTCGGCTGATAATTTATGATGATTAGAGATAATGACAAATTTGGTTTTGGTGCTGATTTTTACGGCCGGATGCCCTTTCTGTCCCAAATTTTTATTGTAAAATATTTTGCGTCAGTTTTTATTTTAACGTTCTCGTCATTTCTCGTCTTAAAAATATGTTTGGTACTAATATGGTTAAATAAACAACAATACGCAGAAATGGATAGGTGCTTTCAGCTGTGATTCTGTGTTAATTACATCCTTCGGAGATAAAATAATATCGGGTTAGGAAAAGATGGTTTGCCAATCCAGATTTCCCTAAGAATAAATTTTCTTTTACTTAAGTTCCGCTTCCATAATCAGTCGTAGAAATATTAATTGTCTTAAGGTAAATTTTCTCATTTGCTCAATCCTTCAAATCGACCATTAGATAGTTAACAGCATTCCTGTTCCAATGCAGGTAAATTATTACATTTCTGCGTAATAATTCTGTAAATAAATTTCTGTACGTTAGACATATCTCTGATAAGATGCATTTCCTAAGAAGTCATCGGGGGTAGGGGACATCGTCCCAATTAGAATCCACCACTGTGCAATTTGGAGTAAAGTGAAATAAAGCACGACCGTCACTTCATGAATGAAACATTCGCGCGCGATATTTCCCCATTCTCGACTCAGCGTTTTGACGTCGAATTACGTTCGACATTCGACCGAGTCGCTTCTAATTATGTTTATATGTTCGGGCAAGGAGTAGATAAAGTTGGTAACCCTATTTCAGCCTATAAGCAGCCCACCCCTGCATTATATTTGCCCCTCTCCAATTCAGTCCCAATTCACCCCCTTCAAACCCCTCTTTCCGTCTCGATTATCGGTTTCCCCTTGAGTATTAACGCTCCCAATGAACGTCCTTCCTCGCTGAATACTCTGTTTATGAAACGGTAAATGCCAAGGATAACTCGATTTGCGAGGGCTCTGAAAGGATTCAATCAGATCGACGTCAGGGAGGAAAGGCGGAAGGGAATTATGTGCGATTCCCTTTCTGGAGTGTTTAGAGACCGCCGAGGAGGGAAGTAATAGCGCGAGACAACGGCAGCAGATTGGAGGGGTGTGAATCTGATCGAATGGGAACAGCCCACCCACGCCCTCCAATGGAAGGGCACTGCGCATCATTGGCCGTGACTGTTGCGATGATGGCGGAGGGTCAATTGAAGGGCATTAGAGGAGAGCAGGAAGGAAATAAACTTCACCTCGTTCTTCCCCATCTTTCCCGATTTCCGCCTCTAACGTCGAAGGGAATTCCGGCTATCTCGCAAGATTCTGCGCCACCTTTTTTCATCTAAAGGCCGCATGTACCATTCGGTCTCGTAAGATAGTAGTAGGTGAATCTGAAACTGCCTGGCCGCACATATGTGACTCATTGTCTACACCCAAATAAAGACTTTAAGTCTCCCGATAAGTATTTGAATAGCAAAGCTGTAGGGACCTCCGAATAACCATATGGGTAACGCGTTCGACTGCGGTGAAATCGGTTCCGGGTTAGATTCCCGGTGGGGGCTCACGTGCGAAGTGACCTTAGCTGTCGAAGCACCTTAAAAACTACTACTACTACTACCAAGCTATAATTTTCAGGGCTCGAAGAATACTCTTGAGAAGTAAAATAAGTCTGAGTATTTTCTATCTTTGAAGATGATAGATTGACAACTGAAATATGTATTGGATTCTTCTCAGAACGGTGGTTTTTCCAGATCTGAACGGTTTCCTTGGTATGGTCTTCCATTTCCTTGGTGAGCTCTTGGGCAGCCTTAATGGCTTAAGGAGTGTTTTAAAACTCTTCTTTAATGATATCCGTGTTCAGTTATCCCTTTCACCAAATTCAAATAGTCAAGCATCGAAACTAATTAATTAAACGGGTGTTTAAATAGAATCAACTGCTTAGGACGTGCCTTCGTGGTAGGACTTCATGGAGGAACAAGGAAATATGGAAATAAACTCACCATCAAAGTCAAAGGTTTTCAGTATCACTGTCTATTTGCAAGGAAACTCTTGACCTAAACACAAAAGTACCAATTAGAACATTGAAAATGTTATCAGTTCTTTTTCATGAAACAGATTTATTTTTATCAGCCGGTCACCGACTGATATATAGGTTCTAGAAAACAGATTGAGTTCTAATAGGTGCGGTACTACTGACCAACGGCAGAATACATGGAAGATTCACGGCCCCTGAATAAAATAATAACAGCACTGTTCAAATATAATACTAATAAATATTGATAATTCGAACCAAAATTATACAATATTTAATCGAAATGTGATACTTTTAATAAATACTCATTAATAAATAATCATTGATCGCCTTAAAATTATTTATCACAGGGCCAACATTTTCTCTTTCTCGGCCTTTAAGTAAGCATGCTTCCAATATTTCGAATTTTTAGAAGGAAAGTTTACGATTAGAGATTACATTTCCTTCTTTAATTTCTGATTATTATTGCACGCGAACCGAAAATTGAGATTTTACAATTTTTATTTCCATATTTTTCCCCATATTGTAAGTTTGGGCATCATATATCATATCCTGTTGTATCCATCCATCATGTATCTTCGCCTGCTTTGCACATCAGCTGCGAAAGTTATTTTTCCTCCTATCATGGACACAAAAATAAAAATTAGGAGATGCCTTAGATTCTTCCCCACCAATTTGCTACTTATTGCATTGGGACGGGTAAAATGATGACCATTGATAGCAAGTAGTCATCTCTAAAATGACTCAGATTTAAAAGCGAGGTCGTTTCCATAGACTGAATTCCTTTTATCGGATAATAGAGAGATATAATGGGGATGGAGCCATGACGTAGGTTGTCGGCATTGATAATTGCAGGGCGGGAGCGGTACGAGATGTTCTTGGACCTGAAATAAATTCTTTCTAATCCTAGGTGGAAGCTTTTATTGTCTCGATGGAGGATGTAGTCATAAATTCAACTTATCAACTACTATCTAGTCATATTTTCCCACTGTTATTCTTACCTGCAGTATTGACGAAAACATTCTTGAAACTAGAGATAACATTATAATCATTTGCTTTCCTCACACATGTTCTTTTAATTGTAGTTATTAGTCGGTGAACGAAATTCAGTTTCACTAGCCAATTCACATTTACCATAATGAGCAGAAACATGTCGCTTTTCTGGAGCAATGTCCAGAGGGGTGAAACCGTTCCGATGTGTCTTAATCATTAGATACACAATCAGGATTTTGCATTTTAATCGATATTTTACTACAGAAAAGCTGATACATACCTGTGATTGTTTACAATCGTCCGTTATACTGTCAATTACTTTAGGAACGGCTTTGCGGTAGGATTCCATAATTTAAGAAAGAAAACTGAACTTCTATCCGTACCACTATACAAATTTATTCCACTCCTGAGTGCTTGATGATGACGTGAAGTGTCGGAGCCATGGTCTTGGAGTAAATTTATATATTGATACGGGTAAAGGTTTTTCCTTCTTCAAGCATCCGTAAATAACCGGTTCACGATGATAAATTTTAAGTTAAATAAGTACCGCCTGAAATGTTTAGTGTCCACATAATAGTTCTGAACCTTTCATAGTTAATTTAGAGTTTTTTACTTTCTGATATTTATTTTTTCGTATTAGAAGCCTTTTGGTTAGATTTCAACCAATTTTTTCTTTTCTGATTCTGTTATGAAGAGTTGGTTAGGTATGAAACCTAAAAATGAACTTAAATAAGCATAGAAAATGGACTTGCCATAAGCGGCGTCAACAAGATAACTAAGCCGTTAATCATAAACGAAAAGGTGAAGATAGATGTTAGGGTGATCACTTTCCTATAATGCTCTGCTGTTCTCAGATGTATACTAACTACATCTTCTTCTCTCAGTTAAGTTCTCTTTGTATCCATTACTACAGCCCAAAGACTAAAAGAATAAGGACCTCTTTTTTGGAATGTTTCTGAGAAGTCTCTCGTTTTAGTGAGTACGGCACCTCAAAGGAAATTTAGTTACGGGATGAGCAACTTGAAACGATGAGCTCCATTAATACGGCGGATCTGGGGATACCCTCTTCCCTTATCTCCTGTCCTCTCTAGATCGGGCTACGTTATTGGAGTCAAAACGCTTTGTCGTAACGTGTATCGATTTCAGTGTAAAGTAGCGGTCTTCAAGTGCTTACGCTCCTGTGTTTTATTCATCGGGACTGTGAGACCCGTTGTTTGCATGTCTTTTAGTCATATTTTTCGTTCGTGGATAATTTGTCGCAGCCTTTAAATTCACTTTACTCTCTCTCATTCTCATATGAATTTAATTTCTAAAAGCTTACGTTCCGCCGAAGTATTTCCTGGTGCTTCCACAAAATAGTTTACTCAATGAAAATACGTAGAGTGGATTGGTTGGGACGTGACATCGAAGTAGGACTGCATAAAAGAAAAAATAATGGATAACTTCTACAATTTATTATGTATCCCAGTCGTATTTTGATGCAAAGCGTCGTCACCCAGAAATTCAGAATAATAAACAAATATTTTTATTAAGAATATTTCAGTAAGGTTGGCGAAGTGGGAAAAACTTTAGAAGGCGATGGGGATGTGAACGGATGGAAGAACGGAAGGACAGAAAGCGTCAATAACCGCTAAAAGCCGTTTATTACAAACTGTGTACCGTGGCACAGTAGGATGCCGAGAGTAGTGGGCACTGTGTCGCAAGAAGTGGTAAGTGTGCCGCAAAAAAATGACGATATAATCTATATGAAACCTTCTGTGTTTTCGAAGTAATTTTTATAATTTCCTGCACCAAAAGTTTGCGTAAGTGTGAAAAAGTATGCCGCAAAACTATTTTTGCTCACAAACTCCAACTACTTTGTACTGTTTTTGGCTTTCAGTTCGCCATAATATATGCGTAGAATAAATAGTTACTCGTAGATTGAGATGAACATTTTCTGGTATCTTTTGGTTTCTTTTTAATTTGTGTTTTGAGCGAATGAATCCTAGCCTTTTAAGGGAGACGTCCTCAATAAACTCGCGATTTTGACAATTTGAGAAATAGCAATTTTCTTTGGTAGACTCGACTTACAGATCGATGTGTGTTTAACAGAAAATCTGTTGAGTAAAATATTTTGACAGATACTGGTTGAAAGGATTGAGATGAGTAAGGGATGAGGTACTCATTGAGGAGCTGAACAAGGTTGGACATAGTTTTCAAGATTTCCATATGCTTCAATGAGTTCATGGAAGAAATTCGATATACAATGCAAAAATTCCATTTCTAAGGATCTTTATCATTCATCATCAATCATTTTTTCCTGATTATCACGGTATGTGTCGACATTCTTCGGTTTATTACTTCTTTCCTGTGCTTAAAATAAAGACGGATTGTAGCCATAAACTGCTAAATACAAGCATGTGCTTTCAAATCGTCGAATAAAATTTCCTCGTAGCATATTTTTAATGCAAATAAAGGCTATTGGAAATATATTACGAGAAGACGACATTATAAGGTATAGCCTGATAGAAGAAAAACTTGAGTATGCGGTAAAATGTTGCAAATGATGAAATGAAAGCTGTCTGTTTTGGTTGTTGGATCTGTTTTCATTCGCGAACATAAAAATATGAAAAAGCAGTAAAAGGTTCTCAAAAGTAGAACATATTCAGCGGCTAATACATAGGTGGTAATAATTTTAATCAAGTCGATGAGTTGATATACAGCCAGATATTTTATGTCTTTATGGTATTTATTTGATATTTTACATCTTGTAATTTTATGATGGTTATTATGTTATGTTGGTAAGTGAGAGACCCGGGTTCGAGTCCCGGCCGCGGCATACTTTTTCCTTCTTCAAAACTTTATCAAAAAGCATATTAACCAAGCTTTTTTCGTCGCTTACTATTTTCTTCATTTATAATATTATAACCATTTGTATTATTACCCTATGATATTTCAAATTCAAATTTGAAAACAAGAAAGAATGATCATTTCACTAAAATGAAAAATTGAAATTTTGCCTTTGAACGACTCAAAGCACGGCCATTCCATAATATGTATTTACATTCAACGCAGGGCGTATTGTTTCATTAATAAACATTAGCAGCAAAACCGGCGTAAATCAAGGATTACACATATACATACCTCTTTAGTTTTTAAATCTTTATGCTAGCTAAAATTATACAGAATTTTTGTTTTATTTTTAATTTGTCGAGCAAGTACGTACTTGTGTTATGGACTTTTTGTATCAATAAAAATAGTAAAATCACACGTTTTTTGCTCAGTACGACCCAGAGTATTCTTCTTCTGAGTTATGGAATTGCATTATAACAGTCGCTTTTTTTAAAAGGATTTTTTTTCGAGAGCTGCTATTGATTATTTCAGTTAAATCAAATATTAGCTAACCTTTCAGTAGAGCCTATAAGGAAAGGTTTTCAGTAGATTTTATGATTTCTCCATAAATCTATTTCTATCTTTCTCTACAAATTGCACCTTTTGATCTCCAATTCGTCCGCACTCCGAATCTCTCTCGTTTATTAAAATGGAGATTACATTTATAGCTCGATTGATGCAATAAAAGAGTTTCGTTCGTCCAAATAGCCGATAACACAATTCTAGAGTTCGATTTTATGTGCTATTCTTCCGTAAAATTAAAATACTAGAGCTGAAATGAGAGGGGAAAAAATGCAAAAAATAAAAATAAAATTTGAGTTTCAATTTTAACTGCATCGAAAGGTTCGGTATGCCAAACAGACTTAAAGGAATGTATAAAGGGTTATATAAACCTGTGAAATTATGGATTTAATGAAAATCGACATTAAGTTGTAAAACGTGTTATTTATCGTAATGTAAATNTTTATTATGTATCCCAGTCGTATTTTGATGCAAAGCGTCGTCACCCAGAAATTCAGAATAATAAACAAATATTTTTATTAAGAATATTTCAGTAAGGTTGGCGAAGTGGGAAAAACTTTAGAAGGCGATGGAGATGTGAACGGATGGAAGAACGGAAGGACAGAAAGCGTCAATAACCGCTGAAAGCCGTTTATTACAAACTGTGTACCGTGGCACAGTAGGATGCCGAGAGTAGTGGGCACTGTGTCGCAAGAAGTGGTAAATGTGCCGCAAAAAAACGACGATATAATCTATATGAAACCTTGTGTGTTTTCGAAGTAATTTTTATAATTTCCTGCACCAAAAGTTTGCGTAAGTGTGAAAAAGTATGCCGCAAAACTATTTTTGCTCACAAACTCCAACTACTTTGTACTGTTTTTGGCTTTCAGTTCGCCATAATATATGCGTAGAATAAATAGTTACTCGTAGATTGAAATGAACATTTTCTGGTATCTTTTGGTTTCTTTTTAATTTGTGTTTTGAGCGAATGAATCCTAGCCTTTTAAGGGAGACGTCCTCAATAAACTCGCGATTTTGACAATTTGAGAAATAGCAATTTTCTTTGGTAGACTCGACTTACAGATCAATGTGTGTTTAACAGAAAATCTGTTGAGTAAAATATTTTGACAGATACTGGTTGAAAGGATTGAGATGAGTAAGGGATGAGGTACTCATTGAGGAGCTGAACAAGGTTGGACATAGTTTTCAAGATTTCCATATGCTTCAATGAGTTCATGGAAGAAATTCGATATACAATGCAAAAATTCCATTTCTAAGGATCTTTATCATTCATCATCAATCATTTTTTCCTGATTATCACGGTATGTGTCGACATTCTTCGGTTTATTACTTCTTTCCTGTGCTTAAAATAAAGACGGATTGTAGCCATAAACTGCTAAATACAAGCATGTGCTTTCAAATCGTCGAATAAAATTTCCTCGTAGCATATTTTTAATGCAAATAAAGGCTATTGGAAATATATTACGAGAAGACGACATTATAAGGTATAGCCTGATAGAAGAAAAACTTGAGTATGCGGTAAAATGTTGCAAATGATGAAATGAAAGCTGTCTGTTTTGGTTGTTGGATCTGTTTTCATTCGCGAACATAAAAATATGAAAAAGCAGTAAAAGGTTCTCAAAAGTAGAACATATTCAGCGGCTAATACATAGGTGGTAATAATTTTAATCAAGTCGATGAGTTGATATACAGCCAGATATTTTATGTCTTTATGGTATTTATTTGATATTTTACATCTTGTAATTTTATGATGGTTATTATGTTATGTTGGTAAGTGAGAGACCCGGGTTCGAGTCCCGGCCGCGGCATACTTTTTCCTTCTTCAAAACTTTATCAAAAAGCATATTAACCAAGCTTTTTTCGTCGCTTACTATTTTCTTCATTTATAATATTATAACCATTTGTATTATTACCCTATGATATTTCAAATTCAAATTTGAAAACAAGAAAGAATGATCATTTCACTAAAATGAAAAATTGAAATTTTGCCTTTGAACGACTCAAAGCACGGCCATTCCATAATATGTATTTACATTCAACGCAGGGCGTATTGTTTCATTAATAAACATTAGCAGCAAAACCGGCGTAAATCAAGGATTACACATATACATACCTCTTTAGTTTTTAAATCTTTATGCTAGCTAAAATTATACAGAATTTTTGTTTTATTTTTAATTTGTCGAGCAAGTAC
>KZ308277.1:484099-637078 GCA_000376725.2 Ladona fulva
TAGTATATAGATTTATCGTCAATTTAAAATTATTGTCTTTAATAAAATCAGTCGATGAATCCATCCCTTTCTGGTACTCCATCCTCACTTTCTGTAATCAAGGAATTTGTCTCAACTGCTAAAGCCATTTTGCACCAATTCCCAAATTAGTATAATATATTATATTTTGTCATCGGCATTGTAGGATACAACACATATATTAAAATTGAATAAATAAATGTATAAAAAGAAACAGATATCTTTATAAAAATTAGATGGATATTCGTCTGTTTTTTATTTAAAGCTTTCTGAAAAGACTCGTCTGTTTGAAAAAGGATAAAATTCTAGATATTGAGTATTCATTGCCTCCCAGAATATTGGCTAAACCCTGTGATCTTCAACTTGTAAATTTCTTATAAATATGTGAACAATTGAGTCCAATAAGGATAGGGAAAATGTACATATATGCATTAACGCATATTTACTTCTATTTGCTTATCTAATCATACTTTTGAACTTAACAAGGACTTATTTTGTTCAGATATTTTTTTTAATATAATTATGGGCATTACTGATTTCGTGACTCATTTTTGTTCTGATCTGCTTTACTGCTAATATTTTCTTAATTTTTTATTAGCATAGCATTCTACGAATCCATGCATTTTTCAATTCTGTCATATATAGCACCCCCTTTCTCTTCGCAGGTGTTGTTTTTTTATTAAATTTGTACAAACCATTTCTTCTCTTCTTCCTTATTTTAAATCTTTTATACATAGGTATATTTATTTAAAATTAACATTTGTAATGGTTAGTCTGTGTTTGTATCGTATAGTATTTTATATTTTCAGGTTCGCTTCTACCTTCCTTGTAAACGTCATATTCCTTTGTGTCAATCAATTCTTTAGTAACGGTAGTAGTAGTAGTGTTAAAATTGCTTCGACAGCTTAGGTCATTTTGCACGTGAGTCCCATCTGGTAACCGAACCCAGGACCACTTTCACAGAAGTCGAACACTTTGCCCACTTGACTATCTGGGAGCCCCATTTGTAACGGTTCAATTGTAATAGGAGACTGTTGAATCCCATATTACAGTTTTTTCCGAAATGTATGCATGTATGTAAGTGCACAGTGTTATCAACAGTTAATCAAAGTTAACAATTACAAAACACTGTAAATCATTCGTTGTTACAACATATGTCGAATATAGAATTTACTTCGTCAAAATTTTCGATGGTCAGGGAGTATAAACGAAGCCATTTTGCGGTGAAAGCAAGGACAAAACCGCCCAAATATGTGAATGTAGGGATGAAAAGGAAAGGGATATGGAGGAAAAGACCAGAAACGAAATAATTAAACCGTAATAGAATGTAGAAGGAAAAGGCAAGTGACCGAGGTGAATCAGAGGACGAGGTGCATGGGGGAAGGGGAGGAAAGCAACCCTTATACGATGTTAAACCACACTCTGCCATGAAATCGCATTTCTCTCTGGCAAACTACAACGTTTCCACCAAAACAAGTATACTTCGCAACAGTCTCCCGGGGATTCGCTCCTCCTGATCCTTCCACCCTCGCCCTTTCCGCGGCCGCACTTCCTCCTTCCCCTACACCCACCGACCCTTCCCGCAACTTTTTCCCATTTGCCGCATTCAAATGGAAGCACTGCAGAGTGGAATCATGTTATGCCCGGAGTGGGAGGGGAGGAGTTGGTTCGGAGAGAGTGGAGGAAAGCGGAGGAAGGAAAAATGGAAGTGGACTGAAAGGATAATGAGAAATGTAATAGGAGCGCCTGCTGAAGGTGGCGCTCTCAAAAGTGACTGCCATTCCGTTATTTGGCTCACAATGGGGTGAATTTATGAGGGTAAATCAGTCGATCGGATGAGATTAATGGAGGATAATTTGAGAATTCGCGTAGGAAGTGAGTTATTAGGATGAAGGAGTGACTGAAAGGCAATGGGGTTTGTACACTTTAAGAGTAGGTTGACCACTTCTTAACAATCGGAAAGCAAGACTTTCTCCAACAGTGAAACGGGACGGTAGAGTACAAATTCTAAGTTTGATTTTGGAAAATTGCCTCAATGCAGAATTTATTTGAGAAAATATAGATTATTTTGCTATTCGTCATTTAATATCGAAGGGCATAAAACAAAAAATAAGACTTTTTGCGGACGACTACATAATTTATTGAGAGATAAATTATGAGACCTATAGGAAAATATTACAGGACAGAGGCTTCCGGATAGCTAAATGGACAACGCGTTCGACTTTAATAAAAGAGATCCCGGGTTCGATTCCCGGCGGGGGTCTGCGTGCGAAGCGACCTCAGCTGTCGTAGCACTTTTAAAAATACTACTACTATAGGAGGACATCTGAAGCTGTTGAGAAGTGGGCATTAGTAAATGCAAATAAAAGCAAATATATTACATTCACCAATAAGTGGAAAGAGTGAGAGATTAGTTATGAGTTGGAGAGAAAATTCCAAAGGTGAAAATGTTTAGGTACTTAGGGGTCATCACAAGAAGATATTTGAAAAGTGTTTGTTATTCTTTTTGAATAAAATTATCAACGTTTTACGGTTTCCTTAGACTGAAAAAGCGCTAAATTAAAATGTAATGGCAACTAGATCTTAATGTAAGTAAATGCTAGGTAGTTCATATCTTCGAAAGGAAAATACATTAATTTTTTCATATTGAGTCACCCACCTTGCCTCAGATAACAGAGGGGAGATGGGTGATTCAAATCTCTGTCCTCTTTCAGAAGGAGCTGCTCCGCAAACGGCTTCGATCTATTATTTTGCCAAAGGAAGAGGTGGCCGTCTAAAGTCGATTACCTTTATTAGGGAGTGAGGAATCTCAGTGGCACTTAATTAAATGTCTCCCGCCACGCGACTTGCCCCCTCCCGCTCGCTTCTCTCCCTTCGGCAAGCGAGAAATTAAGACTCCTGCGAAGAGAATTATTGAGGATGAGTGGAATCCGCTGGGATTCTTTGGGCGACCGTGCGTCTAATTGGAGCAATAACTAGGGAAATGAGGCATAGAGGGATTTTCAGGCGGATGGAGTATGTTGACATGAAAAACGGATGACACAATAGGGGGAGAGAGGAACGGACCCATAGATGCAGAATTTCCTCGCTGTTCTTCGCTTGAAATAGGGCCTCGTCCATCACCTTTAGGACAAAGTATATTTCAGCTCAGGGTTTTGATCGTAAATTTAACAGTGAATGGTGCTTTTTAAAACGAAGAGATACTGGTAGGAAAGGAGGGTAAAATAATTGTTTT
The DNA here is from genome assembly GCA_000376725.2 of Ladona fulva. Classification (NCBI taxonomy): domain Eukaryota; kingdom Metazoa; phylum Arthropoda; class Insecta; order Odonata; family Libellulidae; genus Ladona; species Ladona fulva. The sequence continues at coordinate 487,353 of KZ308277.1, forward strand.
GAAAACTTCTATTCAGAATTTGGCTTTGTAGGGGAAATTTCTCAAAGCAAAATTAATAAATTGCCGATATACTCAACATTTCGTGGGCACCAAATTACAATACAAGGCGCTTTTTTGAGTAAATTTTAACCCAAATATTTCGAGGTTAGCATTAGTCTTTTGCTGCTCAATTTGGAAACATGAATAATGAGACAAAGGATAAGGTGTCTAACTTAGCACATTGAGGTTTGCGCGTAAAACTGAAAGGTAAAACCCAATTATTAGGGAAAGCATCCTCTTAACGGTATGGAAGAGATGCGGCACGGTTGTGCAGTGGTTAGAACACTTGCCCGGCAAGTGGGAGACCTGGGTTTGAGTCAGGAAGCTAATTTTCACATTTTTTTTGTCCTTGTATACATGATATGAGGTGAGGACTTGTCCAAAATAGAAATAGATAAATTATTCGTTGACTGCTTTCTCAAGTGTAGAATGCAACTATTTCGATAAATTGCATATATTAGTGCTAAATTAGAAAAAAGAACAGCAGATACCATTATTGGTTAGCAAAACAATTATAGGCTGTGTCAACTAAAGAGATATAGGAGCTTAAATAGTAAAATGAATTGCTTGGTTCGTGACTTATTGTACGATTATCTTGGGATGTAAGGAAAAAATTAACAAATTTTACTGAATCACCAATAATATTTATCAATAGGTCAGATTACTGATCTTTTTACAATAGCAGAAAATAAAATGAAACTAAGACAATTGATATTGAAGAGATTGACATAATTAGATTGAGGAGGTACATTCACTCGGTCGCGTAGAAACTGTCGTCGCAACTTCTTCTCATTTTTTAGAACAGCACACATTTATGCATAGCTACTAATAAATAATTGTGTAATCGTAATTATAATTGTGTAATCATTGTGATTGTGTAATAATCGTTTCTTTTTAGCAGCTGATGAAGCTACAAGACGAGATCGTGTTCGTCTGTTAATAAATAGTTTTAGTACGTTGAAAGTGTTGATCAATCCTCTTTCTAGAATTCATGTATCCCATCCGAGGAAATATATGTTGCACTTCTTTTTTCACTGTATCATATTCTGCGTCTCTATGGGTACGTTTGGCCTAAAAATGATAAAGACTTGCACTAAATAATTAACTGATATGCTACACTTGTTGTTTATCTCAAACAAAAAAATAAAATGAAATAGATAATTACATGGATATAGGTAAGTCAAATCCAATGATTGTTATCACTCTACAGTTGTATAAATACCAAGATATGAAAACACGATTTTCTGGGTTAATTATGGCAAGCAAACTTCATTATTAACGAACCCAAAAGAATTCTGGCTCTAAGAGAACCTTAAGAGAATAAACTCTCGGCAACCTAATTTTTCACAAAAGCTCAATTGACACTCGGATAAAAATGAGCACAGAATTTCATTTCCAAGACCTTTAGGAATTAAATAGGAAATTTCGGATTCATATAGTTAGCATTCGTAATGCTGAAGATGAGTTCTATTTTCTAGTTTAATGTTAAAATGAAAATTTATCTGAAACATATGAGGATCATATAGACACCATCGCAAAAGTATACGTATATTATTTTTATCCATATTAGAAGGAAAATTTCACTGCTGACATTTCACAATTTTCGTCTTTACCACTCGTATCGAGATACTTTACTTCTGTACCACCATTATTATCTGAACAATTGCTACCTATTTATAACTTGCCACAGACAACGTACGATATGATAGAGAAGGAAATTAACCAGCTCCTGTGTAATTTAAGACTATTACAACTCCACCGATTCTTCTATTTTGAATGCTACTAACTACACTGATAATTCGCAGGCACGTGGACTCGTTTCGTTCCATTATTCCTCATTGGGGAAATCATTTACCTGCCTAGCAACGATGGCAATAATGGCCGTACGTCATCGATCAGCAGCCCTTTGAGGATGCATCCTACGCGCATGCTGCACGTGAATCGTGAAATGGCCCTCTATTTTCCTGGTCCCAGGCCACGATCCATCCCCTCCTCCCCCTGCTTGGGACACAGCTGCCTGCAGACTTTCCCCTCCCTGCTCCCTTTAATACCAATAGGTACCTGTTCCATTCATCCTGGCTCGTTTGATAACCCCCGAATCCCTTTTCCTGCGACTTAATCAAGTGTTTATTTTGGTGTCGTCGAGAGGGTCGCAGCGGTGCCCCTTTGTACTCCTTTTTTGCACCTCTCACTTAAGCCCTTTCGAACGGCAGTGATTTGGGTCCCACGCTGAGGACAGGTGCTCTTCTTTCTTATCCTCCCGTATCGCCTTATTAAATCTCTGCTCTGAAGAGACTCGCTCGGCGGGAGAAAAATTTATTAAATTCCTCCAAGATTTTATCTTGTTAAGAGTGAAATATGCCTTCTTACATGGGGCGGCGAAGGGAAGGCGTGAGGGTACATACATCGGGTGTGTCGCCGGCCCGTAGAGGCTATTGACGCTTTCTCAGTTATTGACCTTTTCTCTTTCGAGTCGCGACGTCGAAACCGTCGATTGTTGTTTCATAGCACTGTGACCCAAGCTCGCTCTCTCAACTGTTGACCCTTTGTTTGTTAAGCATCGGGGAATGGGTGAATATTTTGCACGTATGGACGTGCGCCTGAAATAAAGGATAAATATGAGCGAAAAATAACCAAGTGACTGCGACTTGAACCACGTCTTCGACTTTTAGAACAGATTTACTAACTGCTAAACTATTCCCGCTTCTCCTAGTTGTAGTGCAATTGATTAAAATCTGCTCCGATAGTGTAAGACCTGGGTCTGAGCATTTTTATGTATTTTTTTCACTCTTGCATATATTAGGCCAAGGATGGCGAATCTTTTGCGGTAAAAGTGCCATATTTGATTAATAGAAAACACTTGCGTGCCAATTTGGCGCTATACCATAAAGTGAGATGCTGATTTTTTCTATTATATTAGGTCAAAGATGGGGTTAAGACGTTTTAATTGACGTCGATAATCATTTATAATCATTGGTAATGAACATAAGCCACATGTATTTACTCCGGGGCTTCTATTTGAAGTGAATTATACATAGCAAGGATGGTACAGAAGAGCAGAACTCAGCGAGCCAGAAAAATTATCTCGCGTGCCACTTTGGGCACGAGTGCCATAGGTTTCCCTCCCCTGTCCTAGGCTTTCTTTTTCAACTCCTTTAGTACCAATGTAGACGTTATTAATTACAAATGCTGCATCAGATCCATGATTCGTCTTTTCTCTGTTATTTTATTAATTTCAAGGAAAACTGATTATTATTGATTGATATCTTAAATACCTTGAAAATTACAAATTAAATGGATTAACTGATTGGAATCACCTAATTTCCGGTAGCAGTGAACAGTTACGTATGTGCCATTTTTAGAATTAGCGATTTTGATTCAATTTATATTTATTTGAGTAATGTAGGTCTATTGATTGCCGTCATTTGGGGCGATTGCTTCACTCAGTGTTTGAAGTAAGCCCTCTGTAGGAGTTTGGTGGTATCGTGTTTGTTATGCAGATGTAACCAATCGCAAAGCAGCGAAGAATTATCAAAATGTCAGTTAAAATCATTTGAATGTGTTCAAATGAAGACGAACAGCGTTTAGATTATAACAATCATTTTCCTAGTATTCGGCAATAATACCGTTTCAGCATCATAAGATTACAGCTCTCCTTCGATCTTTTCATAGCTCTGTTTTGTGCTGTTCTTCATGTATGTCTGCGATACCGCCTTGCAATCCGCTTTTCGGCGTGTGGCAGGGAGTATAAACACCGAACGTTCGAGCTACCCCTTTAGCTAAATGTCACGTATTGTTCGCGGAAAGAATGAGTCCCTAAAACGACTTGTCCTCGCATCTACTTCTCTTATCTTACGCTCATTGTCGGATCGGCCAAAGTGGCAGGGGGGTCGAATAATACCATTTACGTCTTCCACAAATGTACTTTCTCTGAATTTGTAAACCAATCGCAGCCTAGCTTCTAATCTCCTTTATTACAAAAATTCCCAACTGCAACTTTCGTAACGCTTGCTTTTATGTTGTAGCACTTTTTAACAAATCGTATCGCCTTGTGCTGCACTTTCCAGGGTTTGCCAGTATAATTTCATCCGCCAGGTCTCATATACTCGCCACATATTCCTCATAGGTCCTGACCAAGATAAATTGACATCGCTCTTTTTTCACCGCATCTACCTGCAATGGGCTGTATACAAAGACGAACTTTTTAGATTCTTAATCGCAGATTTTTCGGAAATGCGTCCTCTAGTAATATTGGTATTGTTAGGGTAAGGTTAGGTAAACAGCTAGGGTCATTTAGCACGTAGGCCACCACCAGGAATCGAACCCGGGACCGCTTTCACCGAAGTTGAACGCGTTGCCCACTTGGCTATCTGGGAGCCCATGCGTCCTCTAGTTTAAGTTATTTTGTAAGAGTGATTCTGTTTACTTCAAAGGTCTTCAAGGGAAATCTTTTCCCTTTCATCTGATCCACGTGCTCTTTTAAGTTTCTTTTTCGCCTTCAATATTTTTAGTTCAAGGGTCATTCAACTTTCCGATATTTAAGTATGTACTTACCTTTGATTGGCACACCATAAATCGGGAGCCTTACTTGCTTAATGTCTTTTTTAACCTTTTAAGACTTTTAAATGAACATTGCGTTATTTCTTCATTTAACTTCATTTATACCTCCAATTTCTAAATATTACCGCATTTCCAAGCTTCTGCATCTTCAGCCATTTCTATTACAAACCTTCACTTATGTTAGCACCTGCGTTTCTGATACTTCTGGACTACTTCCATTTTCTCAAATCTTCCAGAACTCAGATCTGAATAAAAGATTTGGCGAAGATGACCTTCTGTCCATGCTATTAGGGCATCAGCATATATCAAAAAATCACAAATCAAAACATAAAAACAGATATTTTGGTTGGATTGATTCAAGAGCCAAAGATTTTAGCCATGCACTTATTCTAGAAATGTCATAATTTATATTAACGACTGCTTTGAGATAGTTTTGTGGTTCGGTCGAGAGATATATTTGCAAATCGTCCGCATATAAATAGTAAGATGAGTGTTTTAGTTGTAAAGATAAGTTTTGAATGTATAGGATGAATAATAAAGGCCCGAGAACAGATCCTTGAGGAACCCTGTGATAATTCATTCAGATGGAGGAAAATGTTCCGTTGGTGAGACACGTCTGTGACCGCCAAGCAAGATAGGAGGAGAACCAAGAGAGAGTGGATGGGGAGAAATTAGATGCTCTCATTTTTGTTAGAAGTAGATCTATGTCAACTGAGTCGAAGGCTTTACTGAGGTCTATCAGGACTAGGAAGGTGATTTTCTTATTGTCCATAGCAAATTTGATGTCATCTGTGACTTTAGTTATTGCAGTAGAAGTACTATGATGGCGTCTAAAACCTGATTGAAAAGGATCAAAGAGATTATTAGTTGATAAAAACTGTGAAGTTTGTTGATTGACTAGACGTTCGAGACCTTTAGATAACGAGCATAGAATACTGTTTTGCCGAAAATCATTTATAACAGATGGAGAATGGGATTTTGGTATAGGGTGTATGACCGAAATTTTCCATTGTTTTGGGAAGATACCATGAGCAAGAGAGAAATTATATATGTGTGTAATGTAAGGAAGAAACACAGGAAATATTTTATGAATTACTGAGATAGGGATATTGTCGATACCAACAGCTGTGGATTTAATAGATAGCAGGGACCTTTTCACCTCATTGCATGAAACAGGGGTAAGTTTAAACTCGGATTTTGTGAGAAGGGCTTGATTCATGAGAGCATGCAATGAATCTTTTTTGTCTTGCTCTGTGATTTGTGTGTAATTGTTTATAAAATAGTTATTCAGACTTTCGGAAGTTATATTTAGAGGAAAGGAGGAAGACTTATTTTTTCCTATTCCAAGTTTAGATAATCCATTCCATAAAGCCCTCCCGTTGGAGCATTNCTTTTTTTGAACGCTTTAACATTTTTCGGCATTGGAATGAGAACTTCTCCAGGTAAAGAATTCCATTCTCTAATACCTCTATTAACAAATGAATATTTCGCTATATCTGTTTTCTGCTCGCGTTCCTTGATTTTTAAACTATGATTACCGCGTCCAACATAACTCGGAGTTTTAAACCTATTACGCAGTTCAACCCAACCCTCTTCGGAATTACATGCCTTATACATTCCGGCTAATCTAGAAGACTTCCTTCTCGATTCTAATGATTCCCTATATCCTATAACTTTAGGGGCATACTTTTTCGTTTAAATTGCATAATTTACATAGATCAGATCATGTGCTAAGATTCCCAGGGCCGATAGTTGAGAATGTTTTGTTATAAAAGCAGGTTCGGCAGGGAGTATATTAAAATTTAAGGGGTTGAACAGGTGAACTAAATTATTTGATTCTACGCTATCTTTGAAAAGGTTAGTATTGAAGTCACCCATAATTATGACAGCTTCATAAAGATGTAGAATTTCGGATATAGCATCTTCAATGTCAGATAAATAGCTAACCTTGGGTGGCCGATAAACGACACAGTAGAGTAATTTACGGGATTTAAATTTAATTTCAACCATAATATATTCAAGGGAAGAGCAATTGTTCTGTTGAGATTTAGAAATTACTTTGTAATCAAGACCGTCACGAATATATATACCAACACCGCCACCACTCTTCCTAATTCTGTCGTTTCTTACGAACTTGAAATTTGGAATACAGACTAGTGATGAGGAAATTTTAGGATGTAACCAGGATTCACTAACTCCTATAATGTCAATACCATTAATTTTGCCGATCGTTCTAATCTCATCAATATGCGCTAGTAAACTTTGAGCATTCATGTGTATGGCTAAAAGTGATTTTCTGTGAAGAGAGGCAACTTTAAGAAGTCCATCGGTGGTGGTGTCCATTATATTTCAGCTTTGATTCAAGGGAGGAGAGATAGAAGGCGAGTTAATGTGTCTGGGTTCGTTAGGTAAGAATATGCACGCCTCTGGGTTGAGTGTATAACAGTAAGGGTTAGGGAAAAACTGTGTAGCCAATGGATTCATGGATGGTGCCGTACGAGGTAAAGGAGTTGATTCTTGTATAAGGAAAGGTATCATTTGTTTATTCTTATAAGTGACTGAAATTATCTCAATGAATCTTTGACAAAATGAATGAAGAAAAGAAATAACAATCCCAAAGTGTAAACGAAGATCTCGAAGAAATTTCGTGCCTCAAGTAGATTATGACAATACGACAAGAATTTATTAAGAGGAGTATGTCACGATAGCAAGTGAAAAACAAAATGGACTCAGTTAACTTAGTTAGTGCTGGTGCTTTACAGAAATGTATATTTAAATAAAGGCAAAAAGCGCAACACAACAGATGCGGACAGAGAAAGACAATAATAATAATAAAATAAAGAAAAACAGAAAACAAAAACACTAAGCAAAATAAAAGTAATCCGAGCTCTACTTAGCTTATATCCGGAGTGCATCGGCGTGAAGTGACGTCGCCACATATTCCTCATAGGTCCTGACCAAGATAAATTGACATCGCTCTTTTTTCACCGCATCTACCTGCAATGGGCTGTATACAAAGACGAACTNAGGCAAAAAGCGCAACACAACAGATGCGGACAGAGAAAGACAATAATAATAATAAAATAAAGAAAAACAGAAAACAAAAACACTAAGCAAAAATAAAAGTAATCCGAGCTCTACTTAGCTTATATCCGGAGTGCATCGGCGTGAAGTGACGTAGAAGGAAGCTCTCATTAGACTTTGGCCGGAGTTAGTCGGTGTTGAGGGCAGATCTTCTTTATAATTTCCAAATCATCCAGAGTGGTGGCTGTATGTTTTTCGCCATTTGGGCCAAGGATGATGACCTTCCCGTCTGAGGTCCAAACGTTCTCTCGCTCAAACTTACCTTCGGCTTCATCTAGGATTCTTTTCCTATAGGCAGTGAGCGACTCTGTAACTCGCAGGAGTTTCTCATTTCTCCAGACAACGTCCCGGTCAGCATATGAGACGAATTTAATGATAATCGGCCTGTGTCGTCCATTGGTTTTGTTGCGAATACCGATACGGTGGGTCCTGTCGATAGAGGTTTTAGGGATATTAAACCGTAGTTTTTCCTCAAAATATTTAACTGCAATGTTAGTCGAATTCTCCCTCTCTTGTTCTGGGAGACCATGTAAAATGGATGATTCCAGGAGACTTCGTCAAATATACAACCGAAGTTATCCATTTTATCGGGAACAATTATTTCATTCTTTCTACAAAAAAATTTCCTCTGAAATAGTTATACATGAATTGTTTAGCGTAAGAAAACACTTTCCGGTATCAGATTATTCAAACTGATATCTATTACTAATCTTACTATTACTATCTAATGTAATATTACTATCTCATCATACTAATAAGCACTAATGGTGCTTTATATCCTTGCGAATAATTATTTAAAATCATTATGAATCGTACAAATGAAATTAATCGAAACCAAAATTAAAAGCTAGTAGATGTTTGTATAATTTGACAGAGATTTGATTCAGTTCATCATTAAGCCAAAGAAATACAAACCTGAGGAAAAAATAAGTAATTTATATAATGTGAAATAAACCCTAAAAGTGTAGCCTCTGACAAAATGATCTTTTCTATGTGGATTGTAAACAATTATCATTTCAGATTAAACTAATATGGTCAAGTGTTTTATACAACTCTCTTAGCCCTAATTTGGGACTCAGTTTAGAGAACACTCATTTTACCGTCTGTATAAATTGTGCATTATATATTAGCTATGTAAGGTAATTTTATCAAATCCGAAATTAGGCCTTTTGCTATATGTTAGGCAGAGGTCTGACGTAAAATGTATTTCTAAAATATTTGGGAAAACTGTCAGATTTTTGTCATTTTTAATGGATGTCGTATGCATGTAATAATATGACCAGCGAAGATTTTTTAACCAATTTATTGGATATTTACATTTTGTCCTTGGAACATGAATTAAGTGAAAATATCTCTAATTTATAACAATTGAGAGTAAAATTATACTTAATGTTTTAACAGAGAAAGTGCATGTCTTTTACGATGGTGAATGAATAACTATAAATAAGGTAATGTTGGATTTCGTGATTAATCCCAAATAAAACGGAAATTGTAAAATTAAAATAGTTTCCGATACTTGAAATATTTAATCCACAGATTCTTTCGTTCTATCAAAGATATATTGGATGGAACTTGTAGACTAGATTTATCTCATTACCTCGAAAATTGCTCTTATTTCTTTGGTTTGGAGTCTTTGGCTGCTTTCGAAGGCCTTAATAAATGTCAAATCATTTCATTCTTGATTATTTTATTCTGTTCCCCTCTTCAAAGTGATATTTTTCGAAAAGTTATTCGCAGCAGTTTACGTAAATTGGACGCGAAGAAGTTTACTAAAATTTAACCAATCATTGCGTATACAACGATTTAATTTTTTAATTGAATTCTCAGTAAAGAAGGAAAATTTGATTTGAAAGCGTTACCTTCAGTCTTGGAACAAAAATTGTGGGAGTGACTCTTACATAGAAGTTCATTCAGGTGTGAATTAGAACGATGAAAGTGATGAAAATCACTTGGAATAAATCAAGACCGTTTTAAGTGGATATGAGGCTAATGCACTACCTAATTTCTCTACGAGGAATCAAAAAGTATGATTGAAGAACATCACATTTCCCACGACTGAGAGAGAGAGACATCGGTCGTATAGCTCAACGCTACGGGTCATTTCTCATTTTCTTTGGCCCTCAATTTTAGGTGGGACCCTAGGAATTTAGAGATACAAATTTAACAGTATTATAAACCGATTAAATGATCGAAAATTAATAATTAAACCCCCGATTATTTTTAATTTAACAATTAAAATATTTTCTTATAAAGCTGAGGTTTGAAAATTAAAAAGGAATTGGAACAAATCTCAATTTCTTTATTTTCACAAAAGGAAACGATTGAAAATTATGGACAGTTATTACTGTAGACGATGAAACCATAAGCACTGGGTTTGGATGATTGCTGAAGGATAGGATTTTCTCTACAAATATTGGTATTGATAGTTTAGGATCGTCTATTCTCTAAAAACCAGAGCAAGTAAATACAAAAGGGCTGGTATGAACTTCATTTAATTTTCTCCGAACTCACTTTAATGTCTCTTTGATCTTTTAGTGCCTTCAGTACTTCAATTCTTCATTGTCTCTTGCGGCCAAAATCAGCTTCATCAATTTTTATTCACTTAATTATGTTCACCATTGTTTTACCTTTTTTCGGTGGTAACCATAATCGAAGGTTTCCGAAGAGATTTTTCACGTTAGATCTATGTAAGTTCTCCACGAGTTGCCCAAATGAGCAACTACATAAATATCATTCTCTCATGCGAAATTGTTCGCACTGCAAACCACTCGTTCTTATCGTACTATCACTCATGTTTTCATGTACATTTTCGTCCGTTAACTTTCGATAGAAGTTTTCAGTCAGGAAATAAGTTATACTCGAACCTCACGAGAGCTCTGCCGAGTCCTTGCATAGGTCGTTGAAAGTTCCCCAGGCATATTTACACAAAACTTTCATCGTTGTCGTTAGTAACGTTTTTGTCTTCGCGCAAGTCTTCCATTCCGGGAATCGGGCGGGACTTACGCCACCAAAGTCGCCCCCCCTCCCCTGCCGCACATTCCCTCCCCAACAATGTCTATCTCGTCGTCCTCTTCAGAGCACCCCCTCCTCTCCTCCTCATCCTCCCCGTCTTCCTCCACATCATCTTCTTCCCCATCTTCGTCTTCGGGAGCCGAGTCGCACTCGTGCCTTGGGCCGTTCTGCACGTCGCTTCTCCCTCTCGCCACCGATGGCGCCCCTGTGCTGCTCACATTTTCCTGGCGTCTTGAGAAATCCACCGGCAGAAGATCCGACACTGGAAAGAGGCAGAGAACAATTACATAGCGTCTCATAACCTAATATGACTTCGGAAGATGAACGGATTTTCAGATTACGTGAAGGTGACTACCGCACTAAACATATACTTAAGTTCCTGGAACACAAACCCAACGAGGAAACTTTGTACACTATACTCAATAGAATTGCATGTGTGCACCTTTTATTGGTCTGATTATCCTCAGAGTGGACGATTCAATACGCTTCATACAGCCGATATTATTCCTATACTGTTTGTTAGACAAGTAGCATTTGTCGTTTATCAATAGTCAACAGTCATTTGAGGATCAGACTAGGGTGCAACGGTACGAAGTTATGTTTAGTACAGATGGGAATACGATTTTCAAAAACAGATGTGCCGTGTGAATTAATCTTGATTTTTAACTGAATTGGAACAGTAATAATTCCTTTAATGGAAACAGAAAGACGCCCATTAAATCCATTTCAATAGTTATTATTACTCGCAAACATAAAAAAACCATCCCCTTACCACAAAATTAAAATTGGCCAGGACTCGAATCCTGAATCTTAAGGTTGGAGCGCTAGCATGTTAACCACTCCACCACCGCGGCCGGTAATACTCTAACAGAATACGACAATCCTAGGAGAGCGCGATATCCTAACGGAATAATTTGTAAAAACCGGAAGGATTTTGAATTGAGTCCTATCCTGCTTCGGACAGAAAGTATATAAGTTCCTCTGCACTTTTGTAAACATAAGAAAATACGAAGATGAATTCGAAATAGAGCAAAAGTAATTGAGATGTACTGCACTTCATGAGCTGAACGCGTAGGCAAACGACTAGGCATTTAAAGGAACGATTTCGGAAAATAGATCTCTTCAAAATGGCATCACTGTAGATGCCGGATAATTGATTAGAGATTATTTTTGTGTGGTAGTTTCAGCGGAAATTCTCCATTCCCAACTGTCGATTCATAGCGTACATATTCGTCCAGGTATTTTATCTTTGCATATAACTTTAGAGTATAGAAAATTCTATATTTTTTCATCATACAGAAACTATACTTCACCTTAAAAAAACATTCCAATAAGACCAATGGCAAAACAAGAATTTAAATGGAATATACAATTAAAAGCCTGAAACAGGGCGATTCTAATGTTCGACTCAAAACTTTTGAAATAATCACCCTGTAAACTGGGCTGAGACGCGGGGAATAGAATTCGCAAGTTAAAGACGATTCCAAGAATAACTCCTAGGGATGGAGCGTTTTGGTGGAAGACATTATCAGTAGTTAGATATCTACCTTCAAAGTTTCCTCGCGTTCCCTTTGCGAAATTAATGGAGTCCCCCTCCATTACGAGTCCGCGAAGGCACCAATTAAAGAGAAGGGAGTCGCAGGTTCTCAGTTTCGAACTGAGGGGAGTAATTGGCGAACGGAAGGAGCGGACGGTTGTTAGGAAACTAATCGAAGAAGCGAGGCATTTGAGACGACGAGTTAAATGAGACAACGATTGGCGGAAAGGTCGTCATTTCCGAAGCACCTGTTTAAGCGGTTGTCTCTCCGTCAATTTCCGATACTTATCGCTGCTGCACGACAATTTGAACCCATTTTGCTTTCTTCATTGCGCTCTCAGGTTGCAAAAGCGAAGAAGAATGTTATTTTTCTCCCAAAGACGGCGTTTTAATGCTGAGACACAGGTTATGAGTTTCATTTATCTTAAAGAATTACCAAATAAATTTTGGGTAGTAGTAGTATTGTTAAAAGTGCTTCGACAGCTAAGTTCATTTCGCACGTGAGCCCCCACCGGGAATCGAACCCGGGACCGCTGTCGCTGAAGTCGAACGCATTGCCCACTTGGCTATACGGGAGCCACCAAATTACTTTTATTCTATTTTAAAATGAATTATTACTGAGTTTCTCCCAACATTCTCGGCCGATGCAATTTTTTTTCATTTATTAATTCGCATTTAAAAGGATACTTTCCAGTTTGCGGTAAATAAGTTGCTATTATTATAATTATATTGATTTTTAACCTTCCTTGTTTTAAATTCAAATATAAATACGCATATTTAACTCGCGTTGTTCTCTTTCGTGAACGTCTCAATTCGGGATAGGTACGTTATTGTTTATCAAAATACTCTGTGATACCTGAAGACGTCTGAAAGAACCTATATTCCAGTCCGGAGTCTTCCACTTATTGGCGGATGCTTTAGCCAATCCTCTATGATTCCCTTTTCTAACATATATTTCTCTTTATAGATACACCCACAAGTGTTTTCAAACATTAGCTCCTGCTCTCAAAGTCACAAACAGTTCATCCCGTAAAATCGAACTGCATATTACATGATGCATAAGATTGAGGGGAGAAAAATTCGAGGTTAACTCGTCCACTCCTTGTAAAATTAACTGTACCATTGATTTAAAATAATAATAGGGCCATCAAAGCATTCAACAGTAATAGTAGTATTGTTAATAGTGCTTCGACAGCATAGGTCATTTCGCACATAGGTCTCCACCAGGAATCGAACCCAGGACCGATTTCACCGAAGTAGAACGCGTTGCCCAATTGGATATCCGGGATCCCCATCAAAGCATTCAACATTTTCAAAGCGCAGAGGGAAAGTAGACGATACACACACGCCAAACATAGAATCGCCCTCTTCGAGGGTTTTTTGTAATCAGTTGTACATCTCTTCAATATTTCATTCACCACGTTCAGTCAACATTTTCTCGATCTTTTCTCCCTTTCGAAAATATTCACATTCTCCTTAGATACGGCTGTAGTAATTCTATTTCTTTCCATCCTCCTTTCCATACCTCCAAATCAAAGTGAATACCTCTTTCACTCTGTTCTCGCAGTCTTCCCTTAAGTCCTCATAGATTCGTTACCAAGTCAGTACTGGCTCTGTCTCTTTTTTCAGTCGTACATTATTTATTAACTCATAATCCATTCCACATGCATTTAGTTTACTTGCAAGATTTTGCTACCATTAAACAAGAAAGCCACAGGTGCGCTTATAAATACAACTACTTATAACACAAGATTGACGTTTTTCCGGAATTACAGAATAGAAATAAACATGGAGCGCCACCATAAATTTTGTTCTTTCCTCCAAATTGTAACGTTTTCGCAGTCTTTCACTTCACCGAAGAAGAGTTGGGTTTAAACATTATTCAGACATTATCTGAAATCATTTGTATCTAAGCGGTCATTTCGCCGGCAAAGATTCAGAAAACACATGCGCAGCGATTAGTTTATTTACCCACTCGAATTGCCCGTCTTTCTTTGAGGAGAGTAAGAAAATATATGCGAATCGCAACTGGTTGTGCTACATGCTTTTGATAAACTTCTATGCTGCGAACGCTCGCAAACGAGTGCAGGTCTCACAATATTTTTACCTCTACGATAATCATTATGTTTTTAGGAAATTAACTTTTATAAGTACATTTCTAATAGTTAAAATATCAAATCTAACTGTAGATAAGAGAATATTTTCAAAGTTAACCTTGTGTACTCCGCCTGTATATCGATGTTAGTTGTGTATTATAATCATGGGCAGCTTTTCGCAACATAGGGGGAGTTCCTCCCGCGAAGAAAATTTTAGGAGGGTAGTAGCACCTATAGATAATCTACCTAAAATGTTCACGTAAGTATAATTTTTAAATGGATAATTAAATCTGTTCGACAATTTTGGGAAGGAGGGAATTCATTCTGAATCGTGTAAAAAAGGAAAAGGCGCAGAAAAGGTATGGAGAGAGTGACTTTTAAAGCCGCTTCTAAGAAATATTTCACCCATTTTATCAATGCTTTATGAAACGTATCTGTTAAATCTTAAGCTCGATGGCCGGTTGAATCCGGTTGATTGAGGTATACTGATGGACGTACGGAGTGAGGTAGTTTACCATTGCCTTCGTAACTGAGGCAGAATGTTATCAGAGGAATATGCACATGTTAATGCAGCACAATGAAGTACTGAAGTAAAACGCAGTGAAGTAAAAAATCAAGATAAATTACATTTTTCAGAATCATTCATTCCTCAGTAGCCTTTATGGCAGCAACGCTATGAAGGTACCCGAGGAAAAAGTAGACGAAAGAAAAATCTGCTTACAATTATTCACTGCTATTAGAAAGAAAAGCTGATGAATCATTAATTCAATACAATCGGTAATTTATAGATTAAAGTTGGAGAGCTCTTATATTTTCGAGGCATATCCTTCGCCGAAGTTAAATGACATTCATGCCATCGTATGATGGGAAAAAAGTGCATTACTCTGAAATAGGAAATCGCGAAACTCCTTAATGCGACGCATCTTCTTGCCCATCCTCTCCTCCTCTCTCTTCATCTTCCCTTACTTTTATCTCATTTCCCCTCATCCGTTTCCTATAACCTTGTTAACTGCCTCGCTCCCTTTAATGACTATTAAAATAAAATTTGGGAGGATCGCGAGGAAAGATTTCGAGAAGAGTCCCCAAATGAAATTATAAAAGGCAGTTGAGGAGAGGTCTGATCACAGGGACACTCTTTTCATGGCGGACAGAAACGCTCTCAAATGTCAAACCTTAATGTAGCAAGTGAGCGACGCTAAAGTGTTGAGAAGGGGAAGAAAGTGATTTGAGGGAGAATTGAGGCGGGGCCGGTTTAATATTCTGCGTAGTGGATATGGAGGAAAGAATACCTTTTGATTTGCCAATAAGGTTTTCTCCGTTTCTGCACGGGGAGGGGAAGGAGGGTTTTGGTGGGAGATGGCAAAGTAAAAAGGGAATCAAAAAGGCGCGTTAGCGATGAAATAGGGATTGGAGGAGGGAATGGGATCGGTATGTACTCATTTCCGACAAAAGAGTACAGTTCTTCACTGTTTTGCCCCTATCAGGACGATCATCAACTCATTCCCAACAGTCTAAGAAGATTGGTTTCGCGTTTCGTTTGAGTTTCGTTTAGTTTTAGTTTGAGCTCGCATCTAGCCATGTTTTATTTTCATTAATATGCATATATCCCTGATTTAGATAAAAATAGTGGTTCGAATTTTGAAAACGGAGGTCGAAGGTCCAAAATCAATTTTTTCCGAGTGATTTCTTAGTCTTTGTTTATTTACCCTACATCTACATATGTACTCTGCTAGCCGCCTTTCGACTTGTAACATGGCGTGCATCATGACTATTATTCCTCAATCGATTAATTTCGCGTGCCGTTAGTGGAAAAATGAAATCTTGAAACGACTATTTCTAGCATCTATTTATCTGATTTCTCTCGCTGCATCAGAACGGAATATGTTACAGGGAGGATATATAATATTGGATACATCATCTAAGAAAATACTTTCTCTGAAATTATTAAGTAAATTATGCTCTTTTTTAAATTTTCTATATTCTAGAGATTCCCGTCGTGCGTCCTGAAGCATCTGAGTGACGCTCGCTGATTTGTCGGAAAAGATTTTTACTAAACTTA
This sequence comes from Ladona fulva, assembly GCA_000376725.2. Classification (NCBI taxonomy): domain Eukaryota; kingdom Metazoa; phylum Arthropoda; class Insecta; order Odonata; family Libellulidae; genus Ladona; species Ladona fulva. Next base: position 503,740 of record KZ308277.1, read on the forward strand.
TCGATTTTCGCTGTACCTTTTCTAATGACCAAACTGCAAACGAAACTGTTCAATGTTTGATAAGCATCATATCTAATGTAGGTAGAAAAGGAGAAAAATTGGATCGATGACTTGTAAAAGAAGGCAGAATATGTGTGTGGGTCAGATATTGAGAGAGAATATATATCTGACGAATATGGTGGGAGGGATATTTCTATGAAAACGATCGAGAGGGAAACAGGATAATAAAAAAGACGGACATCCTGTGAAAATAAAAAAATTGAATTGGTACTATGAATGAATAATTGACCGATTAAGTTGCTAGTGAGATCAAGAATTCACCATGTACTGAATGGAATTCTGAATATCGCTTGTTTGCACCCCAACTGCTTATTCAACATTAAGTTCTCTTTTTTGGATTCTTTTAAATAAAAATATTGCTAAGCATTATTTTGTCTTTTCTGTGATGAATATTGATGATGATTCGGAATTATTAACCTCCTATTCGTCCTTAGGATACATTTCGTAGCTTATCAGGAAATAAAATTTTTATAGATGGAAAAGGCCGTTAAAGGAAAATTCCTTCCTTTAACAGCCAACTTGGAAAGAAGCCTGATTAATTAAATTAATTTCTCAGATTATAACGTCTTTATTTGAGCGATATTGAGTCTTTAATGTGTCCTCTGCCTAACTCAAGAGGGAGGAGACTGTTAGAGAGTTTGAAAGATATTTAGGTAGCTCACCATAAGTCTCTGAGACAGCTTCCGCTACTTCTATAGCTAAGTTACGTTAATTCTGGAGTCGGGAATGGAACAAAAGAGGATAGGACTCTGCCTAGACCGCTGCCTGAGTAGAAAAAGCATGATGAGATAAATGATCGAAGGAATATTAGAGGATAGACCAGCTGAGAGTAGGCAAAGGTTTCGGTTAACATTTTTCTAGAAATCGGTAATTCGGAGTTTCCCGTTTGTCACTTAACAGGAGTTCCGCCTGCCGAAATACGACTTATGAAGTGTTTTTAACCTCTAAAACATTTTTCTTGGAGAAAATAGAAAGAATTAAATGAATTTTCATTATCTAAAGAATTAAGCAGACATTCTGAAGACTAATAGGTTTAAATTGTTTATGGAAGTCCAACAAGATAAATGCCAGCATTGTTAAAGTGCTTCGACAGCTGAGGTCATTCCGCACGTGAGCCCCCACCAAGAATCGAGCCCGGGACCGTTTTCACCGTAGTCGAACGCGTTGCCCACTTAGGTATCCGGGAGCCCAGAGAAATGCAAGTTACGATGAAAAATGTAATCGGTACATTTTTGTTCTTAATCATTACGCATGAAAAGAGGAAGATATTAATGAAGGCAAGGTGTAAATCAACGCATTCGGCAACTGCAAACATAAATCTTAACCGATTGTGTTTCCATTAGCTTTCCGCAAACCTTCTCTCTCATTCGGACTTGAAAATCATGTTCATAATAGCGTTGGAATTTCCCGCAAAGCAGAGTTTCGTAACCATTTACCAACAGTCGCAGCGAGGGAAAAGTTTAGTTGGAGAGTTTCCGTGAGAGAGGACACAAGAGAGTGCCCAAGAAATATTTTGAGTGGAGCTGTTGAGAACAAGCTGCGGAAAAACGGCGAGCGGAAAGTTTGAGCGCCAACTCCTCCTGTCCTATTTTATCGGGGACGCATGCGCATTCGCTAAAGGGGAGGATGAGGAGAGAATCTGGGAGTGGAGGGGCACAGATGAGACGGAGTAGGGTGTATAAAGGGTCGTAAAGGGACTGAAACGAAGGGAGGAATCCACGCCGACCCTTAAACTAATAACAAGCACGAGCTGGAAAGACAGTGGGTAGAGGGGGTGAGGATCTCCACGGAACGGCGGAGGATTTTCATTGGGTACCGTTAGAACGAGTTCAACATGAAGATGGGGGAAGAAAAATGGGACTTAATGGAGAGAAAGTAGAGGGAGAAACATTCTGGATGCTTTCCAGAGGAAATTTATTCTCAACGCATTCTGAGCGTCTTCTTATTGAGTTAGCGGAGGTTGAGGCGCCGGCGCTGCCTGTGTTCCGATTCTTCTCCCACTATCGCCCGGATGATCCTCCATTAAGAATAAACATTTTTTTCATCTTCCCTTAAATGTCTGCATTCACGGCGCTTAATTCATTTCCCCTTTCATCCAAACGTCTCTCTTCCTCCGCCTAAGCGTCGCTTCCTCGACAACTCTTATTTTATTACCACGCCATATCTCTCCCTCCACCTCTCTCTACGAATCAGCAAATTGGAAACGTTTTTTCCCTATTTTAGAACTAAAAGAGATTCACGGAGTTTTCCTAGAATTAACGTTTTTGCGAGAATGCACTCTATCGTAAACCAGAGGCAGCACTATTGAGATTTGTACTTCGATCTTCGATATTTTTCCGTCTATTTTTTTTTCTAGCAATAATGCTTTTCTTAAACTATTTAACTTACACAGAATGTTTCATTTGCTGGAGAAAGATAAAATGTTTAGAAGAGTTGATTTAACATAGAGTTGACCAGTTTACTAGAGCTTCTTTATTAATGTAATGTTTGTTTTAGAGAAAAGGAAGTTTTTATTGAATTAGGGTTGGAACATTAAACTCTTATTTGTCTCATCGAAAAATTGGCAGCATACCGGTTCGTGCAACATATTCACAAATTTGCCGTCTCCAAGATATTAGGTCATTTACATTAAATATGTACAAATCGATAGATTCTCGTCTTATTAATTGATAATTTGGTTTGATGGAATCCAATAATTTGGTCGCGACTTTGTGGTAGCTTTCCATCTTGAACACAAGTAGAAATAATTATTTCTATTTGTCTTTAATTTAATTTTACCGTTGAACGTTGACTAATAAATGAGTTCATTGCATTTGTATTATTATAAGTAGTATTGTATTTCATATTTATTCCTTCTTACGTTAATTTTACATAAAATATTTCATGGCCTCCTTCTTTTTTCACAAACAACCGAATTTAATCATAGCATAGGTAGAACTTAATCCGCTCTGATCTCGCAGTCACTAAAAGAATGTTTACAGCGAAAATAGATTATTAATCACATCCTTAATACCTCAACCCTTCATCTCCTTTATGTGTTACTTTCCTGTTTGCAGGAAAATATTGAGTATCTAGTCTTAATCTTGGAATTGGTTGTCATTCGAATAATACGTACTTTTCTACAATCATATTATAATCACAAGAATAATAAGCGGAAATAAGCCTTGTAACTGCTGTAATCACATTCTCTTCTGAAAATCTTCAGGATCGAGAGAATATCTTTATGGTGTCCTTTGAGCCAAATTCCACGATTTCGGCGGAATGCGGACTCGCGTCAGCAGTTTGCATATAAATAACAAAAGTAAAAAGGAATAGATTTCAGAATCTCGTCGGAATAACTAAGGCTTTAATTTTATCCAGACACAAACGTTGTCTTTATTGCTTTTTTTAAAGGTTCGTATTCATTTCCGGTACAGATCTTTTCTAAAATTAACATTTTGTTCTTAAATTTCTCCGCTTTAATTAATTTATTTAATGTGTAAACAATAGCAATGGGTCTATCTATTAAGTAATAGCTCAATTAGTAATAGAAACTCCGTTTAGTGATTATTTCCATTTTTAAATAAAAAAATTCTCTCATGGTAGAATGCGTTTTTGTTAGTTTAATGAATTTTAGGAAGATATGAGAATTCTTTACTCGTATTTAAATCTTTCCGGAAATTAACAATCATTTTAGACGCGTACTTTTTTCCATTTTTATAGGAATGATCGCTTGAAACCAAGGCGCTAGATCTTAAAATATGTAACTTTCCAGGAATCCTTCGATAACTATTGACTCCAAGTGGAAGAACAGCTTAATTTAAGTTCATTCAACTAACTTTTGATAATTTCATGTTAACTTCAAGCAGTCTTCTAGAGGTATGGCAGTCTTGCTGACCAGAATATGCTCCAAATACGACTCAGGCATTCAGATTTCCTATACCTATTTTGAGGTATACTTAACCATACAGGGTTTATGCTTTCCATGCCTATTTTAAGATTTGTACGACAATTTGATATGTACTGGAAATATTTCGTTCTGGAATAACCCTCGTTTGCTGAAATGAGATTTAAATATCGTAAAAATCCTCATAAACACGGCTAAAAGCTACTACTCTACTACTATCACGCCATGGAATGCATGTGAAATATTCGGTACGTCGACATTATCGAGTTTTTCGTGCAAACGTAAACGCGCGCACATTTCGATAGCTGAAAAATAATTTATTAAGGTTCCTCGTTATCAGGGATATTTCTATATAACGAGAGTATTTTTGTTGACTCACCTCCACACCCGTCATGCGGCCCCTGCCTGCCGGGCATCCCGCTAATCAGCTGCTGATGCTGAGGTATGGCACCGAGAGCCACCGGAGTCGTCCTTGCTTGTCCTCCCTGCAACACCGTGTGCGGACTTCTCGTTCCGCCGGTCGCCGATCCCTCGTCCTGCCCAGGGCGCCGCGTCGCGCCTCCGCTCCCTGGAGACTTATCTTCGTTGAGTTTCCGCAGCTGCTTCTTGTGCTTCATTCGTCGGTTCTGGAACCATGTCTTGACCTAGCAGTCACCCGGGTAGACCAAACATTATTGTCAATATCCGATAGATGTAGAGTCCAAATTTACCGTCTTATCTGTCAACTGATTTCAATTTTTGTATATATAACGATGGGGACCTTCTCCCGAAGGAATCGCGATGTCAAGGTTTCAGTAATTCAAGAGAATGATAAATCAAACATACATTTTTACTAACTGGGTATTCTGGCTCTTTAACCAGTAGCTCTGTATAGTATTCAAACTGAAGCTAAAAATTTGAATAACGTATCGGAATTATTGAGATTTTTTGCATGAAGTACCCTCCGGAGTGGTCCTTGGTATTTTATATCACACCAACTATTAAAATGCATTTTCCAACCATCTCTCCACCACGGAACGCTTTCATGTCAAATCGTACTTGCAGTAGAATAAACATGGTTTTAGATTAAATTTACTGTAGAAATGTCCGGCGTGATCTAGTTTATCCATAACAAATGGCAATTTCACTTCCAAAATTCGATGTATGTACAACGCATATTTAGAGAATACGTTACCCTCAGGTTTTGTACGGCCCACCAATGTTTCACAGTACGGCGAAGAAGTTTACGTAGACACAATTTCGGCTATGCTTCTTTTCATGTATTGCTTTTTTTTCTGGACGAGATAGAATTCGTTCATCTCAGCTAACAACTTAACAGTTTTCAGCCATGGCTCATTCTTTTACACGAGAAAAATTCAGATAGAAGTAAAAAGAATATAAAGTATCCTTGATCAAATATCAAGAATAACCTTTATATTTATTTCTCTTTTATATTGAAATGTAATGAAACATATTTGTAAAGGACGTAGGAGCGATTCTATAGATTTCCCAATAGTAAGCGATATAGGAAAATTTTCTGCTAGTCCTATCCTAAAGTGACAATAATATCTGTATTTCAATCATCATAACTATCATATTATTTCTTCGCTAACTCCCAAGGGTTAAGTCTTGACCCGTAACACACTTAAAACATAAATATCTTACCTAATTATTTCTATGAAACACTAATTTTCTGAACCACATAAGAAATACAGCTGTTATTACTCAATCTGGCTCGTTGTTGACTCTGCGCCGTAAATTCAGGCAACCGACAATGCTTATCTGATAATCCGGTTGCATTCCTTAGATCGGCAGGGGCATACTCCATTGCTCCTGCTTTATCAATCGTTGCTGCTGATAGAAAAATGCCATAAAACTTGGTCGGTGAAAAACACGAATTGAAAACATTGGTTATCAAGTAGGGAAGTTTGAAACAGTGAAACATTTGAGATTTGGACGCATTGCAAGAGTGTATAAGTGAAATATTCGATGTTTCTTGTTTCATCGTACTTTCTTTCCTTATTTGCGATAGTATGAGAAGAATTAGAAACAAAACCAACCGCGCACTGGCAACTTCTCTTTTTGCTTCGAAGTGAATTTCACGAATGAATTTCAGTCCCGCCAAATTTTTCATCTCAAGTAAACATTCTTTATTTATCCGCGTAAATCAGTGCCTACGTCGACGTTTCGAATTTTTCGAAGAAACTGATGGTCGACCAGCAGAAATTCAACTAAACCTCATAATATATTGCCAAGATAGTGGTTCCTAGTTGATAGTAAGTATGCTAAGTTAACACATGATTTTGTAAGCCTTTGGGGTACGAGAAATAGAGAATTCATCGGGATTAAATTTTTAGGAAGATATGAAAGGAGGGAAATTAAGTAATCCAACCAAAATTTTTATTTCAGCCATCACCTATTGAATGAAGATACCAATTTGCGTCTTAAAACGATACGAACATTATGAAAGGGTTCGCGGGTATCGTAATGGTAAAATCGTCATGTATAGAACGCTTCGTTGGCTTCCTTTATTAGCTTATCCTACGACCCCGCCCCCATCTTCCTTACCTGCGTCTCCGATAGGTTGAGAGCATTGGCCAGCTCCACCCTCTCAGGCGTCGACAGATACCTTTGCGCCTCGAATCGCTTCTCGAGTCCAGTCAATTGCGCATCCGAAAACACCGTCCTCGCCTTCCTCCGCCGGTGGCAGTGTTTGCCCCCGCCGCCCCCGGCCGCAGCCGCTGCAGCTGCTGCAGCCGCCGCGGCCACGCTCAGCCCTCCCATCGCAAGGCCATCACCCGTGAAAAGCGATCCAAAAGAAAGGCCTAAGGAGATAACAAGAGGGAAAGGAAATGATATCTAAAGATCAAAAAGAACCTAAAATTACCAAATTAAAGGTAAAGCGGACGGCGATACATTTTGTGAATAATTGCGATGATACGGTGCGCGTTGCCGATATGTTTATTGTCGTTGGATGGAAATTGAAAGAGGACAAGTCAATGGTAGGTTTTCTCAAAACGTTCAGAGATATCTTGTGACATAGATTCTATCACGGACCTTTCTATTGGCTGATCAAATACTGGGAAAAAGGTAAAATAGTGCAGGGACTAACAGTTCCGACATAGATTTTTTGGGAACAATCTAAGAGAGTGGATTGATAGCAAAGTGAATGGTGCTCTGTGCATCTCCTATGCACCTGACAGTTGTGTGCATAAGTTGATATAAGTATGGTATGATAAAGGCCTTGGATTGAACGAATGTTGTCTTCAAAGTTAAATTTTCTAGGTGAGATAATGATTATTTCTGTCTCTGACTACTTAATTGTAACACTTAAAGTACGGCTCTCTCTCGAATATACTAATATGCTCATCTTCCTGTACTAACGCTGTGTAACGTTGGTGTTGTCCTACTTTACGAGTACGTTATAAAGGTGTGAATGATTTTAGTATATCTTAATCATAAATGAAGAAAATGTGAAATAGAAGTTTTTTAACTGCTACAACTGTTAGTAACCGTTTCGATGAATAATCGTCGTCATCAGGGTCATTCGTCGAAGCCTGGTCGTGTTTTTTTCATTGAAGAAATTGCTGTGAAAAAAGTACAACCCCTCCCTTTATTCTGCATGATGGATTTCCAATCACAAGACCTCGTCTATGACGGTGAATTTTAAATGCATTTACTTCAAATTTAAATTTAAAAATTTCACTCGTTGAAACATGTTTCTTAATCTAGGTTTCTAAGTCATTTAATGAAGAAGTTTACAACAACAATCATTATTTTCCCTGCATCTTTGATAGTATCATAACATGATTTGTTTGTGTTGTGTTGCAGCATTAATAATATTCGGCAGAGTTTCAGTTTTTGGATGACCGATATTGTTACTGCCTAAGGTGGTCTGCATACGCACTATGTATGGAAAATGTGGTTATTTTATGAGCTTACGTTTAATGATTTAATGTTTATATTTCAGCCGTGTAATTGCATCAAATAATGTTCTAAAACTAAACTTGTATGGATTATAATAGATATCAAACAACTATACCTTAGGCGATCTAAAATTTTCCGTTTTGCATAGTATTATTAACTGATCCTAACTCTTTTCTGCTACATATATTACATTACTCTGATATGAAGTATATAGTAAAACGATAAAACACGAGTTTGGAAATGCCACACTGTTCGTAAATAAGGAAGTTTGTTCGTTTCTGGAAATGTATAAATTTCTGATAATCGACCAATTTCTGGTAATATAACCGACAAAAGGACTAAATTCGACAAAGAGGATAAGAGTGATAATTTAAAACAGTGTCTTATTCTGAAAGCAACGGATATGCAATATTAAATAAAAAGATTGAAAAATATCATATGGTTTCATAGTTTGAATTCTGCTAAAAATTTGTAATTGTTTACATTATTTTTATTTTGTATAAATCGTAAATATTTTGTCAATTGTTATTATTTACAAATTTAATATATTTTCTTTTTACATTTATATTTGAAATTGTAATAGAATGAAATGCATGCGTATGTAACAGCCGAAACATTTTAATTTCGTTAATGATTAGTTATCCAGTTTTACATAGCAAATATATCAAACGATTCGTGTTAGTTTTATAGCACAAATAAGGCAATTTAAAAAATTACACTAATTAATTCCACCGCAGTAATTACGTTATCTCTCCATTAGTAAACATTTCAAAAAAACCGGAGGCCAGTCAAGGTTGTTAGCTTTTAAAAATATTTCGAAATAAACAAATCAATCCATACTATTTGAAATGCCAACTAAAGGCATTTACGGAATTGTCACATAGAAGTTTCAGTGTACCGAGCTTCTATCTTATAGTTTATAATTCATTATGTAAACATTATTCGAGGATTCAAAGGAGCAGAGAGTGCTCATATGAATGTTACCATTAAAGAAGATAAAAGATATTTTTGTAGTTACATTAATTTTCGACCTATTTTTAGAAGTAAGCGACTCCTTTTAGTCAAGAAATGGAACGGAAACACTCACAACGAGCTTTTACCGCGAAGAACTTTCTGGAACGAGCTCTAAGGTTATATAAATTATTCGCGAATAACCTTTTTATTATGTGCTCATGCGTCCGCTTATCTCAGTTTGAAATCGTTCCGTTTATCTTCCATTCTTCTTCGGCGAACGGAATTAAGTACCGTCTCAGTCCGTCTCATCACTTTGTCAGTCTAGAGGTGAAGTGAACAAGCATCTCTTGAGCAGACATGGAGGTTTATTTTCCACACGAGACCGTAGGGGAAGGAATGACGGGAAAGGAGACAAATGAAGGAGGGAATGAGAAATTCGATCTAAAATCTTTTTTTTCTAAGTTTTAAATCTAGAAAATTAACATAGATTATCTTAAAGATATGCAAAACACTCCGTAAGCCGTACGTCGGCAGATGAAACTCGCGTTTGGAGACTAACGTGAAGCTCCGGATAACCGATTTCTAGGAATTCTCTATGCACATTTTGGAAACAAAGCTTCAATCTTAATTGGTATGCACGAAGGGACTAAACCCGTAAAAGAAAGTTGGTTTCCGAAATGCGCATAGGGTAATTTCTGTAAAGCGGTATTCCGGAATTTTCCGTTTGTTTTCGAGTTCCATCTTCTGACGTATGGCTCACGGAGTGATTTTAAACCTCTAATTCACTAACAGTCCCATTTTAATTTTCTTTCCCTTCGCCATATGCGATTTTATTCCTCTCTAGAAGCTTCTGAAGGATTTAGATTTGACTATAATGTAATCAATACGCGATGATTTGACTTCGTGGAACGCCATTTAATAAATAATTACTGGACTTCCACATTTCCGCAATAATTTAATTAAATTCCAAATCCGGTTGTTCATTAAATTTTTGAAAATGTGAAGTCCAGTATTAATTTTTATCCAGTTATATTATTAGAAATTATTAAAACAGTCGTGGTTATAGAACACAGTATGATGCTCTATTGCAGAAATTACCGTGGTGCACATATTTCTAAATTTATATATTTTTAATCCGATGTTAAAATAACTTAATATTATACAATCCGATGTTAATAATTATAATTCAATCCGATGTTAATGAATCCGAATAACTTCTATCATATTTTTCGTTTCATGGCTAACCTTTTTTATTTTGTAGAATTTTATTAAAAATATAAGGTAGTACGAAATCGGAGTGAGTCTGTAATAATAAATATTGAAATTCATTCCGCCTGTTCCACATTCTTTTTTCCTTCTCCATCTGTTATTAATGCCCTGTGCCACTTTCAAAACTTTATAATTGAAATAAGTTAACTGTTTAAATTCAGCAATGCGTCATTTAAGTGAAGTTAAGATTTCAAATTATGATCGGGTATTCTATTAGAGTCACTTCTTTCGTCAAAGATGAACTCGATCAAGAATACTCGTACATATACTGGGAATCATTTTGAAAAATATCGATCATCGAGGTTGCTATGCTTAATGTGCTTTATTTTCTGTTTTAAATTGTTATTATTGTTCGTCAGTTATGAGACATTCGTTTTAATATCATCTTTTACAAATAAGTTTACATTAAAGTGTGAAAATTCCCCGCCATTATTAAAAGATATACAATCTCTACTCGAGTTAATAATTCAAGTTACTATCAATGTGATGGTGTTTTTCACATATGTAAATTTGATGAGCGGTAATTTTAACAAAAGTGAGTTATCTGAATAAAAAAATATGCCAAAAAATTTTATTTAAGTTAATTGTCGCAGAAATTTATCTTACGTGAGAGAAGAATATCTTCGAGAGCGAAGATGTTTCTTAACCACCAATGGTTCCTCTCGATATCGTCATATCGCCGAATTTGCCTTACGGGCCTACGTCACGATCAGTGATTGTAAGAGGGCGAAATGTTATCTCTTTCAATTGAAATAGTCAATATCATTTCATCCTGAACTGCTTATCTCCGAATCTCGTAAGATAACGTAGAGGAATTTAAAGAGCTACTGACCCTTGTGGGTGTATTTAACTGTATAAAAAATTATTATTCCTGGTGTCCTCAGAAACCAGTACACTTTATAATATCTCTAAATTACTTCTTAAAACCAATTTACCTGATAACTCGATGTTATCACCCTTTTACTTGGTGAATACAAACTTCTGCTTTCTTACACGACGCAGGCACACAGAAGAATATTATTCGAAGTGTTTAATTACTTTCAAAAAAATTGGTCCGAACACAATTGGTCAAGGGTGCGGTGAATCCTCAAATAACTAGTAATCCTGTAGGTAATTTTTTTCGCTTGTGAAGAACTTCTGCTGTTGTTCGGTTACTGCTAACGAAAATGGCTTCGGCCTATGAATATTTCCTCGCGAGTACTCGCGCATTGCCGCGTGCACAAGAAACTCAGAAAGGACCAAAACAAAACGGTCGTTCCCGATTTTCTTTTATGAAATAACTTTAGTTGATTTTGGAAAGATGACTGGCATTTTAAGATTAGGCAACCTATTGGGAATAATACTTCAGCTGATGAATATTTCCACGAATATGATTTCAGAACGAATTAATACCGTAAGCCGAGGTATAGCTTTATTTAAGATGGCTGTGAGGCCACGGTTATTTATAGATATAGTTCTGAATGTTTGAAGACTCACCTGCCGACGGAAGGAAGAAGGCGTGAGCTTCTGGTTTGTGCAGATACGGATGGTGAGCGTGGGGATGAATTGGCGGGTGGTGGTGGGGATGGAGGGAGGGATGGTGGTGGTGCGGGTGTGGATGGTGTGGGTGGTGGTGATGGGGGTTGAGGTAAGCGGCCATCGCCGCCGCCGCAGCCACTGATGCCGCGGAGGGCCCGCCCCCGATCATTGAGAATCCTCCGCCTCCGGGGGCATCCATGCATTCGTCCTCCCTCGCCACTGTGGCCCCGGTGGTCGGGGGGGAGGTTACTCTAGCTGCTGCAGGAGTCAAAGGAGCTTCTCCACCACGAGTCACCTGGGAAATATGCGGACGGAATTCAACGTGTGTCAAAAACGAGTATGGTGATGGTATGTCCAGTGACCAGTTTCAGGAATAAAATAAATTCAAGAAATGAAACCGCAGAAGGGTTCCATGAAACGGTCCGTAGAAGAGGTGCTAGAGTTGATCGAATACATTACGAACGGATGTATGAATATTTTTAAATAGGAAATTTCTCACTTATTTGACATCACCTCAGAGCATCTCTAATAAATCTCTCGACATTTCTGCGCCTTTTCGGAAGGAATTTGTTGAGGTTTCCCACCTTATCTGATAAATGAGATGAACCGAGGAGAACCTCTTATTCTATATCTTAATATTTCTTTTTCAGTGAAATACATGGATTGATAAAATACATATATATGTATAGTAATACCTTATTATATATATTATACATTCATAATACACAATATATGAAAATAAATCGATAAAATACAAAGAATATATATGTGAAATACTTAAAATACCTACTCGCAAGTTCAAGCGTGGGTTTCACATTTAAATTCGGAACTTTAATTGATAAATATTCTCGATGAAATTTTAAGCTCCCATCCAAGCAATCCCTTGACCTTCTTCTCCCACTACTCTACACCTTCCAACCCCATTCTTAAGTCTCATATACTATAGGTGAATACGTATTGTCCTTATCTGAAGATGCTTCCTTGGAAGCAAAACGTTCGCATTGAAATATATCTCGTGGAAAATTTCCAGCTTACTACCTTTCATAGCTATGTATGTAAAACCAATACCTTTGCTACCTTTAATACCTTTGCTGCTTTGATACCTGCAATTACCAGAAACGTTATCTGCAATTCTCTCCTTTTCAAATAGATCTCATAATAAACCCTTTTCTTTAAATGTTTTTTCCTCTGTGAATCTATGAATCATACATTGATCATTTTTTACCTGGGTGTTAGATTAAATGGTAATGTATTTTATTAAACTTTTTGATCCATTTCTTCATTGGCTTATATTGCTATTGCGGCTATCGCCATCTTTGTCATGCCCAAATATTTAGGAAAAGAAATTATTGACGCATATTCCGAGTCTTAGCGTAAAATCAATTCTTTGTTTTCGTTATTTCCTAGACTTTAACTACATATTTTACTGCGATTAAATTTCATAAAAAAATTCTCTTGTAATGATAAATACGGACGGTAGTAAATGAGGGTATACATAAAATATGGATGAATTTATTACTATAAAGTAATATTTATGTTATTTTTTCTTTTGCACGCTGAATTCGGGAAGAATGTGTTTCAAAGAAAAATTTTTTGTCATAGCAAAGTCGACAAGGGGAACATGGCAATCTTTGTATTTTCAGGGGAATGCATATGAAAATAGTCTAGTACGTGCATTTATTTCCGGACGACATGATTATAACTCATTCGTCAAACAAGTTATAATGTCCTGAAATAATTACGAAGTAATTATCCAGGTAAAAAATGAATAGAAACATAAGTTGAGAATTTATACGTACGTCTTATATTTAGCTTTTTTAAACGTCTCGATGTAATGATTGTGAAATATTCAGTAAAAAATCCTCTACCGGCAAGAAATGCAATGACGGTGTATGATATCCATTCATAGGATTATTATATAAAATATTATACTAATTATTTGTTTTTAAAATTATGATATCATGATAAAGATGAAGAGCATGAAAAATCAAATGTCTCTTAAGGGTATATTGATGGGGAAATTCCTGTTACCAGAATAATATTGTGGTACTACAAGTATAACCTAGGGGGAAAATTAATAATGGTTTTTGGGTAATCTTTTAAGTTATATATTGAATGACTTCAATGATTGATTGAATTCAACTGATTTGGAAAAGAGAACAAGGGATTTGCAAGAGAAGGAACCGGATTTAAACAGATTTTGCGCGAAATATGTATGAGTGATTGTTGATTACGAGTATAAGAAGCAAAGTTACGGAATCTCCCAGCAAATTTTAAAATACATTCAAAAGGGGATCGGTGAAAATGTAGAAAATTTTAACAAAGAAAACCACTGAGGTATTTATTTATTTACTTATTAATTGCTATAATTTGACTATCAATTTTATTTATTTACTTGAAAAGGATTATATTTTTCTATGAAGTTTCAAGAGCCGGGAATTAACATTTTAATATTCTGACACATCTTATGATATTGAAATACTTTGACTCCACTACTTCATTTTATTTTAACTGTATGCACTTTTGCTGAAATTCTGATCCTACGAACCTTCTTCATAGATTTATTTAAAAACTTTGTAAATGAATATCGCTATAAATCCTTTAATGTAGCAAGAATTGTGGAAGGAAAGTTACCAATATTTTTCGCATGAATCGATGAGGTATCGATGCATAAAACCGACGATGGCCGGTTTGTAAGTAGTGGAAACACTTTTCAAGTATATTACCCGGTAATGGAAGATTACTCTTAAATTATAGTGCGTAATCGACTAATTAAAAAAAGTGAACATACAGTTGAATAATTCTGACCTATTTAATTTAGCAATCTCTTTAGCATTAACCAGAATTCTTTTCCAATGTTTTTCGTTTACCAATAAATATGAGCTGAAATGGACAAATTAAGGGACATGGCAAATGTTCTAGCTCTCTGTATTCGCTTATTATCAATGACAACCCACTTTGATATTTTTGGGAAGACCTTCCGAGACATGCTTACCTTTTCCTTTAACGTTTGCGTCCCTTCTCGATAATTATAAAAAATTCTGGATACTCAAACGCGCCGAGATGAAACGTATAAGTTCGACGATCATATGGCGACGGCTTGTATTTACTGATTAAAAATCGGAAATCTTGGGGAAGTTGTACACAGCTGCTATTAAAATAGCGATTTAAAATACTCCTTAAGCCATCCGGCAGGTGCTGGGAGAGTTACGCGATTTTTCTATCGTAACATTGCTAAAAATGCTTCGAAGACTAAGGTAATTTTGCACGTGGACCCCCACCGGGAATCGAGTCCAGGATTGCTGCCACCACAAGCGTATGGCAAAGTGGACTGTCCACTTTGCTTTCCGGGATCGCTAATATTATTCCCTTCTTAAAGATCACAGCTTAGCTATTGAAATATATATTGTATTTCTCTAAGAATGTAGGTTTTCCCTGATTTACGCAGCATATCCCTCATTGCACCTGCCAAACGGCTAAGGATTGTTTTAAATGTATATGTTAGGAATATTTATTATATTCCGGTGGTAAGATATCCAACCTGTGGGTATGCAGATAGCATAGCTCCTCCTTTCGGCCGGAAGAGTATATCTTCAATGAGGAACGAGGTGGTGTGGTTGACTCTGCCGCCAACCACCGCCGCAACCGCCGCAGGACCGCGCTCACCCGATCCTCCGGTGCCTTCCGACCGCCCCAGGGCCGCTCCAGACTTGCCCGCGGCCACCGAATCCTCCCCTCTCTGCTGCGCCACGTGCATCTTCGACGGCCCTTCAACTTCCCGTGCAACACTCCGATTTCCGAACGGCGCGCACCGCCTTTTCCGGCCTCAACACCAGCGGTAGCATTGACGTCCTTACAGTAATAATACACCGCGAATCCCCGCTGTCTTTCCCTCAACACTTATTCTGCATTTATCCCAAAAGAAGTAAGAAATTTGCCGTGTTGGACCTCTACTCTGGAGGACTCGCTCCGATCGCTGGGAACACGATTATCCCTCGAGCTAGAATCCTCCGGTAAACTGTACGTCCATGCCGGTTCGCCGGTGGGGATGCTGGTAACCACTTAACGTTGGGGTATCCTCCACCGAAGATATGCTCCGGGAAACTGAGAGCACCCCGTGACTTCGGGATCGATCGAACGTGTTCCGCCCCAAACAACGCTCTCGGGACGATTTCCTGAGAGCGAATGCTCCCAGAAGAGAGTGGATCGAGCGTTGCCACAGGAAATCTTCACGCCACCATGCGCCCCTCCCACTTGGACCCTCTCCCCACCCCTATTTCCCGAAAACCCTTGCACTCTTCTCTGTCCCAAGCGGTGGATTGACCTCTCCCCCTCTCCCTCATCCTCTCCCATCACTTCATCAATCTCCATCCCTCTTCCCTCCCCTCCATTTACCACAATCCCCCTCATTTGCCTCCTCCTCCCTCCCTTTTACTTGCGTCCTAATGGGTTTCACATATAAGCCCTCATTAGATTTCTTTACTTTTCTCGTCACGTTTTCGGTCGATTCGCCTCGAATTAACATCGTTTCTCGCGATTGCTACAACCCGAATAATTCTTCTTAGGATGAGTATCGCAGAGGCTGTTTTCTTGACAATTCGCAGAGAGTAATTTTCCTGCGCAATACTTCACCCCTTTGGTAATTATATCAGTAATCTTAACTAAATTAATTTGCGAATTAACTCAAAATTTCCGAAAGATTCCATCCTTAATCTTATGAGTATTCTCCCGAGAGCTCTGGGTCAATGATTTTCTTCGTTCTCGCCCATTTTCCCAATTAAAATTTATTTTCCCACACAATTCAGCACTTTATCTCATTCTGGCATTAAAATATCTCAAACTTTCAGTAAAATTTGGTCGACAATTGCGTGGAAGTGCAATTTTTTGACATAAGTCAATTAAGAAAGAGGTACAAAGCATACCTTCCTCGTTTTTCAGCAATTTCAACATACAGAATTAAAATTCCAAAAATGGCTACAAAGCGACTTCATTTCAATAGGATTATTATAGAAAAATTAAACACAATTCGCGGACCATCCAACGTTTGAGTTAACAATTTATCGTTAATAATCTGAAATTTTTCGTCATAGATTTTAATTTCTTAGTTGCGTGGGCAGATAAGTCATACCACATTGTTAAATCCATTATGAGTGACATACATTTTAGTTAAGCATTACTTCCCCCCTCAGCTTTGGTCATCGTTTCCAAGAGATTGATATAAAAGGGCCTGACTTGCATTCGAAGGATACCCCATGGGATAGTATCCTACTAAGCGCATGCAAATTACCACTATCACCGTAATATTCCTTTTTATCGGCGTAATTTCACAGGCGCGAAAAAGCGTTAAATCCTCCCTCATTACGATCCGAGAAGACCGTCTTTATCCTCCCGTAGAACGCGGGCGTGATTAAGCATTTTATCGGGCGACTTTATCCCGCTTGATCTCATTCCCTCCGTCATTAGCGATAGATTTGCAGGGATACGAGCGACCCAATCGCAGAGGGCGAGGCCTCTCCTCCCAAAACACTGCCATTTCCCTTTCATCCTCCACACGACCGACGTCGCGCAAAGATCGCCGGCGATAAAAGCGTAAAATCGACCCGCTTCATCCTTTCGGCGCGACTTAATCTAATTTTTCGGTTCAGAGCGACGTAATTATATCACGAGGACAATCGAAGCCTTTGACGCTCTCGGATTTTCCTTCTTGGAGACTTGGCTTCTCTTCCTCGGAGAGATTTCCTCCACCTCCTCGCCCCCTCCCCCGCCTAATACTTCCCTTAAACCGACCCTTCGCTCTCCGCCAATCGCAGCATCCCGACGTCGGACATTGATCACCCAGCCGAGCTTTTCAGACGCGGCGGCGGACCAATGGGACGAGAGATTGGAGGCGTTTACCGCGGGCCACGCCCCCCTCTGCACCTCCGCTCCCCTTCCGCGCCGCACGCCGAGGCCCAGAAAAGAAAATGTTCGACTCGAATCGGCCATTAACGTCTGTCGGCTGCGCTCGTCTTCGGGAAACTTTATTTCCTCCAGATCCGGTGTGTCCAGGGCTATGTGGGGCAAACTAATCAACTGCGTATGGAGCTGAAATTGGTTTACGGCGGCTTTTTGTTCCCTCGATCTCTCTCCGTTAAGAAATTTTTCGTCCCGATTTGTTTCTCTTTGAATGAAATCTTTAAGGGATTATTTCCCTCGAATCTTTTCCCGTTGCTCGATTGTTGTTTGTGGTTGGTTGGGCTTACCTTACCTTTACTGCTCGACTTAGACAAATGTGCGAGAGAATGGCAAAGTTGGCCCAATCCATAATTAAATTTCTGGGACGTCGTTATCTCGGAGTAAGACCCAGGGAGCGAAGCAGAAACGTTATAACGAGAGTTTTTGTTGACGTGTTTTGTCGAAATGAATTGTGTTATTGATGTTAGGGAATATGAATATTGGTAGCCAATCCAGTATATAGTATATTATCAAGTAAAATAGTTTCGGTTGATGTGATGATTTGTGATTTTGAAAAAATGGCATGAATGTTAAAAAATACTATCCACGTTAAACCAGGTAGATATTTTTGTTTTCAGACTCCCTTTCATTCAGTAAGGAAGTGTAAGTTTTTGAATTTAGGAAATGAGCCTTTCATCAGTGCCATCACTGATCATCTTTCATCCTTGCATCCCCCAGAAACGCTTGAGATACGAATATAATATGAGATACGATTTATAATTAAATAATAGGTTGCATATAATCACCTCTATTAGGATAGGTATAAAAAGGAGCTGCAGCCTTTAAATTATTTAATAATATTATTACATCACGGCTGCGTAAAAACTTATATGGTATGTGTATGGTATAAAAAATATGGTGAAAACTCGAGAAAAATCAACCATGTTTGATATACTTGCCTCAAGAAGGGATTTGAAATATAAAACGTGGCATTTATCAAACAATTAATTATTTCGGAAAAATCTTTCAAAGGTTTTTGGACATGGATTTGATGGATATATATTTCATGCATTATCTTCCACACGATATACCTAATATAAAACTCATTAATTCTATAATTTTTATGGCTATATTTTTTATATATTCCCGTCTCTTAAATGTCTAAAATTGCCAATATCATTTATTTGCAATGCGATATATTTAAAAGGGAGAATCTTTTCAGACTTTGATTTCATTTCGCAAACATTCTTTGAACGTGATCTTCTGTAGCTATTCAAAATCTTTAAACCAGCAAATCGGCAAAATGGGATGAAAAATTAACTCAATTGCTTTTACTTTTGACAGATATCATTATAATGTCGATGTAGAGCTGGGAATAAAATGGCATTCCACTTTTTGAAAAAATCGATAAATGGAGTGAGGAATAGATGTTCGCTTTAAATGGACGACAGGGAAAGAGCTGCTGCGGAAGCTGGTGAAATATGTGACGAAATACTATAATTAGATTCGGATAAAATTGAGACTTAATTAAAGCCTATCGGATTTTGCGAATGATTAATTTCTTCGTATTCTCGGAAGGTGTGTGTTGGTGTCTATCAGTCTATGTTATACTAACATGTTATAAAACCATTTACAGTATAGATTATTCGTATTTCATGTGAATGATAATTTTATTTAAATCTTATGCGCTGATCTTTCACATAGAGAACGGCAGTTTATAAAAAAAACTCAAGTGTTTATTAATAAATGTTTGGCTGGCGATACGTGAATCTGGAGGCTTTAATACAGTATATATTAGTTTGTCAACAAGCATTTGGGTTTTGGTTCGTTCGTACTAGCCGTTCCAGATTAGCCTCCTATTAGTAGCTTGACTGCTTTTAACCTGTTTTGTTTTTCACAATAATTTGCCATTACAATGGCCATGAAATAAAAATTAATCGCATACATCGCATAATTTGAAATTTGCAAGAAAAAAGGAAGGGAAATCGTAACAATCCAATTGAATACTTACCTCAAGTTTGGTTAGTTAACCTCATGACGGTTGTATTGTAAGACTTAAATTGATAGTAAGCGAAAACTAAAAATATTTTACCATAAATAGTTATGGTATTTCATGGATTACCTTCTAATCGTAAATTACAATTCCAGTAAATCGAAGCAATTACATTAATTGGCCAAATTAAAATTGAATTATCAAGAAATTCGTGTAGTATATGACGTTTCATGTTTTGGGTAGGATCTTTTCTACAATATCAATAAAATTGTCATCCCTTTTTCATCCACAGACAAAAGTTGATTTGGAGCAATTATTGGCAGCAGCATAAATCGACGAACTGTGTAATTTAAACTTAAAGTTAGCAGATTTATACCATTTGCCTCATCAGATCCTTCTAGACCTTAATTTTTAATGTAAATTGGCAACAACAACACCTAATACTAAATATGTGTATATATAGCTTAATTAGGCCGCATAGAACTGAATTTATTCGAATACCATAGAATTAACTGTTTGGGCCCTGACTTAGAAGTAGGATTCCAAGAAGGGACAAGGGAAAGTCGACCTTTTACAGATCACAATGTTTATTGCAAGACGAATTTGATTTCAATTTGTGGAGCCATCATTAGTTGAATGACGACCATGATCATCTCGCAATAAATATACATCGGTGAATGATGACTGTATGAGTCGAAACCTGATTGTATTTCAATAAATGTTGTGGTTTGTAAAAGTTCGACTTTTCCTTGTTCCTTCATTTGAATACTATTCAGGGAGAAACGTTAAATGCTTCGATTACTGGAAAATCACCGTCTCCTGATATTCATCATTAGACCGTTTCTTGAGTAATGACTCCTGTAAAAAAATCGCATCTCCTTAATTAGCAGCGGTCCACCCCACGATAGCCGAGTCAATAGACCACCCATCTCAGTTTGTTTCCCCGACCGTCTTCTCGAACTATATTGCAGACGTGGATTTATCCGCCGCCCAATCAAAAGGAGGGCCATCTTTTCTTTAGGCACATCCCTTCAGTCGCATTGGGCTCTTTTGCGATCTCCCCGATCAATTGGAGAGGTAAACTTTTTGTGCGGAGCTCAATATGCCATTCAACAAGGATCTGTATTGGATTTCCACCCTCTCCATCAGATATCTATATTTTTTTCTTTGGACGCATTCCAATCCCGACTCCAAACAAGCCAATATTGAAATCCGAAATGGCGGATCTCGCAAACATCAGAGCGTCCGCATACCTCTCTGTCTTTCTCCCCCACTTCCCCTGCATCCCTCGGTCCCCCTCGAATTCCGCCAGCACTTTTCTCTCTTCCCTTTGCATTTCCATCCAACGTTTTAAGAGGAAATTTCCTTCTCCTACTCTATTGCAAAAAGCTCGCTCCATCCCGGTATCCTAGCAACGCCTTAATCTTTTCTATCGAAAAAGTCATTCGGCAAAGTGATATGTTTACTAACTTAGCAAATAGAAATGGTTTCATTCCACGGAATTGATCAAAACGCCTTCCTTTTCTTCAGTTCTACGTTTCTGATTGGGTATTTGCCTCTTTTTTGCCTTCATTTCCTCTTCCCAAGCACGGCATTTCAATTTCTTACTTCCATTACTCGGTGTCTTCCAACATGTCATCTGTTCATTCATTCTTTGGCCGACCTCAATTTCTTTGTCACATCGGCGAGTCTTCTACTACCTAGTGTACACAAAGAATTATGTGAGTATGTTTATAGGCGGAAGAGCGGCTCAGAGTTTCCTCAACATTAACTTACTTCACTTTCCGCACAAAGTCATACAGTATTTAATGACAATACATTTCTGATGATGGCGTAAACTCACGCCGAAACCGGTAAACGCGTGCTATAAATTTTGTGCATTTTGTACAAGTTTTGTCATTAAACACTGTATGACCATCAAATTCCACCAAGTATCGCTTGATACCATTCATTTTTCCACACAAAGGTTGAACATGGGAGAAACTTGTCACACTACACATATCCAATTAATCAATCCAATTCCTTTCCGTAAGTCAGTATAAAAGTTAATATACTAGACAAAAATCACCACCGCTGAAACAGTCCAGCGTATAATTTCCTAGGGGGATGAATATCGTATGCATAGTAGAATTTCCTGCAATTAGTTTTCCATCTCAGGCATGGTTAGGAATGAGCGTGTGCTGGAATATGCGTGTAGTGTATGGGACCCCGCAGAAAAGTGTTGTATTCGGAAATTAGAAAAAGTACAGCGAAAAGCGATACGTTTTGTAAAGAATCGTTACCACAAGTCAGTGGGTGTTACGCAAATGCTTCAGGACGCGGGATGGGAATCTTTAGAAGATAAAAGGCTTAAACGAAGCCTAAATCTACTTAATAAATTTAGAGAAAGCATATTCACAGGTTATGTAGCTGTCATAATGCGTCCCCCATGTTACATAGGCCGTTCTGATACTGCGAGGAAAATCAGAGAAATAGATGCTAGAACAAGTCGTTTCAAAAATTCATTTCATTTCATTTCATTCATTTAATTTTTTTCCGAGAACGATACTCGAAAGAAATCGATTAGTGAAGAGGAGTCATGGTGCTTGCCTGCCACACGCCGAAAAGCTGCTTGCAGGGTACTTATGTAGATAAAGATGTTTATTTTTGTGTAGTATATACAGGAGGATATTCAAAGAGAAAGGGGTTATTTGGGTGCGTAGCATCCTGGACCCTATTTCACAAGGATAGTTTTTCATCTCGCAAATGGTGAAAAATATCTGTAAGAATACCTGGGCCCCCTTTTTGTATACGGCAGGCCCAGGATATTCAGATACAGTGATACCCCGAAGCTACGCGATAGGTGGGAACGACGAAGAATCCCGCACGTCGAATTTGGGGGAGGCGGGATACACATTTGCATATAAATACCTTGAATTTTGTTGAATTGGGACCAACAACAAAAAAACGCCATAAAATATTCAATAATAATTGTATTATGTAGGCATTCACTAATTTAAAAAATGAATGACGCCAAATTTCTTCTTAGCTAGAAAATTCATTTCTATTCCTTGGTTCGTTGCTACATTCAAATATTAGTAAGTCTTAATATTTGTAGTCAATTGAGCCGAGAGCTTTTGTCAAACTCCGAGTTCACGTAAGTCGGGACATTACTGTATTAGAAACTCCAATAATCATTTGTGTGTATCTTGTTTTGTCTGTCATTCAGGACCCATCGTTTTGATAGCTTGCCTATCTCGATCCTTATAACGTCTCAAATTTCGCTACATCTTCCCCATTCGGAAATTTTAGAATTTAGAGATTTCCTGACATATAGCAATGGTTAAATAAAGTACTAGGCCGCATAGTTCTCTTACTTTCAGTCTAAAATTGTAGACGATTCTCTCTGAAATTATTTTAGCTACTGTCCAGTGCAAGCCACATACGTATTTTGCATCTAAATCTACATTTTCATTTTCTACTAACATTCGCATAATCAGGCATCAATAGCAAGATCGGGCAAAAATGAGGTGATTCCTCGGCTGCCTACGTCAATTCGTTCAGGATTATTTTTCAGGACATTTACTGGTCGAATGCTGTTTCTCTAAAGAAGCAAAAAATAGCAATTAAATAACTCAAAATATCTCCACTTTCATCGGCTAGTAATTAAAAATGGGCAAAAATTTCGTTCTGTTCCTTTTTTCAACTTATTGTACACGCGGACATTCGAGAGCATTTTTCAGAACATTGGAAAGCCAGACACCCAGTCTTCAGCCGAACCGGAAAAACAGCAGGAAGTTATTCAACTGTCACAATGAATGTTTTCACCGCCGTAGTAATTCACCAAACTGTGCTACCAAACCTGTACGTTTTCTTGCGCCAAATAAGCACACATTTCTCAGAAGCACATGGTGAAAGACTGCTCGTTAAAAGTTTCTTTTACTTTGCCTGACCTCAATGTATCTTATTTATTGGTTTAAAACTTTCCAAATTCAGCCATTTCACACCCCTTTTTCCTTCTTTTTCTTTGAAATTGTCCTAGATTTTCTCCATTAAGAGTACCCTTTCGCTACTAGCAACTCAAAAACTGCGCAGCTATTATTTTGTTATCTAAAAGACGTTTTCTTCTTGTAGTGTTATTGATTCCAAATTCATACCTTTTCCCTCTTAATTTTACAGTAAATTATTAATCGATTTTAAAATGCTTCCGAGTACAAATCAAATTGAATAGACCTGCAGTAAAATTCTACATATTGCAAGGATTTTATTTCGCAGATATATAATATAATGTATATGGAAAATTGCTTTCTTCAAACATAGGATTTTGGATGAATCCTGGCATGTAGTGGACACAGAATAACCATATTCAAACAAAGATTTATGGTAAAAGTTTCAGATAACAAAGAAGTAAAACATGAATGTTAAACATTCTTTCAATAATATTAAATCATAGACGATCGTTCGAGATTAACTTTCGTTCTCTTCAGGCTTATAAGGTGACCATTGCCGAGACTAGTTTATTATAAAAGTGTATTCACTGTATAGGCTTCCGATAGTTTGCCCTAAAGAAATCAATTCACATCTGTCGTTTTAATTGTTGCCTTTTACTCTTTAGATCTAATTTTCAACTATCTTGACTTTTGCGATTGACATTTAACCCAATTTATCCGGAACAATCATTGTTATTTATTAATTTATTGTTTTAAGTAGTGGAATTATTGATTTACACCTTGAATTACTCTCTGTATACATAGTAATTTGGCATTGATATTTACAATCAACAGTCCTGCATTTTAGATTGCGTTATTTTGATACATTGGCAGCACATTTTTATGTTTGCGTGTACCTACCTTTTTATTGGTGCTAACTCCCTGAGTGTGCAATTTAAAATTCATCCGGTTACGTTTTTATTGTTTAAATGAATTACTTTTAGTGAATTGATGTTACAGTACTGCTCCAGTGCTTTCCATATTCACATTTTCCTTCACATCTTTTATCTTGTACTATCAGTTGGTTACCGCAGGTTTTTCACCACCTACTACACACTTTTGTGTGGGGGGCGTTTTCTTGCTGTTGATATATTTTTCCCAAGATATCACTTAGGTTTTTCCCGTCAGTAAATCCTTTTTAAATTTCTTCTCTTTCTATCTAAAGATTTATTTATGTGTTTTTATTAATATCCCTGACGACGGGTTAGATGGAAGAAGAGACTTTTTAGTGTCAATCTCATCTTAATGAAGTCCTTAATACCTAAATGCGTTTTAGGCTCGATGCATGTAGTAAGAGAAATGTCAAGAAGCTTTCCTTCACCTCAAATCCATTTCAAAAAAATCATTTCCCATTGCCTTTATAAATGGACGATTATCTATAACAGTCTATCATCCTCAATTCTATCCATTTCCGCATCTCTTTCATCCTCTTCACACTCTCTTCCTTACTGCCCTGCCGTTTTCTAATACTCCCCGGATCTGTTTGTCTCGTCCGACGCCTTAATTGACTCCCACCGACGTGTTCTCCGTGGCCTTGCTCTCCATTCCTCCCACGCCCACCTTCTTTTGCAGTCACCGCCGTCTCTTTCGTGTGAGGGCGGTTATGTTTAGCTCTTCCTTTTATGAAAAGGAAGGGCTGAAAATCTTGGGTATTTCGGAGCGAGGTAACTTTGTTATCGCGCCTTCAAATGTTTTTGCACTCGAGGAATCCGAGGCAGACGGCGAGGAGGGTGCATGTGTGGGTTCGCGACTTTTTTAACGCCGAGTTTTCTCTGTGGATAGCGCATATTTTTAAGCGCGGAACTGAAAAAACGCTTAATTACGCCATAGGGGAGTACACGGCTCAGACTCTCCAGTGGTCCCTCTCAGAGGAACACTTCGGGGTCGCCTTTCCTCCTGGTCCGCGGCAGACTTGCTAATGAGGCGAGGAGCGGTGACGAGGATTTGGACGTGGCGGAGGAAAAACAACTAAAGTTCTCTCATTTTCATTTGCCTACGTACAAACCCGAGCGCTGAGACACGGTGCCCATGATGAACTGAGCTAACGCGAGTATAACCGAACGATCAAGCTTAAAGACTCGTCGAAATTTTAAAGGGTTCGATTGTAGCGTGCTGACTGGATCTGTGAATAAAAATTAATTTCCATTCTTATATGCTGCAACGTATATTCTTACCGAGGATAAGCCTGAGTCATATTGGTTGATGGTTGTTGTATATGCAGAGTTTTATCGAGACCCCGACCGACGTTTAGTGTTTTATGTGAAGCACTATCTGCAGGAAAGGAGACGAGGCCGGTTTAAGGCATTAAACAAGTGATACAGTTGGCTCGGGACCCGCTCTACTCGCAACCTAATGTTGATCGCGAGTGACAGGGTCTAGGCAGTAATCGATGTTAGCAAAGCCCTGAATATGATTTCCTTTACTACGTATTAATACGGAATTTTGGACATGGAATTTGCATCGGAGCGCTTAAGTACCTAGAGCCGGACCTGATGGCTAGAATGGAGCATGTCTTCCTTACCAATTCAAATCTGGTAGAAAATTCAGCCAGGTTATATTCGTGTGAATGAGTGATAGTTTATAACCCAAAATGGCTCAAAATTTACCAGATTAGGTAAGAATTCCTTTCAAGGCACTATTTCCAATGAAAATGAAAAAAGCGATGTTTTCATGATGGACGTGGTGAGAGAGATGTTTCGACCTTTCGGTCAGTTGCTTAAGTATTTCAACATTTTCTCTTATTTCTGAGTGAAATTTTAATGGGAAGGCTGTACTTCCTGGAACGCCGTGACTGCCGGTAAAAAGTTAAACTTCGTAAGTTCCACAAGAAATTTTTATTCAGACCGGTTTCAGCCATCGACGGCAATCATCAGGTACATTTTCAGATCCACCGGTCAGAACGGAAGTTCTCCGAACATAAGGACAGCAGAGCTCCAACGTTGTTTCCGTTTGGGGACTCCAGGCTCCGCGTTCGCAGAACATCTACGGAATAAGCGAAGTTAACATTACGTATCCATGAACGATTGAAGACTGAATTAAATTTATCCAGATATTCGCTTAAAAATTTTTGTTTTCACGCATAATTGTTTGGGTAATCAGAATTAGTTCCGTAGTGTCCGCTCATTGTCCAGTACCTGATTTTCAGCAGAATTCTTAATTTTCATCTGCAGGTGAGAAATATCACCGACTAAGGAATTCATTATGCGAATGTCCTATTTTTGACGCAAAATTTTATTAACGAAGACTTAGAAATTGAGGATCTTTGCCGCTACCAAGAACTGAGAGCGGGGAATGGGGCTTACATAGCAAGAGAAGTGAAGTAGTTTTCCTTTGCTTTCGTCTTCTTCTTCTTCCTCCTGTACTACAGCCCAATGTGAGCCTTGGCTTTCTCTACATTGCTTCTCCAGGATTTCCTGTCTTTGGATTCTGGCTCCCAATTTTGTATACCCATTGCTATCAGGTCTTCTATGATGTCATTTTTTCTTCGGTCTGCCTCTTCTCCCTTTTCCATCCTGTCATCTTGCATTCTTTACGTGTCCTAGCCAGCTTAATCTTTGTGATTTTATGAAATGTACTATATCCTCCTTATTTATTAGTTGATTTATTCTCCATTGGCCATTTTCAAAGACGGGACCATATACTTTTCTAATTATTCTTCTTTCAAACATCCTTGAATGATTTTCATCATTTTTTGTTAGTGCTGTAGCCTCAGCTCCATAAGTTGCTATTGGCCTTATTACTGTTTTATAAAATTTCATTGTTTTAGGTTTCGAAATTAACTTTGATTTGAGGATACCTTCATACATATGATAAGTTTTGTTAGCTTTTTCAATTCTATCCTGTACATATTCTCTTGCTTGGTTCTTATTATTTATTCGAATCCCTAGGTATTTGAATTCCTTAACTTCCTCAAATTTATAGCTTGATATTGTTAGGTCTTGCAATTGTTCACTATCTGCATCTGTTCAATCTTTTATTTCCTTTGCTTTCGTCATCAAGTCAAAATGCTACAAGTGAAACAAGTCCCTGTAAATTAAGCGAAATGACTTAACAAGTAACATTTTCGAAGCATTCAATAAAGAGAGACCCCATCCAGTGCCATTATTAGGCATCACTCAAACATCACTGGCTTTCACGTCGTCACGGCCGTAACCAAAGTTGAAACGAAAGTAAATGAAAGATTGCCTTTTTTCTATCCTAAATAAAAAAATGAAAAATATTCCATCCATGGCATTCTCTATCGGTGGGAAACTACTTTTACTAACTACTTCACTCCTCATCTTTCTTAGCAAGCCTCATTCCCACTCCATGGTTTCCGCAGCTAATAATGGAGGAATGGTATCTTAAAACTACAACTTACTTCACTCCTCATTTCTCTTAGTAAGCCTCATTCCCACTCTATGGTTTTCGTACCTAATAGTGGATGAATGAGGTCTCAAACAGCCTTCGGACGGAATACGTCGCACTCACATCTTTCAATTTGCACCGCTCACTTGCTTTGACCGATTTTCCCCGTCTAAACTGTTTTTATTTTTCACGCCTTCGCCTCGCCAATTGCGCGTTCCGAATGGAAGAGTAAGAAACGAACTTCCCTGGATGACAATCGTCTTCCACGAGGAAGGAATCGCGGGGGAGGCTGTTAATAATCGACCCGAGAAAAAACGATATTGGAGAGGAAGACTCGCTAAAAATATTCATTAAATGTGACGAAGCTCCACTCGAGGCGTAAGACGGGGGGATTGTTAAGTCTGTGATGGGAGAACAATGCGGTGAAGAAAGCGCCTCCCCCTTGTCGCCATTGTTTGAGTCGTTTGATCCGCTGGAGCACGTGGGCAGAGGGGGAGACTGTCTGCTTGGAAGGGGTAAACTGGATGGGTGAAGGGTCAGGTGTGTGATGTGAAAAGCAGGGAGCTTCTTTTCTTTCGCAAAGTGCTCGTGTGTCCTCTTGTGGCGACTTCTCGAGGGCGAACGGATGTCGATGGAATTAAGATGGTCACCTATAGAGATGAAAAGTGATTCTGTGGGAAGAGAGCGATCTCGTTCCGCTTTACTCGTCGGTTATGTAACGAACTGCATTACATTTTCTCTTTCTAATTACGCGATCAGGAGATTAGCAATTCAATCAGGGGCCACGATCGAGAACAGATGACAGAGAAAAATATTTCTTCAAGTAGATATCATTTTCAATAGAAGATCTGAAAGTTAGAGCACTGTTCAGCCGGAAAATTGTGATCAGAGATAAATATATTATAACACAGTCAATAGTATGTTACGTTGCAATGATCAATTTAGTTACGGATCCTATCATCAATATACACGACTAGTAGTACGGCTATATGAAATACTTGCAGTACAACAATATACAACAGGCCCGGGCAACATGATTTGTGTTTGAAAGCCTAGACATTTAAAATGTCTCTTGAAGCCGTTGGGCATGTTCACAAGAGCTTATGCAGGGTCAATTCACAAAAAAACAGAGAGAAATCGGGGAATCCCGCCATTATCGTAATAAAAATAGTGGCTTGAGAATATCCCTAGACGTACATCAATAGCCTACGAGTAGCTATTATCTTCAGGGTTGAAGAAAACTGTATTTTAGTGTTATTTTTGTTATTCTAACTGTATTCTTCTACCTCTGAACGTGATAGTATGGCTATCGAAGTACCTAGTTCTTCCCAGATTGGAGAGAATCTCTATGTGTCCTTACTGGTTTCTCTGAACTGACTCAGCGTAAGCTCTTGAGTGCTTGAATCTTGGCTTTAGGAGTATTTAAATCTCAATTTTAATAATAACTATATAATTTTTCCCTTTAAATGTGTAATCGGAAACCCGCTATATGTGCTGACTCACAACAATATAGTGGGCAAATAAAAGTGGAAAGGATTGTAAATATAGAATCGTACTAAGTTAAACAAATTAGTCTAACGGAACGTCGCGTTTGTTTTCTANTAATAATAACTGTATAATTTTCTCCCCTTTAAAAGTGTAATCGGAAATCCGCTATATGTGCTGACTCACAACAATATAGTGGGCAAATAAAAGTGGAAAGGATTGTGAATATAGAATCGTACTAAGTTAAACAAATTAGTCTAACGGAACGTCGCGTTTGTTTTCTAAACGTGAGTTCCATCTGCCGACGTATGGCTTATGGAGTGTTTTTATGTCTATAAACTAACCAGTAATATACTAGTATTAGCAGAACATAACGCTTGCAACTAGATAGAAAGTTATATATGTATATGTGATTGTACTAAAGCCCAGAGTTCGGAGAGAATGAGAATCTAATGAATATATCCCTTTCTAATTCCCTTTCTAATCAAACTATAGGAAAGTGAATGCTCTTAGATTAATGTTCTAAGGAATGTAGTTTAACACCTTCATAATTAATAATAAACAAAACACACCTTTACCTGTATTATTACAAACGTTATTGAACCACAGTATTTGGTATCATATTGCCATGCAGTCTTATTCTAAGTTTCTTATTTTGATTCCTTTTATCGTCACAGTAAGTCATAGCACTCG
Organism: Ladona fulva; assembly: GCA_000376725.2. Taxonomy (NCBI): domain Eukaryota; kingdom Metazoa; phylum Arthropoda; class Insecta; order Odonata; family Libellulidae; genus Ladona; species Ladona fulva. Next base: position 533,753 of record KZ308277.1, read on the forward strand.
TCCATATTTAGAAAAGCTGAATACAATGAAATCTGATATCGTATTGTCCTTTTCTTATGTGTCTTTATAAAAACGCAGTAAGATTTTCCACAAAAGATATAGTCAGGTATTTTATGTCTTTCCTCGCTAGTCAGAGACGAATGTTTCTTGAACAAGTCTGTCTTTCCTTATCTAATAATGTAGCATACTGGTGCAACTGAAACGTTATACTTAAGCCTGAGGCATTAATAAATTTATTCATTTTCTTTGTGATTTACCATTTGTGTAAATATAGGGAGAGTATCATATTTAAAGATGAGGATTTATTTATAAGAGTTAGGAAATTTTAAATGGGCTACTGATTTGTTTCATTTCTAGAATCGTCCACAGATTTGGGAGATTCGGAATAGAGACAAAATAGAGACGAACGCTTGCACAATTCACAGCATTCAACTCACTCACTTTACTCAATGTGTGATGCAGTGACTAACATATATTAAATGAGATCTGTATCTGGGATATGGATCCTCCGGTCCCATTGATCCTATCGCACTTTTCAACTTACTTTTACTCAGTTTATGTGGTATTACGTAAGGTATACAAACTCTTTTACCAATGGTTTTGTGATGGTCATATTTTAGTAATAAACATTTACATGACATGATTAGTTTTATTTACTTCACAATGTATTTTTTAATTTGTATTTTTTCAGTTACGTCATATACAAGAATACCACTTACAAAGAGGCATAAAAGTAAACATATCAAGTACCTATATATAATTCTCGCGATAGTCAAAAGATTACATCATCTTGTCCGGCTATCTATAATTCAAGTTTGCATTCATGAATTATATAAAAAGATAGACATTACATATGCCAAATATCACAGAGATATTAATTAAAACTTTTCCCTCAAATTCACAAATAAAGAAGCTAAAGAAGAAAAACAAAACATAAGTAGACAAGATCATTCTTAATAGTTAAATAAAATTAGGGATTTTGCATATTATGTTCCTGCAAACTTTCGTTCCATTGCAGTAAGCATCTATTTTACTATGTTATTCAAGGAATGGAAGGACAATAACTTAGTACAAGTTACACAATTTATTTATTTTCATCGCTTGATTTTATATTATTAACTTTAGCATTGGCTGTTGACAACGTTTATCATCCTTATAAACCCCAGAATTCCTAACCACAGAAATATACCCATAATTTCCACCATATTCGAACCATCTGATTCATAGATTCTTAGAACTATTTTCTAAAACTCTAGGCTGAACAGCTAATCATATACATATTCCTCTTTTTCTCATTTATTCTTTGGAAAACCCTCTCGATTTTACCGGTAAAATAGCAAGTTTATCTCACTATCGTAACAGCCTTAACTTCTCTGTGTACGATCGAGACTTACAGGAAGCTCTTGAGCCACTTTCCAGCATCTTGAACCCCGTATGTCCCCTTTCATTCTACGGATCTCGTATTCCGGTAACATCGCGAGCTTTGATTTCATCAGGGCTTTCTGCAAGCGATGTTTAACTACGCTCCCAGATAATCACGGGGAGGGTGATTCACCCTGGATAACAAAGGGCTCTTTTGCGCAACAAGAGCCCCAGTAATTCTCTAATAATCTCCGGCGTTTGCTCCACGAAGACCGAAATCCCCGGAAACCCACTTGACGCCGTGGTTTCCCCTTGGCGCCCGACTCCAATTCTTGCTCCTAATACAACTCCAATTCATGTGTTAGCGAGGAGTGAAAGGATGACAGCAATAACTAAGTTAGCGCTCCAAGAGCACGCTCGCCTCTGCTCGGAAATCAATCACGCGTCTCATCTCTTGGATTCTGCCCCTCCACGCCTCTGACCCCTCCTAAGTTCCCTCCCCCAACGAGGAATCCCATACTTCCCTCTGAACATATATCTCACCATTCCATCAATATCTCCCATTTTTACATATCCTCCGAATTTATTCATCTCCTTCGAATGCGTCGTGTTAAAACATTTCGTTCTCAGCGTGAGAACCAAATAGCACATCCTCGTACGACATTCTAATTTCGTATACCGTTTCCGTGTTATTTCCGAATACGGTTTTTCCCCAAAAGATTTTGCGTAGTGAGATCCGTGTAAATATCCGATTTATTCATCATACGGCCACGTGAAATATCATACCAGCTCGCCCTCAGTGTGTTGAATACCGTGGAGGTTTAGTGACCCATAAATGTTACGAAACAAAACATAAAACTGATAAATTTTCTTATTCTCCGTTCTTTTTCACTTATCCCCATTATTTACTAGACAACCTCGTTTAACGCTGTTTCGTTTAGCGCTTGAACTCATTAAACGTATCCACCGCGTTAAGTGGGCTCTTAGTGTATGTATGTACTACAAAGTCGTCAGTTATCGATGATCTTCATCCCTCTTTGTTCCGCCAATTATTCTTTTCATCACAAATAAAGTTACAGTTCCTAGAAATTCCATAAATCTTTATTGATAATGAACGGTTATAGAAAGTCTTCAAGGGAGTGCGACCACCTCTACTCTTCCTCCCGTGTATCTGCCAATGAATATCGAAAGGGATATGATTTCTCATAGATTTATATTTCATACATGATGTACCGTTACTGTATTGGATGCTTCATATGTTTTTGTTAATAGTAGCTTTATGATCCGCGTGGGTTAATTACTCGTCATTCCTTATGGTATTTCATACATAATATACCGTAATTGTGGTTGATGCTCCAATTGTTTTTGTTAATATAAGTTTCTTTAGGCAAAAGCTTCAATAGATAATCCGTGTAGAGTAATTAATTCCTTATGATGAATTAAAGGTTGAGAATCGCTGCCAAGAACTATTGTTTTCACAATACGTGAACCAAGAAGTTGCTTTGTAGCCCATCAGGACTTCCCCTAGTTTCCACTTTCTACCCTTTGGAATCTCTTCGACTCTCCGCATGAATAAATCCTATAACTCGAATTTGCAATTCATTTACAATTTTATTCTTGCACGTTGATTGGAATGCATATTGGGAGCGAAGCCCCGGTGGCACAGCAGCATGTTTGGCTGCATGTCGAGGAGGAATTTACGATTTTATATTTCGCATCAGCCTCCATTTTATTGCTCTTCCCACGCCCACATTCTTCCATATTATCCTCCATCGGAAGCTCCATTCGCTCTCCCGAACATTCCTTCCGCTTCATTCAATGAGACCCCGATTTGGCCGCTGCTGTATTTCCGGAATATGTCACTTCCGCTTTATTGGCACTCGATGCGTTTGTTGCGGTGTGGACGCGTATAGCGTTAGCTAGTGCATGCGTGGGAGGGAATCGGGTCGAGAGGAAGAGAGAGAACCCGTTTTCGTGGAAAACCAGGCTCTCCCACGCACATCGGTCTAAAACTTACCGTAATTCCCATATACGAGACGACCCAATGTATCAGAAGCGCCTTGATTTCGGGACCCGAAATTTGAAAAAAACTTCATGAAACCACTCTGAGCCATTGAGTAAACCTAATGCAACAAATGCGAAACAATGAGCGCGAAGATAACAAACCCAAGCACTATTTGCGAAGACTTCCATAGCCTGAAGTAGGGTTTTCATTTCCCAGATTTTTAACAATCACGGGATTCCAGGATAAAAAAATTGTCGATCCCGGGAATTTCCTGGGATTACAATGTTTTGCCCAAAAAGAAGGTGAAATGATACAAATTCTTTTCATCTTCAGATTCTTTATTGATTTCTAACCAGATAAATACCTTTCTAACCAGATAAATACATTTCTATTTTAATTCTATCACGTCACAAATGAAAACAAGCGAATTAATTACAATCCATTTATAAGTAATACGTTTAAAATTGAGTAAAAAGGAATAGGGTAAAACATTTAACAGTCCAAAGGATATACGGACATGAAAAACAAGTCTAACGGAACCGAGACTCGAATTTTGTGTGAAATTTAAGTTTTACTCTTGTCCCTCAAAGCCATATAATACTATAGTATTAAAATTACGATATTTTGTTTGTTGTTTTACAATAACTGCAAAAACGTTGAGTTTTGACACTCTGATCACTTAGAGATGAGCGTATATTGTTAATGAATAGGCCAGCTGAGTAGAATACTTTTTCTGCTTCTGCGGATGTGGGAGGGATGCTCAGAAGAGAATCAAACTAACTACATGAAAAAAACCGTGATTTCCCGGGATATACTTTGACTTTCCCGGGAAATAGAAAGTTGGTTTTATCTACAGGATCCCTGGACGATAAGCACTAAAGCTAATTTTTTCAGTTACTCAGGTCTAAGACCCCAAATTTTTTGTAACTGTCCCATACCAGGGCAATAACTATATTCTATAACATTAGTTTAAAAGTCAAAGCAATTGAAAATTAACAGCAATGGAACGAAATTATTAGTATAGGAGATTTATCAAGGAAAAGTGTTTCAGAACCATAATTTTCATGATTTTCTGAAATGATTTGTACGTAAGGCTTCTAATAATTAAAAATGTGACCCAGGTTCGAATTTGACCATGAATTCGAAAAAAATAGTATCCACATATTTGCTAAAGTCGACCTCACTCAACCTCAAATTCAACCTAAAGAAATGTACTGAAAACTCGAGTATTATCTTTCTAAATATGATAAATATAATGGCTAAAGCTGATATATTATCATGAGCAATTAATAATTTTATATTAATTGCTCAAGGTACAAGTAAGCGCAGTTACACACTATAAACATAGTATTTATTTATTCCCGTAATCATTCGCGGAAGAAAACAACGGATTACTCATTCGTTTCCATTAATCATTCGAACCACATTCTATAAAAATTCTTAGAGTTGTTTTTCACGATTAGAATGATATTTCATCCATTTATGCCTGATACGCCGTGTCTCCCCGCTGTTGGGTTGATGACCACAGGGCAAATTGGACAGCGTAATCGATTTACCGACACCTTTATGTAACCTGGTTCCAAGGGTGAGAAGGACGGAGAGACATTCGAAGGGCATGATTGCGTTAAGTGGAGAATTGAGGAGGCGGTGTTAGAGAGAACTGGAGCGAAAATGAGCGGAAGAGGTGAGAAGGAGGTTAGAGGGAAAGAATTTGAGGTATTTTAAGACTGGAAAAATAGTTTGACATGGCAGGAGGATTAGAATGAATCTATTTCAAACACCAAAGAAAATGGAAGATTGTTACTAAAAAGAATGATTCAATTATTAGGAAGTATAATGTGGAATATGGATAACTTTTATGAAGAAAATCTTTCAATATACATGTGTATTATGCAAATATAAACATTAAGGTTACTTAGTAGATGTTTCGTTTAACATAGTTTACATGTTTCACTGGTTTGATTGGCAACTTAAATTATGAGGAAAATCACAATTTAGAGATTTATTGAATGCATGGTGTTAATTATGCTTATTAGAAGTGTTAAGTTATTTAGGGATCATTTTGATTTCATCTTTTGATCCTATGTCACCTTGTCTATGTCTATGAAGTACCCTGCAAGCCCCCTTTTGGCGTGTGGCAGGCGGTACATGCACCATGACTCTATTTCCCTAATCGATTACTTCCGCGTATCGTTCGCGGAAAAAATGAGTTCTTGAATCGATTGGTTCTAGCATCTATTTTCTTGATCTTTCTCGCAGTATCGGAACGGCCTATGTATCATGGTGAACGCATTATATCGGCTACATCATCTCTGAACGTGCTTTCTCTAAATTCATGCCGTAAATTAATCCTTTGTTGAAATCTTCTAACTTCTAAAGATTCCTATCTCGGGTCTTGAAGCATCTGAGTGACGATCGCTTATTTATAGTAGGAATTCTTCACAAAACGTATCGCCTTTCGTTGCACCTTTTCTAATTCTCGAATACAACACTTATCGGCAGGGTCCCATACACTACACGCATACTCAAGGTGAGGTCTGACTAACGCAAAATAACATCGCTCGCGAACTTTTTCGTCGCTCCGACCGAGTCTTCCTTATGTTAAGAATTTATTCACGCTCTTCGTGCATTGAACCCGCGTTTCCTGGCACAAGTGGTGCGGTGGAGTCAATTGCAATAATAAGTTCCCCTTCATTTAAAGATGATCAAAGGCAAAATAACAACTATATAATCGGTATAGAAAGATTCTAAAGATTTCCATAGCAAATTTAGGTAACAAAATCGTATTTTCACGAATTAACGAGTACTTTTGTGTTTATACCCTAATATTAAATTTAATAAACAGACATTTTCCCCCAATCATGGTTGGTCCAGTAAATGATGCTCGGGTGATACTTAAGAATGCGACTCAGTTTCCCATGAACTTAAGGAAAAGCTCATTTGGAAGTTCGCATTTGCTGCGGTTTTAAAAATTGAGAGATTTTCTATTCTTCTATTGCGTAGGATTATATTTGTAGCTTTTAATTAGATCATGCCCGATAAGTTCTCTCATATAAACAAATCTCGCACATGTTTTACATACTTAACAAAATTAAGCGAAAGAGAGATTACGTTTCATATAAAATATTTTGCGAATTTAGGTTGAAAATACCTACATTCAGGGGAGAAATCCAATAAGAAGGGAAGTGAAGACCCCAGGATATAATAAAGCTAAAAAATAAAATAAACGCAATAGAATTGCAATAATTTAAGATATTTAATGTTAATTTGAAAATAAACATTTATTTATGTATATGAGTAATACGAGAGCTAAGGGAAATTACAAACTGTTCCGAATATTTCAATGATATTGCACTAAAATAAAAAGAGTAAAAAGGGAAACTTAAAATCTTTATTTTATGAAAGTCATTTGTCAGAGAGCATCTCTGTTACCATGGTAAAATTGGAGGATAAACATTTTGATGGGAAGAAAAATTGACGCATGCCCTCATTGGTGGCGCCAGAGGGGAGTTTTTCATGATTGTTTGGCTTTCTTTCGTGCGCTGCAAAACTCCAAAGCTTTTCGATGAACCAATACGACCAATACCAGTACGGCATGCCTTCGGATGTCAGTTTCAAAACAGGAGTTGTTCACACTTGGAGATTACAGCGGAATACGGCGTCAGATTAATCGCAATAGGAAAAATGACAGTAATACTCAAAATTAACGATTTTTCCAAAAAGAGGACAGGATAAAAATCTCAAAGGAAGTGCAATCCTATTTTATTATATACAACATTTTATTACAAAAATATTGTAGAAAAACATTTCAAAAAGCAAGGCGACATGTGTCGAAGTAAGAGGGATATCTTGAAAATTAGTTTTGCTCATCTTTTTATTTTTCGTGATGATTCTAAGTTGACTCGGCTGGTTTTATATCTCAAATTATTTTATTCTGTTCTTCTGCACTCTTAAACTTACATCGTTGTGTTACCGACATGTTACTAAACGGTGCTGCCCACGCTAGTTGCTTGTATTCACCTTTCTATTCTACCTCTTTAGGATAAACATGCTACCCTATTATACAAAGTACACCAAAATACCCATCGGCTCTATTCTCTCCAATTACACACATCTTTTACTCATTGGATGCAATTGACAATCCATACGGGACTAAAACTCAATACTATATTTGTTACCCTTTGTGTTTTGCAGATTTTCTTACGCATACTTGTTGTCATAGATATATCTCGATGTAGCTCGATGATCCTCTAATTTATATGCATTTCGTGAACTTTATTTTTTCATTTCTTAGTTGCGATGTAAGTTTCCCCGTTTGCAAGTTTTTGCGAAAAGTGGCGTAGTTGACAAATCCGTACTGGAGCATTAATGATTCTTATTCATGGATGATTTTTATCTACCTCAATTGTACTTCTGTTTTTCGCCTGCAAAAGTCGGTGAGGAAATTTCCATACCATTATACAAAGACAGACTCCGAGTTTTGATTTTTAATACTTTTTAGGCCTCTAAGAATATATTCCTTTAAATTTAACTCTTAAAAGATACTGTCGGGATATTTAGCAAGCTTCCCACATCCTTTTCATGCGGGTGTTTTGACGCAGTAGAATTTTTTGACTCTTCAGAAAAACCTTTCTCCGGTTCAACGAAAAAAAGTTTTTTACATTGAACCGGAGAGAAAACAGGAAAGATAAATATTAAGGTTCGAAGTCATATTATAATCTTGTGTTGGTATCACTTAGCATACAATTATTTAACTAATCTGGAATTCCTCGTTATACTTTCTCTGCTCGTTCCACTCGTCTGGGAATCTTTTAGAGAAACATGTAAATCCATACAGACGCCTTCTCTTCAATCAACAACATAATTTGGTTATAAGGGAAAAACGGAATACGTTTCCCCGAAGATTTTAGCTTTTCGAAGCAAAGGTTAGGGAGGGTGGGAGAAGGAGACGAATGGGAGGGGGTATTGAGAGGAAAGGTAAGATAGAGATAGGTTGGAGTGGTGTGGGAAAGATTCAATTTAGGCGGGGGGAGTTTATAACGGAGCGGGAATCGGGGAAGAGATAGGGCACGGCACCGTGGCCGCTCACGGCGCGGAAATTGATAATTATGCCGCCATTATTCGTGGATAAAGGAATGGTGGCGGTGAAGTTGAGGGGAGCAGGTTTGAGCGAGAGGAAACTAATGAGCCGGAGATAAAACTCTTCCCCCCACTCCGCCCCAATCGCCCCCCCCCCCAAATAACATCCCATCGGTCGGGCGTTTTATGACTCGAAGGCCGTAATGGTGCGTCTTAGGTCGACTTACTTGTCGCCCTGCTTTGTGTCGCCAATTACCGAGGGATGCAGGGAGCGCGCCTAATCTACATCTCAGCCGTAGAATGGGTGATAAAAAGCTGGGTGGACGTGGGAGCGGAGGTGGAGGCAGTCTTCCTCATTTGAGCGGAAAGAGTTCGCCATTAGCAGCGAATCGAAGGGAAAATCGTCCTCAGCGACCTCGTTCACGGGCATTACGGAACACGAGTCTCCGCCGTGACTCTTCATAAAATGTTCTATCTCAATTTTTTCTTCAACGTCGCGCCTTCAATCGATGTCTCCAGAAAGTTCCCTTTCGCTCGGGCGTCCTCACGCCGATCTTGATTGCTACCGCTGGAAAATTTCGGGAAAAATTACGATCGACGTTTTCCTCGAAAGGAAACTGAAGGTAATGAGAAAATGTGACAAATTTATGTCCGTTGGTTAAGAAGTCGCAATTGCGGATTACGGTGAATAAAAATCCAAAATCTTTATCTTTGAGACAAATCCTTTCAAAGATTTGTGTTCGTGTTCCTCGGCATTTCGTTTCACGTAAGCAATGGTTAAATCATTAATAATGAGAGATAATTAATGATAATAATAGTAATAATAATATTAAATGCAATTCGCCCTTCTGCATGCATACATTCTTCTTTCGCATAGAAAATAGTATAAATAGACCTCCTTCTATTTAAATGAGGCATAAGTAAATTTATCAGAGAATGAAACACTCAATACTGCATAAACGAACTAATCTTCCAATGAATGAAGTCAAGCTTCGTAAGAAGAACTGCCATGTGGTTATGACCTCTTCATTAAACCAATAATTTTAATCCAATTACTTGAACTGTAAATAATTATGAATGAAATACTACTACAATCTGCAAAATATTCTAATTTTATCATCATCTTAGATGATATTCGGTCGCTCTTGGTTGTTTCAGTCAGAAGAAAATCAGCATCATAGAAATTTCAGCAATATTGCTCTTGTGTTTGCGGTTATATTAGCTTTCTCATTTGCACCAAAGGCTGAATCTTTACTATCACATAAAAACGCTATAATGCAGAACTAAATATAATTTCGCAATTTTGTCGCTTTCGCGGATTGTATTGCCTTCATCCGCCTGTCTTTCTCTGCAATTAATTGGGAATTAAAAAGGGTTTACTAAATAATAATCGAAATACTCTTATATGGATGTGAAATTTCTTGTGAGAACTATATCCGTAATATAAATAATTAATTATGAAATTAATATTGTTAGGTTTATAACGGGCAATTTAATAATCATGTAATTTTCGTAATTACTAACAAGTTATTATAATTATATTATTAGGTGTTTTTCCATATACCTATGTGATTTTATAGATATATATAGAAACTTAAGATAATATCAGGGCAGATAGAAGCGGGCCTTTAGAGCCTGCATTGCAGGTGGGCGCCATTCTTGGGGACACCGAATTTTTTCTTTCAATATACATTTATCACCCCTATGACAGTGTATGGAGTGGAAATTTCGGGTCTCCAGGCAGGTGAAGTCCACCGTTACTGTGACCAAAAGTAAAACTAAAATACTAAAACTCAACTATCGAACTAATGCAAACATGTAAACAGCTACACCAGAAAATAATGATCTGTTAATATTCTTATGCATACAATCAAGGCCGCGTCTGGGCTATCTGCCGCCCACGTGCAAACATAATTTGCCTCCCCTAAGAATTAAATACAAAAACCATGCATTTCTTGATTTTCAGGTAAAAATGGTTTTGAAAGGCTTTGAAAAACCAGTGTTTTAAGACTTCCTTCCCCACCTTACATTGATCACAAAACATCGGCAGCAGCAAAAGACACCGGAGGTCTCAATTAAACACGAAAAGCTATTTTCAGATTAAGAAAGACTCCATTCAAAACTCTAGCTAAGATATATTCCAAAACCAGAAGAGGACGATTCCTTGTGCCTGAAAATCTTTTATCGATTCCAATTCTTCGATTAAATCCACTGCTCAAATATTCCTTTCTCGTCTTGAGTTATAGTTGAGTAATTCTTTCCTCAAAATGTTTACCAATCTTTAATTTCACCAACAAAAAATGTCGTTGTAATAATAATAATGATGGTTGGCTACGCTTCTGTTGCCTTCCTTTAGTTGCCGCCGCCCGGGTGCGTTGGCCCCTTGCACCTATGGGAAGGTGCGGCTCTGCATGCAAAGTACTACTTCGTAAGAAAAAGTTATCAGCTGAGAGAATGTCGCTGCGGTTTCGGGGTAATAAGCATAGAACCATTCTTCATAATTTTTTTCACTCGCTGAAAGAACGGAATCATGAATAAGACTCTGTATCCACTACCATCTTACTTCAACTTCGAATTTTAATATCATCATAATAATTACGTCGATACCTTGGATGCAGCATTTCGACCCGCTTATTCCCTTCCGAGTCTTTTACGCCGTTGCCATTCATCCGCCGATTTCTTTCCCTTTCACAAAACAGTCGTTGGCATTTGGAAGGAAAGCGGGATGAAGAGAGTGTAATGGTGTTGTTATGGGAGATTGTGTTGAGGAGAGAGGAGAAGCCGTCCTTTTTTTATGCGGCCGGGAAAAGTGGGAAAGGTTGGTTCGGGATCTGGGATTGGATGGGGGGTGTGGGGAGCACAAAGAGTACTCAGGGGACATAAAGGGATTGGCTGACAGATGTCATCGGTGGTCGTGTGTTTGTGCAGAGGGGACGGGAGAGCATCGCATCCGATAGAGGGCGCAGATAAACCCCTTGGAAAAGTTGAAAGAGAGCGTTTAGGGAATTTTTATGGCGTGTGACGGGGGCGTTGAAGGAGGGCTTTGTGCGTGCATGCGCTTCATTAGGTGCCTCTTGACGCGGCGACGGAAAAAAACGAAAATAGTGGAGCGATAAATAATACGTTTTGGTTCGTACCATATTCTTCTTGCGATCGTTCATCGCCTTTTTCGCTCCCACAGTTTTTTACGCCTTCACTCTTTCCTCCCGTCGCCCTCATCTCTTCACACTTAAGCCCTTGTCGGTGTTGTCGCAGCATTTCTGCTCATAGTGTCCGCAGATTGTTTCGGATATGACTAGGGTTTCCTCCAAATCTGCGCCCCTGCGAGGTCGTCCGATAGATAATTTTTAAGTGCGGTCCAACGATTTTATGAGGCGCACAGAAAGTTCAACCCTTTGTAACTCCCGCTGAGTTACAATAGCTGTGGTAAAATGCCTTCTATTGTCAGTTAATTTGATTATATTTACTTAAATTTCCTGTCATTATATATCATGATTACTTCAAAGTAACGCTATGGCTATTTGAATTCACCTAATCATTATTTCTAAGGAACTTTTAATTTCTTGCTAACCTACGATATTGTAGGTATTCGATTTGACAAAAAATTGGCTTGTAATGGATAAAAATTCTTCAAGATTCCGTTGGCTACATTTACCTTATCTTCTTCCCATTGCTCCCATTTCCCTTTGGGTAGGCTGACGTTAACGGTACAGAATAGAATGGAACAGTTTTTTATACATAAAACTTGCAGCACTAACAGAACTAAGGAAAAATCTGTTTGCAAGTTGGTACCCCGTCTGTTGCTGCTTGTTTAAAGCTTATGATATATTACAACCCACTTTAATACTGAATATCTCACATTTTAAAGTTAGAAGTATGAAATGTACATATCATAATACATAAAAGTAGCATTATACGTAAACAATAGTGCAATACATAGAAGTAGCATTAGGCAGAAATAGCATTATACTTTTAATGGAAAATATACATAGCATAATGATTACCATCTATGCAGAACCACAATCATATTATATATTTATACCAACTTCTTCAAAGCATTCTCCTATTGAATAATAACACATACGTATATATTACATAATTATGGTGATAAAAGGTAAAAAAGAATATTCCCGAAGAGGTAGGCATCGAATTCACATTTTCTTATATATTCGGAGTTGTTTCAGTTTCCTCATAAATTAATTAATCGATTTGCTAAAACGTTTTAGGTAACGTAGCATTGTCAGAACAATTCTGATTGCTTCTCGACGGACTAAAACTTCATAGTTAATATGGTCGTTAATTTGGCGCTTATTTCTGATTTTGATTTATGCATCAAGATCCATCGGTGACGTATGGCAGGGGTGTAACCACACCTTACCTAACCCACCCTATTGGCTTCTCTGATATTCTGCGGAAAGAATAACCATAAGTAACTGTCTATTTTAGTGGTTAATTTTTTCTAACGCTATATCGATCCCTCTCGGAGATCGCGCTCGTTTTTCTACTGGAACAACGATTTCTTCTACTGGGTCTTAAAATTCTGATCCGAGTTTTTCTGAATGAATTGCTTTAAAGTTTCCGTCAGTAATTTGATTACTGTTATCCGAGTAGAACGCAGAAAGGAACGAATTGGTATTGATATTTGCCTGTACGATCTTCACATTTTAACCAAGACGTTAAGGGAATTTTTCGTATACCATTAAAAAGTACTTTTGTTGCGAAGCGGGTCGAATGATATTTTTCATCGATAATTTTCAAAAGTCCCTCAACAGTAATTGACTAGGTAAGACATAAGATATAGGTAAGACGAAATATACGAAATATATGCATGTAGTTTAAAGACGAATGTTAACTTCTTGGAAATAATTCAGAGTACATTTTCCATGTTTATAAAATTCGTATTTTTTGTTAGAGACCGATCTAATAATTATGACTTTTTGATAGGAAGCTGTCGAGTACGCGTACTTTCGACCGCCATCATTATTAAGGTTCGGGGCTTTAGCTTGGTCATTAAAAAAATTATTTGGCAGGTCCTTTATTTTAGCCCCTGATAATTGATCTCTCCCTCAATTTCACGGGAGGTTCTTCTCTCCCCTCCTCTTTTTCTTTATCTCAACATCCCTCTGCGTGCACTTCTCTCAATAGCCCTTCCCCTTGGTTTCCTCATCTTAATTACTTGATCTTTGTTTCAGTCTCTCAGCACATTTTCTCCCAACTCAAAATTTAATTTACCCTCTGTTTATAATCGCGTATTTGCGTTACCGGCAAATAATAGCGAGTGATTTACAAACTTTAATAGCACCAATTTCCTTCTGCTGGTACGACGAAAGTTTAATTGTGATGAAGAATTGGCCGCGGTGGCGGAGTGGCTAAGGTCACGGGTCCAAGTCCCGGCTAGCCAGATTTTTCTGGTTAGGGAATGGTCGTGTGTGTCCGTCGTTAATTATGAAGCCCACATCTGTAATGGTCCAGTAAATGTATGTTTGTGGGGGCATTGGGATATAAATAAAATTTAAAAAATAAATAAATAGAAACTGACATGACAAAATTTGGACAAGACTGGGACTCGAACCCGGATCTTCCACTTTCCGGATGGCTGCTGTAGAAATTTGAGTTATCGAGCCAGAACAATCACTAATCAACGAACGGAATCTCTTATTGTTCAGGCACTATGGCTGAACTGGCTAGAGCAGTCACCCGAAAAGTAAAAGAACCGGGTTCGAGTCCCGGTCCTATCAGACTTTTTTCATGTCTATTTCTCCTTGGAGATATTGGGTACACACCTCATCGTTCTAAGCTACTTTCCCTTGCGTACTGAAGAGAGTATTGAGAAACATAAGTCAATTTAAAGTACGATGAAGGGTGACCTTGATTAAATGAGATGGATGTTAAAATCCTAGTTGCGGTTCTCTTCTGCAGATATCTGTGTGAAGCTCCTTTGATATTAATGGAAACAAAACTTCTCTTACACCTCCACAGCAGATTTAGTTTGGCGACATGTTTCGCTAGAGACTTAGTGACAAAGATTTGATTTATTTGAAATATTCTTTGAATATTTATAACTTAAAAAGGGGAAAAGAGAGGGGGAAGGTAGAGTGAAGGGAAGTGGTCCAGAAGTTTTATTTCCATAATTAACGCCTTCGTATATTGAGTTATCCTTCATTATTCTTTACTTTTTGTTCCTGATTATTTCATGTGAATGCTAAACACCATCGAAGTTTAATTATTTTCACCACACTTTAAAAGCAATTAAGCGAAATAAATTTTTAAAAGAACCGCACCAGGAAATTAAAATATTTAATATGATTCATAAATTCCGCCAATGAAAAAGATTAGTTTAATATTGAATGATTAATATTGTAGGGAGGGATCCAGTGGTGGAATACAGCTGTTTCACACCTGTATGTGTGAACAGCTCCTAAGAATTTCTCGAGTTCTCTGACCGGTTCCTGAATCTATCTGATAGAATGGTAGTCGAACGATATGTCATGAAATGCAGCAATCCACTCATTACATCAAGAATATTATTTCAGATCCGGATCAAAGTTTCGTAAACAAGTTTTTGTATATAAGTTTATATACATACTTAAGCGTGTAGTGCGTGGTTGTGGACTCCGCATCGATAAGAACCTACTCCTAAATGCTTTGTATCCTATCACAAGACGAATTTAGAAAATTGTTAGAAAAAAGGGCTATGCATAGTGATGACTAGTAAAAGGTAAAACTTCGCAATCGAATTTTAACTCAAAGTACTCTACAGATTCTATTTTCTATTATTATTATTATTATACTAGGCAAAATGCTGATACTATTATGTCATCGATCGCAAATGCCCCTCATCACCAATGGTTCACTGGAGAGAGAAACTATTTTATCCACGAAGACGAAAAACTTAGTTCTCAATATTTTTATCACTGTTATTAGTGAAATAATCAACTTGGAAATGATTAGGTCGGATTGGGTTAATTGAGTTTAGGGGTTTTTTCTTTTTAATTCATTAAAGCCATTTCTCACTATCGTTCAAACGCTATTGTAAAATCTCTTTGGAACAATTTCAATGTCTTAAACTCTACCAGTATCATAAGAAAAAGGAGGTTGGAACACGGCTGTTTATGAATTAGAGGTTTAAAAACACTCCGTAAGCCGTCTTTCGGCAAGCGGAACTCGCGCTCAGAGACAAACGGGCATCTCCTTTGTGGAGACCCCCTGAGGATGGTGGCTTTGTCTTCGAAATGATCATTGGGCCTTCCCAGAAATCGGTAATCCGGAGCTTCCCGTTTGTCTCTGAGCGCGAGTTCCGCTTGCTGAAAGACGGCTTACGGAATGTATTTAAACCTCTAATCTACTAGTATCATTTCGATCATCTGCAGGTTGCCGTAGTTAGTCCATCATATGAATATCGTTTTGGTCAGTAACTTTGTACGAGTAAAACCGAGTTTTTACAAAGTTATTGACTTGTCTTCCAGAGTTGGTTGGTGGCCAAAGTACCACCGGACCCTCATCTCGATACGCCGCTATCTAGTTTGCCCCGCAAACACTTACCACCCCGGAAATAAAGAAGGTGTCGAATTACGCCTGTTTATCCTCAAACAGAAGCGCAACGAAAACCTAATTTGGTGTGTAGAGGTCATTTAAGGAACCGCTCCGGGAGGTCTGGGAAAGGCGGGGTCACAGGAAGGCAGAAGCAGTTAGAGGTGCTGCGGGCTAGTAAAGGCCATTGAAAATGCCGCATCGCTCGGGGAGTTTAGGAAGAGGGTGTGGCGGAGGATGGGGTGAAAAGGGGGGGAGCGTGGCTGGAATCTTGGGGAAGAGCACGAACAGCTCATTCCTTCCTTTTCTTCAACATCTCGGCGATAATTGGCGCGCGATTCATGCCCCTGCTTATCCCCTCCTCTCGTTACCCTCGATTGCTCTCATTCACTCATCCAAGTCGAATCTTTTAGACGAACATAAGTTAAACGAAGAGGAGATTCTGCTCTTGGGAACACTTTTGAATCAGACTCGATAAGGGTTATAAAAGGCAATGAAAATAAATTCGAAGTCATATACAACAAATAAACTATTAACTGTATTTCAAACGGAAGTAGCTGCAAAAGGGAGGTGAGTGAAACTCCAGTTTTATATATTTATGTACTCGTGGGTCATTCGTAATTTGGCAAATGAATCAATAGTATGTAATTGAATAACTAAAGTGTGAAACATATATTTATGTATAAATATATGTAGAATTCTATTTTAAAAGTCAAAGGATAATGTGCGACTTACTAGTAATTCTACAAGGGTATATTATTTCCTACAGTGTGTATTAGTGGAAGTAAGTAATTACTTCCACCTTAGCGTATACCTTGGAAATGAACCGCAGGATTATACATGCTAATTTCTGTATTTATTCCAGGTGGAATTGAAAATTAGTCGTCTCATCTTATATTTATCTCGTTCCTAACTAATTGAACATTTTAAGAGTTAACGACCGTCTACAAGATCAGCAACAGATACACAAATAAATTAAAAACTAAAATAAAATACAAATACTGAATCATACCAATAACAACATAAAATATTTAATTAAAATATCATTATCTTAAATGATATACGAATATAGGAATATAAGGATATTAATTTGAATAATTATTGGAGGATTCGAATCAGGAATCAGAAAACAAAGAAGATGCTGAATGATGGCGCTGAATCGAATATTAAGCTGAATAGCGAGAACGTGATTTGTAGAAAAACAGCAGGAGCGTTGAGTGTTAAAGATGGGAGTCTAATTTTCAAATTTGGATCTTTTGTGCTCAATCAGAGTCGCGCGGAGTTGCGGTGAGGTTAACTTGAATCAGGTTTTCAGAGCCGGGTACTCAATCATTCAATTTCCTTTTACATTACTGGTTGTTCCTGCAATGACATTGGTTGTAGACGGGAGGGGTGAGAGAGTGTGTCTCTTCCCTCCAGAACACAAAGGACTTGAAAAGGGGAGTGACATTTAGAGAAGCAAAGAGGTGACTAGGGATATAATGGACACGTGGAGCGGGGTGTTTTATGGGAGTTGGTATCTGTTAGAGGAATAGGAGGGGAGTGGCATCTCGCGAATGGCATCCTCTCGACGACAGGTACGAATTTAGAAAATAAAAAAACTCCTATTTCCAGATTCCTGTCACTTTATCGGGTATCAGCCGGTTTTTCGTTGGTGTTTTAAGTTTTTATTTCATGGACCTCGTCTATAATACGTAAACTACAAGCAAGTACTCGTAGCAATTCATAAATGGAATGGTATAAGGTAATCATTCGTAATTCCACATTAAGGTCATAGACAGTATACAAACTCACAAGGAAAAGGGTTTAAGTGACTTAAAGCTTGCACCTAGGAAAATTCCGAAGGAGATACGGACATTAAGAAAGTCTGACGGAACTGGGACTCGAACCTGGGTCTCCCAATTGCCGGTTGTACAAACTATCTCAAACGGCACGTAGAAATGTTCTTGTGGGATAGCTGAGTGGATAGAGCAACTAACCGGAAATTGGGTTACCAGGGTTCAAGTCCCGGTTCCGTCAGACTTTTTTCATGCCCGTTTCTCCTTGGGATTGTGTAATCCCTTTAAGACTAAGGATGGTTTGAAAATCCATAAGATGATCTATGAGATAATTTTTGGAGTTGCAACCTTAAAGTCACATGCTTTATTTTTGTTAGCTTCATTCTCATCACGTATGGGGTCGGATGAATATTTTTGATGATTTGTGTTGATGATTCAGAATCACTCACACCTCGATAGCTTTCATATTATAACAAACGTGAACAAGTCTGAAACATAAGGGAATGAAAGATACGTTTTCGTCCATCCCGTACCATAGATAAACGAAACGTCCAATTAATGAAGTTATAGATGAAGAAATTAAAGAGAAAAAGCCTGCTATAGCCGGGAATCGAACCCGGATCTTTCATTTTCCTTCAATCTATTCTTCGATATCTTAGGCTTCGATGGCCCTCGGTGTACTCCGGAGGATTCATCTGAGATCGCACCACTCCT
Source organism: Ladona fulva (assembly GCA_000376725.2). Classification (NCBI taxonomy): domain Eukaryota; kingdom Metazoa; phylum Arthropoda; class Insecta; order Odonata; family Libellulidae; genus Ladona; species Ladona fulva. The sequence goes on from KZ308277.1 coordinate 552,221, forward strand.
GCGCACACGCGCAACATCGGAAAGCAAGCACCCGGAGAGCGGGAGATCCGGGTTCGACTCCCGGCAGACTTTTTCCCTTTAATTTCTTCATCTAAAATCAAAAATGTGAGCCATGAGTTTTTTATCGCTTATTTAATCAAAGTAAAGTAATAGGAATCAGGAGAGCCTAAGAGAATTTAAAACAGCTATCAAGTTGCGGTTATAAGAATCTTGGAATGAGAGACCCAAACAAGGGCTATGATCACTCTTCTCCGTAAGATTTTCCATTCCGCTCGTATGTCATCTAATTTGGAACGCTCTTCGCCGCTGCAGATAGCCCCGTTTAGTTGGCCATAAGCAGAGTCTCGATGGGACACCCTTGGGACATCCGATCCTTCGCGGTCCCGCTCCACAGCGGCGAGGGAGTAAATGGTGCCGGGGGTGGGTATTAGGGGAGGGAGGGATTAAGCCCATACCCTAGGGAATCGGGAAATGTCAGGCAGATTGGAGGCCAATTAGGGCTCTATCTACGGCGATTATCCACCGTTCCTGCGACAGCCCCCTTGAGAAAAGGAGATTTAGCGAAAGAGGAAAGGGACCAGATTGCCCCATGTCTCAGATTACGTAAAAAGTTTCATTATCGTTAACATACTTCGCTTGCCTCGCGATGGTTTCTCAAGTGAATATCGCTACCAATCAGAAAAGACGTTCTTCTGAAGGCGATAACGGAGATGAATCTGAGGTTCCTTGATTCTTATTACGAAAAACTTGGACATATTCCCTATGAGAGAAGATTTTTATGTCCTTGGATCTCTCCAAAAAGCGGATGTAATGGAAGTTTATGGATGACTAATGACCTTATCAGTGGCATTGGTGAAGGGGCGGCACCCTACCTTCTTGATGGCTTTGAAGTAGGTACTGGCAATTCTCCCAGGATATCTCGCGGAACTTGCATTAAAATGCGATTAACCTGATTTTTCTGCGATCACTCTTCATTTAGATCATTCATCACAACGCTGTGGTATTTTAAAAGTCAACTTGAGATAACTTTATAAGGAAACTGTTATAAAACCCGCCCTTGGCAAGTTTCTAAATGAAGTTTTTATTAGTGGGCGAGCATCATAGCTACAGTGGCTAAAAATATTAACAACGAAAAGCAATCACCGTAATCTGTAAAGTAAGCGATGAAGACAAGAGGAAATTTAATCGGACACACACTAAAGTACGCAGAGTCGCGCCGTCCTGTGGGTGCAAGGGGTGCATCGCACCCTGGCAGCGGCATCTAAAGGGCGGCAACAGAAGCATCGCAAACCATTACTATCATTAAAACAACATTATTTGTTCCTTTTTGTGTGACACACGATTTATCTAGGAAATATTGTGATGTGAAATTAATGATTGGGGAACATTCGGAAGAAAGAATTACGTATAACTGAAGACGAGAAAGAAATATTTGTGCAGTGGATTTAATAGAAAAATTGGAATCGATAAAAGATTTTTTGGCACCAAGAATAAATCCTCTTCCGGTTTTGCAATATATATTTATTAGAGATTTAAACGAAGTCTTTCCTAATTTGCTTATAGCGTTGGGAATTTAACATATAGTTTGCTGCTGCGGAATGATTATCCTCGACATTCATATTGCTCAAGAAAGGTTTGAGTTCATCAATGAACCGAAAAAGGCTAAAAAATATGGTGTAAGAAAAAGAAGGTTGGAAGGAATCAGATTCTCTTAAGATATCCGAATTTGGATGATAATTATACCCAAAAGTATCTCCCTCTGTTAACTTATAATGACAATTTCTTATGTCAGCATGCGGAATATGCATAATAATCGTTACGGATGTTTTGTGACCAATGTTCACTGGATACGAAGTTATAAAACTGGTTTTTCAAAGTCTTACGAAGTAATTTTTGCCTGCAAATCGGGAAATGAATGAATGTGGTATTTAATTTTAAGGGGCGACAAAATATTTTCGCAACCGGGAGGCAGATAGGCTCAGAGTGTAACTAATATGAATTTGACGTTGATAGATTCAATACTATATATTAGCATCCTGTCATAAATCAGCAGTGCCTCAAATTATAGTTATTGCTTCAATGGATCTTAGTATTGTTTGCGATTCTGTTTAAGAGTATTTTTTCATAAAGATATCCAACTTTGATCTGTGTGACCGTTCCAAATCGAATCTGAAACTTCGAGCTGATGTTTCATCGCTTCGGGTGTCCGTTCGTATATTTAAAACAAAAACAAAACGAATTGGTTGATTCCGATGGAAAAACCCTAAATGAATCAAAATCAAGGTTAAGAGACTTTAGCCAACTTTTTTTTTCCTGCTGATGCAAAAGGACCCATGTTGTTTACAGTGCGAACTTTTACCTCAATAGTTAAAGAAAACAAAGAAGATGCTGAATGATGGCGCTGAATCGAATATTAAGCTGAATAGCGAGAACGTGATTTGTAGAAAAACAGCAGGAGCGTTGAGTGTTAAAGATGGGAGTCTAATTTTCAAATTTGGATCTTTTGTGCTCAATCAGAGTCGCGCGGAGTTGCGGTGAGGTTAACTTGAATCAGGTTTTCAGAGCCGGGTACTCAATCATTCAATTTCCTTTTACATTACTGGTTGTTCCTGCAATGACATTGGTTGTAGACGGGAGGGGTGAGAGAGTGTGTCTCTTCCCTCCAGAACACAAAGGACTTGAAAAGGGGAGTGACATTTAGAGAAGCAAAGAGGTGACTAGGGATATAATGGACACGTGGAGCGGGGTGTTTTATGGGAGTTGGTATCTGTTAGAGGAATAGGAGAATGGGAAGAAAGGAGGGGATTGGCATCTCGCGAATGGCATCCTCTCGACGACAGGTACGAATTTAGAAAATAAAAAAACTCCTATTTCCAGATTCCTGTCACTTTATCGGGTATCAGCCGGTTTTTCGTTGGTGTTTTAAGTTTTTATTTCATGGACCTCGTCTATAATACGTAAACTACAAGCAAGTACTCGTAGCAATTCATAAATGGAATGGTATAAGGTAATCATTCGTAATTCCACATTAAGGTCATAGACAGTATACAAACTCACAAGGAAAAGGGTTTAAGTGACTTAAAGCTTGCACCTAGGAAAATTCCGAAGGAGATACGGACATTAAGAAAGTCTGACGGAACTGGGACTCGAACCTGGGTCTCCCAATTGCCGGTTGTACAAACTATCTCAAACGGCACGTAGAAATGTTCTTGTGGGATAGCTGAATGGATAGAGCAACTAACCGGAAATTGGGTTACCAGGGTTCAAGTCCCGGTTCCGTCAGACNCCCTTAAATTACCACGAAAAAAAATAAAATTACCCTTTGCTATGTCTATCCATAAGGTGTAGGAACAAACTGAAATTGCTCATTCATGGGTAGAAAACACTTTAAGAGGAAAATACCTGCATGATTACAAAAAGTTATATGTAAAAAGATTTATAGGATAGAAGTATATTGGAATGATGCAAAAATATAATAAAAATTATAAAGTAAAAAATTACTGCTTCGTTAGAGTTTTCCACGCTGTAGTTTGATCTTACAACTTCAAGGCGTCTCATCATTTCTGTAACAAATGCCGATGTAACTAATGTATCCCCATCATTTAATAGCTATTATAACCTTTAGAAGGTATCTAGTGGTATCAAAGAATTCAATTTACCTGTAAACAAAGGTCGATTTGGGAGGACTTTCTCTGTTCTTAAACCGGTATGTTATGTACTTGGCGCAATTTGTATATCATTATCCTCACAGGACATAGAAAGGTACTTTATGGAAGTTACCTCCACTATACAACAGTTTTAGAGAATAAATGTTCTTTGTTAAATTCCACACAAAGTGGACTGCTAGGAAAACGTTTGTTTGACGTTACGTTTGACGACTATAATGATGACGTTTCGCCGGAGCGACGTCATCATTATAGGCCGCCTCATATCTACTCCCCCAATGCATTAAGGAAAAATCGTCCTCGCTTATTTCTTCTAAATCATTTAATTATAATATTGACTTGAGTACAACGGATAATATTTTAGCGAAACGACTATTAGATCATATAAATTTTCTCAGCCCCATGCTTCAAAAAGGAATAAGATTTAGCTTATCCATGGTTTGCCACCTTGCGATTTCTGAGGGAAGGGTCAACACCCACGCTAAAATGGGTTCCATAGGGTAAAAGACACCGGTGGCGTCACAAAAGTGCTTCGTACACGGATAAAGATTTTCATTGCAAGGCCCGGAACCTGAATGCAATTCTACGAGAATGCTGCCGTAGCAGAAGGGTTAAGGAGCTAACTATTACATATTTCATTATTTTCCGCTCAATTACGTTAAAGACATAGGTATATAACTATCAGGACCCTCCCTTAAGCCGTTTCTAAATATTGGAGTAACATTTGCTATTTTCCAATCTTTCGGGAACTTGCCTTCGCTCATAGACTGTTCAAATATTACTTTAAGAAAGGGAGCTACGCTTTCTTCTATTTCCTGGAATACCGAAGTTGGTTTGTGTTCAGGACCAGGAGCTTTATTAGGTTTAATTCGTTGCAAAAGCTTAGTTATACCGTCATCACCGAAGATGATTTTCGACCCAGCTAAAAGCCCGTCAACTTCCGATAGGTTACTTAATATATTATTGCATGTAAATACGCTACGAAAAAAAATCATTTAAAATGTTTGCTTTACCCTTGGTTTTCGTTAATTATGTCCCCGCTAATTTATAATGAGCCTAACATTTATTCTTTACCTTTGACCTCACGCACGTATGAACGGAAGACTTTAGTGTCCTCATCTATGTATTTACATAAGATCATCTTTTTAAGTTGGTAACTTGATCAGTGTCGATATCGTTAGAATGCCTTTTATAGGCTTTTAATTTCGAATGAAAACGCCTCTGTTTCTTTAGTTTTCTCTAGTTTCCTCTTTTCTAGTTTCTTTATTATACCACCTACGATAATTATTTCGTTTAGGATATTTTAATGGTAAAAAGGTCACGCTACATCTACAATAATACCCCGAAAGCCACTGTGAATACTCCCTGGGTTTTAGCTATTCCTTCCGCTTTTTGTTATCGTGTACCGTTCGTGGGAAGACTGAGTAATTCAAAACGTCTTCCCTAGTGTCTATTTGTCTAATTTGACGCTCGTTGTGGGTTCAGCCGAATTATCAGGGGGATCGCATAATACCGATTACATATTCCCCGAATGTACCTTCTCTGAATTTATCAATCGATCGCAGCCTCGCACCTAACCTCCTTTCTTTCGAGCATTCACAACCTGTATGGTAAAAAAATAGATACCGTCCTCATTCCCCCTGTACTGTATAAGTACTGAGACTTAAAGGGCTAATTGCCTATCCTATTGCCTAATCCTAAAAAAGTTGACCCCGACGTGATTTGAACACGCAACCTTCTGATCTGGAGTCAGACGCGTTACCGTTACGCCACGGAGTCACTGATGTAGTTTTTGTCTGTAGCAGGTCTTAAGCAAACCATATGTCTCTTTCGAAACTTCTCCTACTATGTGAATAATGTTGAGCAAAGTATGCCATACTACATTGTATAATTGGATAACACCTATTTTCAGAACATGTATTATTTTCACCATAATGGTCAGATGTTAGAAGAAGGATAAGAAGCCTCACTTACCTAAACAGAAAAGACCATATATATATAAAATAGAACAACCCCCTCAAAGGACTAACACTGCAAAATTAGCCTTCCTTTATCGAGCTATAGATCAATGGGACACTCTTATTGTAGATATTTTTGACCCATTTCTTCCACGAGTGCGTACCTTCAAGGCGAAGTTAAATAAATTGCATTAATTGTTAACTAAATTCTGTTAGCTTTGGCTGACTTTCTGTGAATCGTGATGACGTATAAATGATTTTGAATCGTTAAGATGTTTTTTTTATGAATGTGATAACATTTGTAAGGGTTGGATTATATGTGTATTGACTTCTGTCAGAGGTTTTTCGAGGGGTTTCCCTACCTCCTTGGGCAAATACCACACAGAAATTGTGTTCTCCCCTCAACTTATACTGTCTGATCAGAATGAGGACAAATTATCTATTACTTGACTATGCACGACTGTATGTATGTATGTAATGTATAACCACTGCCACCAGATTTTTAATGTACTTGTAGTGTTTCTGTGATGATAATAATATGCTGATGCCTATTTATTCCTATGATGAAACCGTGCTTTTCAGTAGCTTTACCGCATCTTTTTCGAAATGTTTGCCCCAGTTTATTTGTAAGAGTAATTCCGAGATATTGAACTGGTTCCACTACATTTATATTAATTCCAATAATTCTGTACTATTGGTTCTGCATTTGTTTCCTTTCCAAGAGTTGAGTATTAATCTATAAATATCACTCTCTGGTTAATAGGAATCAATTAGAAAGAAAATGAAGAACTTTATTTACTTATTCTAAATTATTGTAACCAATACCTTATGAAGTGTAATAGTCGAGATGGTAAAATATATAGCAATGAAGATATTCCAAAGCTACTTCCTACCTCTATGAATCTGGTTCCTTATGACTTTCCTGTGATTTTTTCCATCTCTCTCAGCACGTCTTTAGTTTAGAACAACTGTAAGCTTAGAAAAAATGTTTTATTTATTTCCGTAAAAAAATTTCTTAATTTACCATTTAGGTAAAAGGGCGAAAGATTGCTTAGGAAAGTAAGCGCAAAGGAAATTCGGCCCTCTTTTTGCAGCTACGAATTGAACCTGGCAAAAAATGAAATGAAGGTTGCATTCCCGTCCACGGATGTTATTTATTTAGAAAACACGACGCGAAACTTTGATAGCGGTGTTGGCGGCAATATCTTTCATTGTGAGGTAGGATTTTTATCTTTTTAGTTTACTTCGAAATCCAAGCTGATAGATTATGGATGCAAAGGGAACACTTCGTAGTCGTGGTTTCTCTGAACTTATTTATTAAATTTATCCTTAGCGTTAATCTTCCTTTTTCTAATGATTCCCATCCCGCGTTCTTGAGCATCTCAGTAACGCTTACTGATTTATCATAGCAATTCTTCACGAAACGTATCGCCTTTCGTTGCACCTTTTCTATTTCTCGAATACAGCACTTGTCGGCTGGGTCCCATATACTACATGCATACTCAAGGTGAGGCCTGACTAACGCGAAGTAACAACGCTCGCGGACTTTTTCTTCGCTTCTTCCGACTATTCTCTTAACAAAACCGAGTTTCTTAAAAGCCTTTCCACATATGTTATGGATGTGGGCACTCCATGATAAGTTATTAGTAAGGGTCACTCCTAGATATTTCACCGATTCTTCCGTTATTAAGTTTTTCCCTTGGAGGCTATACGAGTAATCTTTAGTTATCGATTTTCTTTCAAAGAAGTTAATTACTGAACATTTATCTACATTTAGCTCCAATTGCCAATCATCGCACCATTTTGCAATTTTATTTAAGTCATTCGAAAGGATCAATCTATCCTCTTCTCTCTCAATCTCTCTGTAAATTACCGTATCGTCCGCAAATATCCTAACTTTACTATCGATTATTTTGCTAAGATCGTTGATATATATTAAAAACAGTATCGGCCCGATTACGCTTCCCTGCGGGACGCCTGAGGTTACCTTAACTAGGTTGGAGCTAATTCCATCAAGTACTACGCGTTGCTCTCTGTCGGAGAGGAAGTCTTTTATCCACTCTATTACTTCTGCATTGATGCCCGCAAGTTTTAATTTGTACAATAATTTTTGATGGGGGACCTTGTCGAATGCTTTCCGAAAATCTAAAAATATCGCATCGACTTGCTTTTTATTTTCCGCAGATTTCAGGACATCGTGGACTAATAATGCCAGCTGAGTCTCGCATGATCGAGTCTTACGAAAACCATGTTGGTGCCTAGCTATAAAATTGGACGTTTCGAGAAAACTCATTAGGGAACTAGCAATTATATGTTCCATTATTTTACCGCTCAGTGATGTTAAGGAGATAGGCCTGTAATTCGCTGGATCCTCCTTTAAGCCGCTTTTAAATATAGGAGTGACATTCGCAATTTTCCAATCTTTCGGGACCTTACCTTCGCTCATAGATTTATCGAATATGATTTTAAGAAAAGGTGCCGCGCTCTCTGCTACTTCCTTGAATACTCGAGCTGGTATATTTTCGGGGCCATAAATACTATCTAGGAGACAAAGAAAACTATTGCAAGCTCGAAAAGATATAGCATTCCTTATGTTCCGTTTATAATTCCCCTACTTTACCATGTAGTCTAAAATTTGGCGAGATTTTTATCACCTTATTTGTGTTAACCAGTAACTACTGTTAACCCTAAGCTTAGCAATAAATTCCTTGAAATTTCGTCTGTGAATATAATAACAGAATTTCGCAAGCGTTTCGAGTAACAACGCATCCTAACAGAAAACACTAAAAAGAAATACAATATTAGGAATCTCTTCGCATTCAAATCATAACCTGTGATTAAGCATAATTTTTCTTAATATTTTTTGACTATCTTATTAATTCCCAGAAGTCTTAAACTAAGTCCCATTTTACATGAACTTGACCGTTAGTTATTACCAGATTTAGATCCGAGATCTGAGAATGATGTAAATGAATAGTCTTCAATGATCAGCCAAATAAATATTATATTCATTACAATCAGAAAATAAATTGTTTTCCTAACATACAGTCAATTTCCCCTTACTTTAGCATTAATGTACTACAATTACTTATCTACCTAGCTTTCGTTACTTACGATTGTGTAAACCTGTAAATACTCCTACTTTTGGATTTGTTGCATTGCAGTCCTTCTTACTATTCCATGTAATCAGCGGATGATGGAGGGAAGGGAGGATTTGGATGGATTACCTAAAGCCCTAATAAGTGGACCCCCCAGTCCCTTGTGACGTGCATTGAGGTTCATCCCTATCCATATATAGGGAGCCCCCTGCCAGAGGCCCAGGAGCAAGATAAAGACCTAACAGACATAGAAAGAACGATTCAGATGAGAAGAGAGAGCTCAGTTACCTCACCACTGGAAAAAAAGGCGCCTGAAAGAAATGCCTGCGTCTATAGGACTCAAAGGAGGCTAGGGACTAGAGATGCATGACTTCAATCGCCCCCTACAGAGCAGGTGGTTAATACATATAAATGCACTTCTTTCTAGACTACAGTAAACAAATACTGTCTCCAATGCTTAGTATTATACTCCAATACTAATGAGAATTGCCTACTATTGAACCATAATCACTTTCTGATAATAGAATACTTACATCCAACTGTCTTCTATTTAGGAAAAATACTATTTCGAAACCTTCTCTGCGTAACTCAGTTGAGGAAAACAGCTTTAAAACCAACTTCTTGTTTTTAATTATAAGATCCAAAAGGGCAATTCTTAACAAAAAAAGGTTACTGGTATTTTTAGAAAAATGTTTAAAAAGTTTCTCTTTCATCTTGCAGGAACCGTAAAATCCCAAAAGAAAAAAATTCTAATGACTATTTTCTTCAAGGAAAAAGTCCACCTTGAACTTCGGGGGAAAGGAAAAAATTGGAGGTCGTTTGAGACCTATAACGGACAAACGATACAATTTGGAAGAGATTAGGTCGCATATTTAGAGAATAACATGACTATGAAAGGAACGAAAAGGAAAAGCAAAACATCAATCTTCCTGGGAAAACGCTCGTCGTGTTGAAGTAAACACATTTCCACGTATTCTAAAAGACTTGTTGAAATTAAGAGATAGGGGAAATATTTTATTTATTTATTTGTTTACATTATCGTTGCAATTTGGTATATACGAGGTGGCAACGGTCAGGGGAATAAAAGAAAATTGCTGTAATATGTCCAGCATTTGCCCAAAGACCGGAGGAAAACCCCTCCAAAAACCTCCAGCGGACATAACAGATCTTTTCAATAGCACAATAATTACAATAAAATAATAGATAATTTCATAGAATAAATGAACACATTCAAGTCATGATTGCACAAATCAAAACAACAACATGTAAAGGGGTATTATGTCTTACATATCTAGTACATTTACCGGAAAAAATTAACAAATACTAAAAGTATACATGAAGTTATTCATAAACATATATGTAACATACATATACATAACATACATATACACAATTTATGCATATTAAATACCCACTAAAAGTAAGCCAAATATATACAACTAAAAGTGAGCCAAATACTTTACTTATGCATACTTTTTATCTTAGATTTAAATTTTTTGGAATTTTCTGGCATTGGAATGAGAAATTCTCCAGGAAGTTCATTTATTCCCTTATTCCTATATTTATGAAAGAAAATTTGGCCAAATCAGTCTTTTGTTCTCGCTCTTTTATTTTTAAACTGTGGTCGCCGCGTCCGATATAAGTTGGAGTTTGAAACCTCTGGTGTAGTTCGTCCCAACCACCTTTACGGTTATTGTACGTTGTCTATTGATTGTAAACAAAACCTACTCATTTATTGTCATCTTAGACTTATGAATAGGAAATGACAAATATTTACAATTAAAATTTAACTAGACATTATTTATTAAAAGAATTAAATTATATTTGTAGTAAACATACGTATAACAAAAATAAACAATCTAAGGATGATTATTTTCATTGATATTTTGCAATGGCTAGTAATGGCTTTAAAGGTCGAACTATACACGAGTATATACTGTAATATGCTCAAGACCAAATAACATCGAGAGGTGATCAATTTTCGATTATTGGTCCGGGAATATCGTAATCTCAGACAATTCTTCGCTTTAGACGTCCAGTTACGATGACGCTGATGACCACGCACAGGCTCTGACTTAAGACTGACAATATTTAGGGACTAAAATAAGAATCTATAATTATTTTACTTTCATTTGACATTTTTCTCGATTTCGTCGGACATTATTTCTAATTTAATTTTGTAAAAGAAACAAAGTTAACAAAACATAAAAAGAAACTTTTCATACATTTCCTATGTTCTTATGTATTGCTTCGAAACCGAGCCCTCTGAGAGATAAGGATAGTTTTATTGGGGATTTCATACTCGTAAAATCACAATGCAGTTTCTTTCATATTTCTTCGGGTTGTTTCTGAGATAGATAGGGGACAAACATGCGGGCGGACACACAGTTTGCTTTTAATGTTACAATTTCCTTGCTACTCACAGATGGTCGTAAGGGCGGTGTACCTGTTTTAGTTTTCTTTTTCAAAATATCTCGCGGGTATAAGAAATAAATACTTGTAAACGCTGTGTGTTAATTTTCGAGACACCAGGATATGTATTCTGAAAGAAAGGCGTAGGAAAGACAAAATGAATCCGATTTTGTAATATATATATTTACAAGAGATTTTATCGGGTCTTTCTATTTTGGAAATAGTTTTGCATGTTTAATGTGGAAAGAGATCATTCTTGAAATTCAAATTGTTCTAGGAGCGTTTCCGTTAATCGATAAGCCAAGACAGTCTAAACAATTAGGCTCTTAACAGCATAGGGAATGAAATTTATGTTGGACTTTCTTTTGATGATATTGCACAGGAATCCGCAGTTGATATCTCGAAATGTACATTTTTAACTTAAATGTTATTCTGTGTTTCTAATTTGCCTCCATTCCCTTAATGCGTATTACTGATACTGCAGTATAATTTTTATTAAAACCGATCATATTTAGTAGCGAAAAATATATTTCATTCGAATCATATCTTTTTAAGTTATTCGAACTGCGATGATAATGATATACGAAATTAATGTGAACTATTAACTCATAATGACATTTTACTATGCCAGCATTCTGAATATACATAATTAATTGTTATTGATGTTATGTGACTGATGTAAACTGGAGAACGAAGTCATAAAAAATTGGTTTACAAAGTCTTTGAAAGTAGTTTTTCCCAGAAATCAGGAAATGTATGGTCTCGGTAATTAATTTTAAGGGGCAGCAAATTATGTTCGCGCCAGGGCGGCAGATAGACAGGGCGTGGCTCTGAAAGCACGATAGTCTCACGAAGGAATGGAGGAGAGAAATATATAAAGGAAAACTAAGCTTTATTTTTATGAAAGATTACGATACGCTCATCTTCTTGATAGGTAACCAATATGAAACCAAATTTTAGTCTTCGAATCTAATGATGGTTACAGCTTCCGATGATTTGATCGAATTCAGCTGATGTTATTTGCCGGAACTTACGTTTCCTATCGACTTTCTATCGGCAATCTGTGAACTATTGATACTATTTCAATATTAGCAGTCGGCAGTCTTTTTAAAAGTGCTTCGACAGATGAGGTCATTTCGCAAGTAGTCTACCACCGGGAATTGAACCCGGGACCGCTTTCACCGAAGTCGAACGAGTTGCCCACTTGACCATCAGAGCCCATTTAATATTAGTTGGAACCATGCTGATTAAATATAATACCTCGCATACCTCTAAAAAAATATTTTTTAGATAATTCCCTACTAAATTTTTTTCTCAAAATATTGGCAAATCCTAAATCACACTTTTTCCGGTGCATATAACTAGAGCAGCTCGGCCCTCATTTTTAGGTGATTAATAAAAAAAAGATTCCTAATTATAATTTTAATGTAAATAATACATGTCCTGAAAATAGGTGTTGTCCAATTATACCATGTAGTAAGGCGTGCTTTGCTCAACTTTTATCACATAGTAGGGGAAGTTTGGTAACAGATATTTAGTCACTTAGCCTTACCTACTACAGTTGAAAAACAGTGACTCCGTGGCGCAACGGTAGCGCGTCTGACTCCAGATCAGAAGGTTGCGTGTTCAAATCACGTCGGGGTCAAATTTTTTAGGATTAGGCAATAGGATAGACAATTAGCCCTCTAAGCCTCAGTATTGCCTGAATGAGGACGGTATCTATTTATTTTACCATACAGGTTGGGAATGCTCGAAAGAAAGGAGGTTAGGTGCTAGGTTTCGATCGATTGATAAATTCAGAGAAAGTACATTCGGGCAATGTGTAATCGGTATTATGGGATCCCCCTGATAATTCGGCTGAACCCACAACGAGCGTCAAATTAGACAAATAGACACTAGGGAAGTCGTTTTGAAGAACTCAGTCTTCCCACGAATGGTACACGATAACAAAAAGCGAAAGAAATAGTTTAAACCCTGGGAGTATTCACAGTGGCTTTCGGGGTATTATTGTTTTCGTTGAGTTTACAAGTATCCTATAAATATTTGGGAAATGGCTGCAATTGATTATATTTCGTTTGGAAGTAATTCCACGGTAACTTTTAGTTGAAAACAATTTTACACGTTGATATTTCTTCACTTATTACTAACAAATTCTTATTATCTATGTAATTACATTTATTATTTTATAAAAAGCAATCCTGTATGAATGTAAAAGTTTGTTTTACAACAGTTTCGAATTTAGTAATTCGCGTGACAGGGCAGTCGAAGAATTCAGGGCTATATAAATATAGTAGTTTACAGTTATCCCTTTCATTTTAAAAATTCTCTCATTAGAAAATTATTTTGAGTCTGAGAGATGTGAGTATGAAATATCAGCCAAATTAATTTCCTTAATAAGCATTTGTTTCTATTTCATTTTCTTTCAATACTTTGACTTATAATAATAGGTATCTTATCTTTTTCCTACAGTGACAAATCCCAGTTTTATACCCTTTCAGTATTTATCGGCCATCACAAGAATCAAACTTCTCCTTCATGTTATTCACTAGTGTTTCTTCATTAAATATCCTCGCAGACCCATACTCTCCTCGTTTTTCTATCACGGCTCCGCTCATCCTCTAAAACTTTCTTCATTTCGGAAATCATCCATGCTCTTCGCGTCACATTTCCTCGCCTTGAATCACTGTTCACGCACTCTTCAGATGCCGAGAATACCCCTTCCCCTCCTCGGCCACTTAAATCCGTCCATTCATCTTCCATCCTCCCTTCAGCCATCGCAATCCCTTAAACCTTCGTCGTTACCCGCGAATCTCAAGTTACACGATTTCGCTTCCTGCCTATCTTCCACGCCCTCCCATTGTCTCCCCCTCATTCTCCTCTCTTTTTCTTCTCATTCTTTCCTCGGCTGCGCCTCTCGAGGAAAAAATACATTCGGTGGAAATAAAGCCCTCCTCTCCACCTTCCCGCCCCTCCGCGTACTTAGCATTTCTGCGCGACCAACCAGAGTCGGTGGGAAAGAGAAGCACTCGAACGTTTGGCCTCGCCACTCACCTCTCTCTCGTCCCCTTACCTCTTTTTCTTGTCCTAGTGGGTTCATCGTGGCACCTCTTACGTCCCTCTTCTCGCCTCTTACCTCCTTTCCTCCCTTAACCCCTTCTACGGAAACCTTTGCCCTTCTCTCTCTCTCTAGCGAATCCCGTGTTTATATATAATACGTTACGTGTTTGGCTGCTTTTAATTTCCGCGATTTCCCTCCATGTCCCCATTCTGTATGCTTTCCCATGGTTTCTTACCATTTAAGCTAGAAGGAATTAGTCCACAAATATTAGAACGGGTGTATGAAACGTAATTGGTTCTTTTCTGAGGTAGCGACCAAGCAAAGTCAGACAGGCATGTAACATGTCATCGTAAATACAATTTATCGTGCTTGAGTAAAAGTCATCATAGATCACTAAAAATAATGAAATGAGTTTTTTTTCATTTTGTGAGCCTGTTTGGTAAAACTATTCAATCTAGGGTTAATAACTAGTGAAAGTTTTCGATGGCGAACATAGAAAATACGTAGGTACATATTTCGAAAAATATTAAAAAACAAAAATAATCTTTCTCAGATATATAAGTCGATTTTGATCAAATCAATTTATAAATATTTAGAACATGTATGGAATTCTGAATTTATCTAAGTTCTGTAGATACATTCTTTCAAGTTGACGAAAGCAATTTTAGCACTAAATATTGTAGCCTAAGAATGAGAACGTAAAATATCGTAGCAATGTTAATAGAAGAAAAATATTAACAATCTTCTTAAATTCAAGCTTTTATTTAATTTTAATTAAAATCCTTACAAGACATACAAAAAACAACATATGTCAAATATAGTAAATAAATATAAAGGGAGATATATTATAAATTATTAACAGCATAAAACATTCTCTACATTTAAAGTTATCAAGTAAATTGATGGGTCTTTCATTGTTGAGCATAGAGTAAACTGATGCATCCAAAAAGTATTTTCGTTTTAATTGAGTTCTCAGCCAACCAAGTCAACTTCCTTTTGTAGAATTGACATTATTTTTTGCGAAGTAGAAGTAATAATGGTTAATATTTTTTGGTATCAATAGCCAATCATTCATATTTAAGAAATGTTAGAACTGAGGATTCTATCATAATTGGCTTCCTCTTATATCTTCGCATGCGCTTTCATTTTCCTTAACACAGTCACTTTCGTGGCATTTCCAAGTTTGGTCGGTTAATTTATTTTGTCTACTTCCCTCAAATAATTCTGCAAATTGTTCGCGAACGTTATTCAATACACAATTTTTATATCCTGATCACTTTACTAACTGTTCGTTACAAATCTTATGTTATCTAGTAAATTTTCATCATCAGAAGATTAGCTGTATCATGTTATCACTCATTAGGTATTAATTACGAAGATGTGTTAATTAATCATCATCATTTATTTTAATTCTTTGCTCATTACACACTTTAGATACGTATACTGAAGAGTCATTGATATGTTTAATTATTTACTAACGACGCTTTCTAAGAGAAGAAAAGTATTCGTCGGTGATGAATTGGCCTGCGTAAGCGTAATTCTGCACTCCTACCGATATTAATTTTTTTTTTAATTAACACACAAAAATCGCATGAGAATTTTCACTTTCTAACAGAAGCAGGACTTACGTAATGCATTTTTTAATGGAGCCATGGGAATGCGACCACAGAGGGAATGACATTATTTATGCTGCTAAAATGATCCACGGTCTGGTGAAGATAAAACATAATGAGTCCAAGAACCAATAAAAAATAACGGACTATGTGCGAAAAATAGTAATAAATAGTTTATTTACGTAAACTATAAACACTATAAGAAATAAAGTCTGGATTCTCACCCCATCATTAGCCCGGATCATCGAAATTTTACTATATAATGAAACTGAAAGAGAGAATGGGAGAATTTAATCTTTGGGAGAATTAAATTGAAAGTTAATGGTTTGGAAGGAAGAATATTCTCTTAATATAATGGAATAGATCAGGAATCGACTCTCACCTGATTAGGTCAGTAAAGGTCCCAATTACTCGATAACTCTCAGCATCCTTCTTTTCCGACCCAACTCTCATTCTTTGCGTCCTTCTCTTTCCCTTTGTATTCTCTTGCTCCCTTTACACGATTTCATTCCATTCTCTACTCTTAACCTCTCTCCGCTCTCAGATACTTGCTCCCTTCTCAAGAGAGACCTCTTCCTCGGATATTTTTTAACTGTTTCTAATTTGGGCACAAAGAAGCATTTTCCTCTCCTCCAAGCTTTTGTTTCCCACAGCTTCTCACAGAGATTTTATTACAAAGCATTATTATCTCTTCTTCTTTTAAAAGTTTAGTTTCGAAGACCTAGCGGTTTTCTCGAGAGTTTGCGTTTTCTAAAATACGTAACTTACCAGGGAAATTCAGTGTTTTGTTTTAAACAATTTTAACCGGTAACTTTGAGGTCCCATTTTCTAAGCCATGTCAATAATATGCATATTTGTTGTTTTTAAATTCTTTTTATTTATTAAACAAGTACTCAATATCTTGTCTAGACATCAAACTACACCAAATACTGAATTGAATCATAAAAGCGAAAAAAATTTCAAGCTGTTATATGAATTAGTATAGCGGTGAGTTAAGCAATATATGGTTATAGAAAAACTCGTGTTAGGCTGGGAAATTCTGTATATCAAGTGGAAGGTTAGGAAACTCAGGAATGAGAAATTACCCTGTATTTATTCAGAAGTGTTTTACTGACGATTAGTTTCGTATATACATACACATCATCAGGCAGCATGCAACATAAATATATAAAAAAACATTTAAGGTATTTTTTGGCGACTCGTTTGGTTATAGAATATTTCTGTGGAAATACCATATTGCCTCACTTATCTGATATGGAACCTCTTCTCAAAGCCAAGCTTGTTCGAAACATATTTACCCCAGGAAGCTCTTGTAGGTAATCTTGAACCTTGAAATAAGCCCGGAAGTTCTTCGACAGCTAGGGTCATTTCACACGTGAGCCCTCACCGGGAATCGAACAGGGATCTTTCATCAGTGTCGAACGCGTTACCCACATGGTTACGTCCTCCAATGTACTCTTAACATGCGAGGGTCGAAGAAGAAAAAAAGAAAAATCCAGAAGATGAAAGTTTAATGCAGAAACCCTTTCCGTTTTCAAAGAGAAAGAAACCGTATTTTGCACAGTATATTTAATGTGCAATCGGTTTCGTAACTGTGCTTGTATCTTCAGGAGATAAGTTGAAGATGCACGCATGCTTGTGAATCCGGCTCTAGATTAAAAATCCTGTGGAAAAATACGAAGTTTCTCTTTCTTTGATTTGATTTGATTTCTTTGATGATGATTTCCCCTTAACGTAACTTAAGTAACGCCTTCCACCTTCCATCGACATTCCTATTTTTAGTCTCAGTTCCTCGTCTGCTCCGTGTTAATTACTTCTCTAGCAAATCATCAATGTGAGGAGTCGGTCACCTCCAAACCCCCATCTCAGAATCTGCCTATACTGTGGACACTTACAAGAGTTTACAGTGGATATTTAACAAGTTAAGCGGATATTTACCTAGTCTTACCACGAATTCACGGTCAAAGTAGTTGATTCTGTCATCAATTATTTTTACTGCAATATGAGAACCCATCTATTTATCCTTAACTACAATTTCAGCCCTGACTGGGGAAAAGCAACGCGCTACTTCGACTTAATCAGCGGCACGCATCGCAACCGACCGTATATTCTAAATACCAAGGGTCAGTATCTCGATTCCAAACAAAAAACATCCCCCTTAGAGGACCCGGATGATCAAATTTCCTCCTCATTGTCTTTTCTCCCCCTTTCTCCACACTCATTCTTCTCCTTTGCCCCATTCGCCATTCTCTTCTTCGGGTACTCCCCAAACGGGCGTTCATTTGAGTAAAGTCTATGACCAAGAACTTTGCACGTCCGCGACATCGCGAAGTCGTGCAAATTAATGAATTGTAATTCAGCAACCGTTTACAGTAAAAAAAGGTAAGATTGACTTGCGTAGCTTAAGTTTGAAAGTTTTGTATTCGCTCCTGCTTGAGATCCCTTCTTATTAAAACAAGTGGTAGGAAAATGCAGTTCCACATAATATGCACGTTTAAAGATATGATGCATTGACTGGAATTTCTTCTTTGATAACATTTGGGTTATATTAATCATTTAGAATCCTTTCGCGGTTAGTGGTTCCCTCACCTCAAATATAATGATACTAATGAGAGCTTCCTTAACAAAATTCATATTAATTTCTAAATTAGTATCTAAAATCAAGAAAATGAATATTTAAATTTACTAATGTTCAACTTGGCGTCCAATGGAAGGGGTGTCTGATGTAATTGCATCGCCTCTTCACCCATCTGTCTACCCCTGAGTGTCTCATGGTATTCAAACTATGCGGAAGTTTTGATGAATGCTGAATTGTGTCAAGCCGTTAGCAGTATAAAATTTCACCTTCGCTATTGACTCATAGTTCTATTTAAAATTACTTGACAGGTTAACCCGTAGTTGAAGGCAGTGAGAGAGTTTAATGTTAAATGTTGCGAATTGTTTAATGGATGTACTCAGTAGTATAGTAGTATTGTTAAAAGTGCTTCGACAGCTAAGGACATTTCGCTCATAGGCCCCCACTGGGAATCGAACCCGGGACCGCTTTCACTGAAGTCGAACGCGTTGCCCACTTGGCTCTCTGGGAGCCCGTAAATGTACTAATTATGGATTTCAGTCACTCCCTATAGTTTAAAAAGGATCGAAATAATTAAAAGTTGTTTGATCATTGACGTAACCTCGTATATTATGTACGGAAAATTTTGTTTTTGAGGAGAGTTAAAGAGTTCTACCTGAGTTTAAAGTGGTGGAGTAAGTGAACCAAAGATGCCTGCTTTCAAATGTATACCTCGTCCAACCACCGAACCCCCCTCTCGACTACATGCTCGTTATTTTCCTATTATTCACAACCACGTGTTAGATGGATTACGTAGTAACGTATTAAACGTAGTAGATTGTTTTTATTAATGAGTCCTTTCCATTTACTGATGTATTTCACCGTTAGATAATTAGTATACCTAAATTATATTAACATAAATGTCACTATACAGGTGGATCTGGACTTAAATCATTCGCAGTAATGACAGATTTAATTCTGGGGCTGTAAACCGGGGCTACTTGAGCCCTGGAGGGTTACTTGGACCCAAAGCAAAAAAAGGCTGGAAATGGCCAACTGAACGACACTTTGCAGTACAAGTGTTGTCATATAGACAAGAAAATCGTTCCACCGAAACTTATTAAAATGGGGTGTTTTTTATCGCCTTTTAGATACTTCTCACAACTTGTTTGCCAAAAATTATACAAATTCCAAGACATCATTATTTCACATATGATTCCATATAGTGTTTTCGATTTATTCATTGAGTTTTTGCAATTAAATGATCATTTCATGGCCTCAGAATGTCTCTAAAGAGTTATATTTCCAGATCCTATGTCCCACTTAGGCCCACTGCATATTTACATTGCTTAGTCAATGGAAAAAGGAGCTTGGGTCCAAGTAGCCCCAACCTGGGGGCTTCTATGACCCAATTTAAAAAACAAAAATTTTATTACAATCAGCGAAAAATTTTGTTCAAAAAAGCTTTTAAATCATCGAAAAATATCTAAAACATAGTAAAAAATTTGTTATCAGCACAGGTTATGGAATTTAGGTATTGTTTTGTTCGGAAAGTCCAAAAAATTAGAAATTTTGGGTCCAAGTAACCCCGGTTTACGGTACAACAATTGCCCTCCAACAACAGCTTCCCAACGATTATTCTTCAACAATTGCTCCTTAACAATTGCTCGCCAGAAATAGCGATGTCATATCTTGACGAATGGAATATTTTTCGGTACAGGATAGAGAAAAAGCAGCTTCAGTCTCAGTCTTGGCTATGTATGGGGGTCATGATGAGGAAGCTGCTGAGGCATGAATAATGCTGATTGAAGGCATTTGTTTTGGTAATTCCTCGTTGAATGCTGTGCTTTTCATAGGGCATTGCTCTGCGATTTGGTGGGCGTCTTACTCTCATAACATTCTGACTCGAGAGCGAAAAGCAAGGAAAAGTTAACCTACTCCTCACCTTGTCTAGTAAGCCTCGTTCCATCTCCAAAATCTTTGGTAATTAATTATGGATGGAAGGTATTAAATATTACGAATTACGTAAGAAAAGCCCTTTTATAAAAAGAAAATTTGATTATTTATTTATTTAAGAATTACCCGTCGCGATTAGGTCGTGGGACCCGGTGGCAACGGTTTGGGACCCGGTGGCAACGGTAATTAGATTAACTAACAACCTAAAGAAACAAAAGCATTAACGAATTGTTGTAGCAACGAGTATTTACTGCTGCAGAAATCTATGAGTAGACATTTTTTATTTTGAAGACGCATGTATATACGTATGTACTTCAATGNATGTATTGTTTAAGACAACGCTTACGGAGCCTGATCAAATCAACCAATGAGTTTAATCATCTCAGAGTCATTGCAAACCTTTGCACTTTTACCCAACAATTACCACACACATTTACCAAAGATTAACGTTTATTTTTCCTATAATCCTATTTTATGGATGCTCTATCAAACACAGTAGTCTATAAACGATGGAAAATTTTACTTCGATATCATCGAACTCAAGTCTAAAGCATCTTACATCGGAAAGCTGCGTGTGAATACGTCATTCGTTAAAATAAAAGTACACATTATATTTTAACCAAGGAAGGAGGACTATATCTTAAAGATACTTTTCATTCTACCCCACCACCTTCCTCCTTAAACTAATGCTCTATCTCTCAACTCTGATATGCGGGACACTTGAGTCAAAACAGTCTCCAATTGGGTAGCCAAGTGTGCTACGCGTTCACCTCCGCCGGAAGCGGTCCAGGGTTCGATTCCTACGTGCAAAATGGCCTAAGCTGTCGAAGCACTTTTAACAATACTACCACTACTACTTGAAGCACTTTTAAGAATACATACTACTAAGTATTGGCGACTGTCAGTCTCCAATGCTTCGCGAGAAGTAATATCACCATCTTGTTCCAGTAGAAACGCTCACGGTTGACCCGACGAAGTCTCCAGGTCATTCAGCATTATTCGCCCTACATCATGTTTTTGTGCGGTCACTTTCAGGTCATTGATTTTGAAACTAATTTTGAAAAATCATACATCATTCATAATCTCTTTCGTGAGGTCTAACTTGTTTCTGGTATTTTTCCCCCAATATAATTATTATTGTTATTAGAACCGCAGCAAGTGAAATTAACCCTGAATAAGCCTCTCCTCCACCAACATACCTATTTGGAGAAAAAGAAAAGAGGAAACTTGTCTTTTACTCTAGTCATCTCGGCTGACTTCCTTTTGTATTCTCAAGCTCTACACTTCCTCCCTTCTCGTCCTTCCTTCTATCCTCTTACCCCTATGCAATCTGCCCATCCCTTAACACTCCTATCTTTTTTCATCTTCCTAACCTGTCCCCCGATTCACGTCGTTTAGTGAGTTGACGACAGGACGCCTTCCCATAATTCTCTTTCCCTTCTCCTATCGACCATCCACACTAATTCCTTTCCTGGCCTCATTAGCGCGCACTCGGATCTCTCGTCACTCCCAGCCCGCGGCTCTAACCATCCTCACTCCATCATCTCTCTCTTAAACTCTGCTCAACCAAGACATTTGCTTTGCCGTCGCTGAGAATAATTGATCCATGGATCTTTACAAGAGAACAAATGTTTCATCGGCGTAAAGAGTTCAATAATTACGGAGTTTCATTTGAGCGATTTCATCGAGAAAATTGTAAGAATTTTCAAGTAAAGGATATTAGGTTCGGGTAGTAGGATACAGTCAGGGGCGGATTTAAACTATCAGAGGCCCTAAGCGTTAAGATCAGATTGCGGCCCCTACTAGGAATTACGATTAAAAATTCAAATTATTTCATAAAATACATCAATATGCATACCATAGAAATCTCAGTNTCAACTTACCGTGAATTGCCAACTTTTGAAAACTGATAAAATTTATAATGTAAGAATTTTCCTTTTTAAACTGGTTGCTATACAGTAGGTATCTTTCATTGACTGCTACCCAAATAGATGGTTACTAGTCACAATAGAGAGGTGGTCCCGGTACGTAAAAAATGTTGCATGTAATTAGTAGTAGTATTGTTAAAAGTGCTTCGATATCTAAGGTAATTTCGCTCGTAGGCCCCCACCGAAAATCGAATTCGGGACCGCCATTTCACCGAAATTGAACGCGTTTTCTCTTGGCTTTACGGCCCTTGCATGCAAATCAGCATTACCTCAGCGAGGACCGATAAAAACTGGTCACACTAAGCAGATGTACACTATAGGAGGTGGTTACATTTGTAGGTTCTACTGTGTTAGTTTGGAAAAACTATTCACCTTGAGTGAGGGTGAGTCAGGGCCGGCCGGGCACTACAAGCGAGCATTGCCTGGAATGGAAAAATTTGGGGGGCGAGGATCTTGAATAGTAAGACAGCATCTTTATTGTATCGCGGTTAACAAATTCAGAAATCATATTAACTTAAGAAGAATTACAGATGTACGTTTTATAGATAATGGCCTAAAACTAGGAAAATCCTTCTATAATTTATAAATTCCTGTGACATTTTACGGCGGTCTGCTCTCAATGTGTAGCTATGTAGTGGGAATATGGTTTTCCCTTTCTTCAATTCTTTTCAATTAAATAATAAACCCTCTATGAATATACCCTGTTGTCAGAATGTTTTTTATACTGTTTCCATTAAGGAATACTGCATCGTCATATACTAGGATGGTTGCTATCCCCAAGAACATACCGACAAGTGCGCCTGAAATTCTCCTTGTTTGAAGCTCCGAAATACCTTAGGCCGTAGTTAGATACTTTTCAGAATGCATATAGCGACATATTCATAGCCAAATTGACACATTTGCCTAGAATCCCTACTGCCATACATATGTACATACATACTAAGTTTCCCGAACAGCTTGAAAAAATTTTCTGCGAGGCAACAAAACGGTTGGAGCAGCAAGTAGGAGATCCGGTTTCCAGTACCGTTCTCGAAAGACTTTTTTCGCGTTCATTTGCCTTTGGAAAGAGGCCTGTTGAAATAAAATGTCTAGGAAGTTATCTGCAAACTTATTTTAAATCACAGAGTAAGTCATTAAAATGACTGGACATATCCGACTGGCGAAATTTGAAAAAGAGACCAGCAATCCGTTCTCGCTATGATCTCGCGAAATATCTTTCTCGTCTGGTCTCGGAAATCGCGCTTGCTGAGTACGGAAATCACGATATCGTGTATTTCTTCGTGCAAATCAGTACTTAAAAAATCTTTAAAACAGTTTGTGCCTAAATTAGGTTCTTGTATCCTTGAGAGATTCTCAGGAGAGACTTTTAATCCTTTCTGATACACTGCTATCGAAACTATAATCTCCCTTAACGAAACTAGCCTTTCTGCGTTGTACGCGCTCTGGCTCCAAGATCAGGCCCTTCTCGAGCATGTTTTTTCAAGGAACATATTCCATGTGCTATAAGAAAGGCAAATGGAATGCAAAGGTTAACGAGTAGAACCCTGAGGGGTTGCCCATTTATAGTCGAAGAAATTACTTACTTTTCCCTCATTTGACCCACTCTCGAATACTGCTGCGCATTCTGGGATCCACACGAAGTAGGGTTAGTCTCAGATTTAGAGATGGTCCACCGTAGAGTAGCCTGTTTCGTTAGTGGAAATTTCAGGTTCGACAGTAGCGTTAGGGCTATGATAAAATCATTCTGGCGGAACTCGCTCCAGGGGAGAATATCTGATTACCGACGGAAGCTTTTCGAAAAATTCAACGGTTCAGAATTTTTAGGTGATGTAAAAGACATTGTGATTCCGGTAAAAACGAGCGCGATCTCCGAGAGGCGTTGACGAAGCTTTATAAAGAAGTGATCACTAAAATAAATAGCTACTTATGGTGGTTCTTTCCGCATAGCAGGTCGTTATTTCCGCATCAGAGAAGATAATAGGGTAGATTAGGTAAGGTGTTAATACACTCACTGCCATACATTACTGGCTGCTCGCGCGGTGCAAATCTAAATCTAAAAAATTTAAATTATCATCAAGAATTTCTCAAGCCGCGGAGATCAGAGCTTGCCAAGGACGCGATATACCCAAGCACGAATCTGAGGGTAATTTACTGAGAAAGTTAAATGAGTCTCCCCCAAACGCGCTCTGTACTGCTCATACTACTACGAATGGAGTTCTTCACGATTCAGGCAACGTTTACTTGCCTCCGCCTCTGTTTCGGCTGAAGATTGTTGAGAAGTTCAGTCCCTGACAGGACATACATAATACTGCATAGCCATGGTCTCTGGAAATATAAAAGCAGTAACAAGGATTGAGGAAAGGTAAATTACTAAGCACGGAAGAGCCGTGCGGCTGAATCCCAAGGAATGACAGGTGTGAAAAAAAAGCAACATGAGTGAGACTCGAAACCAGGTCTCCCACTTTCCTGGGCCTGGGTTTGAGTCTCAGTTATGTCGGTAATTTTCACACCTGTTATTCCTTGCAAAAGTAATACTATTGATAAATTAAGTTGGGTACTTTAATTACTCTTCCAATTTGGGAAATGGAAACCAAGATGATATACGTATTTTGTTATGATTATTGGTAATATTTATTCATTCAAACATACATACATGCGCACAAATTCGGTCTCATATGAATGATGTCGATAAAAACATGTGTTGCAATGAAGTATCCATTATGAAGATGATGCGTAAAATTCATGAAATTGGTTGGTCCAGAGTCCCACGTCTCACTACTGAGTCTATCCAAAAGAGGAAAGTCCTACCAATGAACTCATTACATTAAACAGTTTTCTTCTTCATTGTTTTCAGTCTTCTTTCCCATGAAATAAATTGGTTGTTTTGAGTTAAAAACACTGCTATCTGATTTTCTAAACACATAAATTATGAAATTAATAAGAGAATGAATCTGAAAATTTCCAAGATTAAAGAAATGTATGTCATACTTAAAATGTTTTCACAATTTTTGTTTGATTTCGTGCTTAATTAATTTTATATAATGAAGCATCTAAAACAAATCAAAAGATATTTTTGTTGATGACTGAAAGATAAGTTAGTGAGACATTGCTTAAAGTGTTAATGAGAAAGAACACATTTAAATTATAACGAATTGAATACGTCCTAAGGTTCTCCTCGTCTTTCGTGTCGGTGTTCACTCGCATACGTATCCGTTAATATTTGTTGAAGAACAGATTCAAGTCATGGCTTTGCTTAGACGTTTTCTGAAAGGTAAGTCATCTTACCCATTATCCTTGGTTAATAGAAGAGAGTCATCCGCAGAATAATATACGATATGGGAAGCAGTTTATGTAAATATTCAAGTATGAAATGAATTAACGTATAAATTTAGGGCAAAAGATTGAAATTAACTGTACATATATACATAGTAGTAATGGTATGTACAATTAGATTAATTTTTATTATAGCTCTATTATCTCTACTGTTATTGAAGATGATGATGAACGTTTCGATGAATGTAAATGAATATATTCTAACCATAAGGTCTCCATTCTTTCGGGTTCCACACGTTGATGCTTCGAGTTAGTCTACTCTAGACTCTTGAAGATGCCCGCAAGATAGTGGGCGAAACTATTGTCTACAAGAAGCATCAACGCGGTGGAACCCGAAAGAATGCAGATCTAGCAACCAGTTCCGCGGAAAGCTTCGCAGAACCATATTTTTAACCATATTCCTTGGTTTACGCACATATCAAAAATCTACTGTTACCAAGCTTTCTATTGTGGAAACAGTCCTTCCTCGATAAAATAAGAATTCAAGGCAATGATAAGAAAATCAGTTCTCGAAGTCCGATGTAATCATATAATGAAGAAAAAAGTGATTGTCAGCGGCTACATTGTAGCATTATTTCCATCTCGGGCCGTGCTCGGCCATCGCCATGTTTAATCATGTCGTGTCTGTAATTTGTGTGTATAAGAATATTATTACATGAAATAGAGTCATCTTGTTTGACTAGCTTCGTTTCAAGCCTACAGTGCATTTCACTTAATATTTTACACGCTGATGTGATGAGGAAAGATAATTTTCGTCTGCGCCCTCATACACTCTTTATTGTGACGGTCATGGCCCACCACGATAGGGCTATCCCTAAATGGAGAGCGGGGACCATCTCCATTATCTCCCTTTTTTGAAAAATATTTTTTTTCCTTCCCTTATCATCATGATCCACTCGAGCTCTTCTATCTAAAAGAAAAATGTAATTTATTCTTTACTTTGCAACCTATTTTTTTGTGTTGAGTTAAAATAGCCGAGTGCGCGTCGATTCCATTTGGCCGCGTAGTAATTGTTATGAAAAAAATAAGTGAGGGACGAAATTACTATGAGCCATGCGGTTATAGAAGGGACGGTAGCTCAAGGTAAAATAGGAGAAAATGAGACAAGGCTACCACTGATTGTGACACCGAGAGGGTAAGGGTGATTCTGCCCAAGGAAGACGCCGAAGAAGGAACACGGGGCTGTTTCCACCTCCGCAGGCCGGGGAGGATAACCACCCAGAAAGGACGGCGAAATCCTCAAGGAGGTAGTCCAGCCAGCAGCATCGCAAGACCCGGCTTCACGCCAACTTGGTTAAGCGTCGGAGTCTTCCCACCTTCTAAAGTGGAGAGTTCGCGATTAATAATCTCGCTATGCTTATTAACAAGGATTATGTTGTGTTCAACCGGTCGTTGAGTTATATTTTGTGTGGAAATTTATTAATGTTTTTCTCTTACAGGTGAACCTTTACCACCACGTAAAACAGATCTTAATGTTACACTTAAGGATAGGTTCTTTGGCAAAAATAAGGACCAATATGTATCAGTTTGTCCCAACATTTCCTTGTTTCTCAGTAAAACGAATTTAAAAATCAGCTTAAAGTTCATCAATTAGAACTTTGAATATGAAATGAAAATGAACTTTGAAAAACGCGGCGGCAAGACCAAAGTTGTGCAGTTCAATCCCACCATGATGAATTTTGGTCAACGTCTTTTTCTTTCGCAATTTAATTTCCTTTTCGTGAATATATTATAAATTTTAACGTTGCATTCAGAAATTACTTTTTGCTGTTTTTACACTTGATTTAATTTTAGATGTATAATACAGTAAAATTTCTCTCGGCTAGGGAATTCTCCGCTTCCCTTTATTTCTCAAAGCGAACCGTTAGCCGTGGAGGATACATTTTCTATCAGAAAGATTAAAAGTATCATTCAGCTAAAAACAATTCAAGCGTAAAAATGAAAAGGAGTTGTTCCTGAATGTATCTTTAAAGTGATAAAATATTAAAAAAAGGAAATAAATTTGCGGAAGAAAAAGGCTTTGACCAAATTTCGACGAAGTGGGATCGAACTCCCGCATTTTGTCAGTACCGCCAACCACTACGCCACGACTGTGGATATCTATGCGCCGTTTGTGATAGTAGTTATTTAAAGTTCTAATTGATGAATTTAAAGGATATTTTTAAACTCGTTTTGCTGAGAAAATAAGAAGTGTTAGTTAAAACAGGAATATATTAGTTCTTATTTTTTGCCAAAGAAGCTATCCTTAAATCTAACATTAAGATCCATTTAACGCAGTGGTAAAGGTTACTTGTTAGTTCATTCTGTATTAATGGTGGTGGTCTCAGTCGAAGAAGGAAAATGAGGGGGGATAAATTGGGACAGTCACATTGTCACATCTCCGATATCGTCTTTAGTGTTCGAACACGCACATGAATGCGATGACAAATCAGTAGCGTGGATTCCTGCATCTTAAATTCTTAGTCCGCAGTTCTTTTTCCTTCTTGGCCACTCTGCTCTGGAGGACTACAGCTGCGACCATCAGACCGACGACGAGCACGGAGATGGCTGCGATTGCGGTCAACATTCCAGTGTTCATGCCCATGGCGATCGTCTCGGTTCGGACTTCTTTCTCTGGTCGCTATAAGGAAAATAATCAACGGGGTTTTCAGAATTTAGGATTTTATTAGGCACTCCTAACGAAATAACCAATGGACAAGTAAATATTTGCTGCTGTCGGGTCCTGCCCTAGGCGGCCTGGGCTGAATGCCCTCCCAAAGGAAAGAATAAAAGGAAAATGAGAAAAATGCTGTAAGGCTTCGAATGAACTTTGAGTTAGAATGAGAAAATTGATTAATTTATACTATATATATATATATATATTAATTATGTCTATATTAATTATATCTACCAGTTCAGTCTTCAGACTTAAGGGTGGTTTGAACCTCATCCCTCCACCATAAGAAACGAAACGCTTTGGAGAGAGGGCTGCAGCGACTAGGAAAAATGAGGAGACAGAATGCTAGTATAAGCGGAACGGGTCCACGTAAGTGAAGCACAATGACTCTAAGAGTAATAGTTTTCGTAGCATTCAAAAAGGAGAGACCTTAATCAATGTCATTTTTCAGCATTACTCATACCTTAGTAACTTTCATATTATCACAGCCATGACCAAAACTGAGATGAAAGTTGATAGTATTCTATTCATCAGGATATTAAGGCAGGACCCATTAATAGATATCAAACATAAAAAGTAAAAATGAGATAAATTGGCCTAATTTTTCCAGTAATTTGCTATTTGACGATTTTCAATTTATTATTTGCAAATTTATGACCCCAGATATGACACATGGTGGCCATTGCAATCCCTATTTAGAATACAATTAAGGGGGTCCAGAAGCCAGATCCGGAACGACAATACAAGCGAACCAGGCATCGCTTAGGACAGCAAAATTTTGGGGATAAGATCTTGATTGGCAAGACAATATCTTTATTCCAATGCATAAGCGGTAGATAAAAACCAGGGATCAAGAGAACGCGTGAAACACAGGATGAAAAGAAAGTATGAATGTTTTAAATATAATTCTAATAGGAGGTCAAAGGGGAGTAGAGAACTCCCTATTGCTCATGGAATCTTTGCAAACATTCCTCGAGGCTCAATTATCGAAGCGCAGCTATTTAGCAGGAGGAGGATATTTTCTTTCTGTAGTTCTATATGTTTTAATCACCAATGGTTCATAAATATATTATGTTATAAAAAATGCGACTAAGTTTTAACGAAAAATATTGTCTCATCCAAATTTAATTTTTAAATGTTACGTTACAGTTTTGTCGGTGGATCAAGAGGCAACGGTCGAGAGTAGTAAAAGAATAAGAATAAAATTTGTCCGGCGTTCGTCCAAAGACGGAGGAGGAAACCTTTCAACAATCTCCCGTGGACGATACACCTCCTTTCAAGTATAGTACTAAACAACACAGAACATAGTTACAACCAATTGTAAATTGTTGATACATCATCATATATATGAAAAGCAAATGTCTGTCCGTCCGTCTGTCCGTCTGTTCGTCCCCCTATTTATCTCAGCGGTTTGACTTAGAGATCTGAAACAAACTGCATTGTGTTTCTACGATACTGAAACCCCCAGGAAACCTTTCTCATCTCTGTAAAGGTCAGGGTTCGAACCCAGGAGCACAAAATACGTTTCCATAAGAGATGTACGTAAATTACGTTTTCATGACTTGCAGAGGTCGTTTCTTTTACAAAATTAAATAAGAAACAATGGTCCTACGAAATTGAGACCAGTCTCACAAGAAAGGAAAATGATCATAGAATCTTATTTTAGTCGTGTATCATTCATATAAATTCGAAATTGCGAGAACTATGATAAAATAGACATATATTTCGTAAAAGAGACATATATTTCGTATTTTTTCGGAAGTAAACAAACCATCCCTTTGACGACCAAGGCAATTGTTGAACGTTTTTCGATAAAAATAAATATATTTATATACTTGTGATAATGAAAGCGATTA
Organism: Ladona fulva; assembly: GCA_000376725.2. Lineage (NCBI taxonomy): Eukaryota > Metazoa > Arthropoda > Insecta > Odonata > Libellulidae > Ladona > Ladona fulva. Next base: position 582,308 of record KZ308277.1, read on the forward strand.
AGAAATTGAGGATCATATACACAAACAGTTTAAATTTTATAAACTTTTAAGCTTCCTTTTTAAAAATTTAACATTGCTTGCGATCTCAAAAAATTTACTCTTCTCACTTGGGGTGCCAGAATACCTTAGGTCGTAACTACTTGAGGTTCCCACGCAACTTGCGTTTTTTTTCTATTCTTGTCTACTCGATACAATTGAGAAATTCAAACTTTTTCGACCTCGGTATGATCCCAATACCAGGAGACTTGAATAATAAATTTGGCAGCGGAAACATTCATTTTTTCCTCCTCGCGCTTTGGAGAGTACATAACAAGAATGTATACGATATTAATATTGACTTACGTGCATGAATTAAATTACTAATTTAGTATACTAAATTATTTACTCCATTTGAAAACCTTCATGTTGATGTTGTCATAAGGCTGCTTTTCGTACACTCATCCTTCGATTTATGGCTAATTTTGTTATTTTGACCACCTTTTTTAATAAATGTTGCGTCTATTAAGGTGAGGATAATAAGTTACATTAATGGCTTCATTGCTCTTGCGACCGCTCTATAGAAAATTTAGAGATTGCGCAAGAGTACAGATAAGACAAAACTGTATCTCGCTGTTATTTTTGCGTCACCTTACAGGAATGTTGTATGTGTATCATCTAGAACGTTCCCCACCTTTAGATATCCGTTTGTTCATTCAACCTCGAAATTGCGAGAAAATCATTCTTTGAAATATGCAGAAAGTAAAGATGTACATACGTACAACAGGTTTAATTTTATTAAAAATTTTGCAGACACCGAAATGAGTATTGGGAAATTTCCCACATATATTTAACGAATTATATTTGTTTATTTCTATAAATGTCAATAAATTCTGCTGTCTCCTGTCAACATAATTATCAATAAGGAAACCTAGGAAAGTCAAAAAGATATGAATATCTAATAAACAATAATTACCGAGAATCAATTTACAAATAAAAGCTCTGGAATGACTAGAATCTAAATGGCACTGAAAGCAAATAGATGGTGTGGTTTGATATTCTTAATTAAGAAGTATGAATACACTTTTATAAATTTTCAAATTTATATCTACTAATAATTCCTGAAACAGTTATTCAAAGTAGAGAATGTCCGTGTATTCTCTGTGATCCTAAATGAATTAGTAGTAGTATTGTTAAAGGTGCTTCCACTGTTTAGATCATTTCGCAAATAGGCCCCCGTCGGGAATCGAACCCGTGACCGCTCTTATTGACGTCGTATGCATTGCCCACTCGCCTAGTCAGAATCACGGCTGTAAGTGAAGTATCAACACATTAACTATCTCAGAGTTCCTAAGTAGGACCAGGCCCTTTGGGAACCGCGAAATAACCCGATAAAGCTATGATTACAAATGATTATCCATGTTAATGTAGTGTTCAAACTCGCTATTTTATGTATTTTTTTTGTATTTAACTGTTAATAAGGTTGAGTAGAGAAATTAAATACTTAACTTTTGTAAACCATGATATCTATTAAAAGTATATGAAATGTAAAGAAAAGCTTGCTATGTATGTGAAAGCACAAAATGTTAAGGGTCCGTGAAAAAAAATGGGAAAAGGGGGACCATAGCCTACTGAAGTTTAAGAACCGCTGAACCAGTCAAAGCGCCGTAGAACCTTTCATTGTAGACAAAACTATTAATTTCATAAGTTTAAATCACACATTTCTATGTAATTAGGAATGGTTAGCGGTAATATATACATGGGTAATTGAAGACCGACATCAAACAGCCTGGATGGTATCATCGCCCAACTGTTCCATCTATCGGGATTTCAGGGAATCAAGAGCAAAACGGACTAGGTTTCCAATTTTCGCGGCAATTTAAAGCGTACACTGATAAGGTAGATCCATGATTGCAGCACATTTTGATGATGCAACTCCTACAAATAGAACTTTATCTTTTCTGACGATATGCTGGATAATTCCCCGATGAAGTCACCAACCTTTTCTTCTGGTTCTCGGAATAAAGTTGGTGTGCACGAAGCTTAAGACATACTGCGATTTCAAGTAAAATGAATTTCGGAATGCAGCGAAATATTATTTTCTAACCTTCTATTGTAATTCTAACATCTAAGCAGCTATCGATAAAATAAATGTAAATATGTTTTGAAAATGAAAGGGAATAGGGACCTCCTACGAAAAGTCGATTTGAGTAGCTATTTATTGTGAAATGAGTTGGAATTTTAATTTACCAGGCCATATTATCTAAATCTGAATGAAGACTTCTTCCAGTCTGATTTATCATGCTATTTTTAGCATCCTAAATATGAAATTATCCTTCTTATTCTGGATCTCGTTATTTTTGAAAGGGTGAGTGAATAGAAATAGGTGACTAAATTTATTTCCAATCTGTGTACGTAGTTTTAGAGACACGTGTTACGTGATAGAATTTATATAAATTTACTGTTGTTCATCATAAAAGTAAACTTTGATCCGACTTCAAAACGACTACGATTGAGTAGAAACGTTATATTAATGACGCTGATGATTAGTTCTATAGGTAATTAAATACCATTCGTGGTAAGTTAGCTTTTTAAATACCTCATCATTAGACGGAAATTAAAAAAAATCAATTTCCATGATACGGCAATCACACAATGCTTCGGTAATTCTGAACGATTCCGATGAAAAGGGAAGTTTGCTATGTGTCATGCATACAATTTCTTAGGCAAAATTTTCTAATCTAAAATGCCTTCATTTTCTTCCACTGTGCAATTTTACAATCTTATCTCTGAAAAAATAATGGAGAAAGCTTTGACCACCTCCGTTTCTACGTCACACTCACCATTGCTAGCTAATCTGTCGACGATAACAAAGGAGAAGTTACACTCCATTTACAGAAGTAAATAAAGCCATTGATCGTGATGCCATGACAGCGAAAAAAATTTTTATGGAAGTAATGTAGCATTTCCGTTGTTACACGAAAGAGATAATGACCATAGCAATCCTATTCAGTAAATCCGTTATTGAAATTTATTTACCATGTTTTCTTTATTTGCTAACTATACAGTACTATTCTTTTTCTATCTAATACATAGAATAATGGAATAAGAGGATTACTAACATTATTTCTTCCTTAAACCGCTAAAATTGCAGCTAGACATTTGTCAAGCTCCACGATGCCAGAGGATATTTTTCATGAAAATGTGTGATTGTTAAAAGTTAAATCAATGTATCAATGGAGGAAGTCTTAACTATGGATGTTGCTGACGTGGAATGTAGATAGACTTAGATTGTTATAATAATAATAACTTCTATAATGGAAACAGGTTTACCACAATTATTACTATTTACAAGTACACACAACCATTCCCTAATCGGAAAAATCCGAGTAGCCGGGATTTGAACACGGGACCTTAGTGTTGGAAAGCTAGTACGCTAACCACTCTGCCACCGCGGCCGGTAAATATGCTTTAAACAAATTATATTATTAAAATATTACTTGTTTCTCCTCCGATCTGCCACTATCAGGGCCCAGGAAATTTAGTTTTACATTAGTTTAGCCATGTATTAGATTAGTTCCTCTTAATACTTATGCGACTCTTACTTCAAAAGACTTGGATTTCTGTGGCTTATGAAATGAACAAGTTCTGAGATTGGCAAAGCTAACTCCATCCAACAAAAATCCGTTTCTGTGAATTTGAAAGCTGAGCGACGACAGTATTTAGACCTCCCGTTACCACAGCCTTCTTTAGAGCATTTCCTGCACGAACTTATCTCGGATGTTTGCTCATCATATCAGGATAGAGGGCGAGATTAGATTCATTTCTCGGACAGTGCGTTCGATCACATCGATCATCCCAGGCAGTCCCATGAGTAACTTTCTTTTCTGCGCAATACACTAGTCCTCGCTGGTTTTTCCGTCGAATTCGCTCGGGCCTACATTGTCAGCGTCCGCTTTTTCCTCTCATAGTTACCTCGATTATAATGGAACTTGATAAGAAGGGTTTCAATTGGTACATTCAACAGATTGCGAAAATCTTTGCGTTTTGTATGTACGATGATCAAGTGTCGATTTTTACAGTTCAATTAAATACATTCGTATACAATATGAAAAGCTCGTGAATTGCTGCTGGTAGTTAGTACTTTCTCTCTTTTATCAATTGGATCAACGGCACAAAAATAAATTGAAAATATTCCTCGAGTCGAAGAAAACAAAGTATGACGATATTCAGATTAGAAAAAAAGCGATATTATAGCTAAAGTAAATTCCGATTAAACTGTTGTTATCGATTTTGCTAACATTACAGTTTTTCGTATCACTTCACCTGTCCAATAGTTCATGAAATTTTTTTACGAAGGTTACCATCTTGCACACTTTATTTTAAGAACCCATCTCAAATTTTAGTCTCGATTTGTTCGGAACTCTTATAGAACCTATCCACCGCACGAATCTATGGTCTGGTGTACCTGTTACGGCAACTTCAATTTGATTAAATGAAATAGATAGTTAAATTTGAAGGAAGATACTAGTAAAGTAGTTTTAAAATGTCAGGAGCAGAGGAAATCTTTGCTCTCGACAACACGTTAACGAAATTTAAGATGTCGGACGTTATAGGGAGTCGAAGCTGGATCTCCTACTTTCAAGAGAGATGCTTTCAACGATTAAATTACTCCGATGGATTATACCATTCGACACTTTATGGCTTGCGTCAGATTTCTTCACTCCTGTTTACGCTTTGGGTTAAATTTATAGCCTTTCAAATATTGATTACTGACAAAACTTATCTATTCGCCTTATTTAAGAATGCGACTTGGTTTTACTGTTGTCAACGGAACGACGCAATAGAGTAAGGAAGGCCAATGTGTACCCTACTTCCGTCTCTCCGCCGTTAGTTTCCTGATATATTGTATTATTCTGACACCTGATCTCAGTGAATAAATCCATGAGTATAGATGAAGGAGTGTTCTACGATTAAAGTATTTTTGCTTATTAATTCGGTTAGTTTAAAAAAGCCTCAGTATTCCTCGTTTTATTAGCGACGCAGGATATATTTTTTTCCGTTATTGGGTTATTGCCTGTCCTATGTGTTAGTCCCATGACAATTCAGTAAAAGAGAGAAATCATCGCTGATGCTACTCATCTCAATGAATCAGGGTCTGAGATAAACAGTCTCTATGACGCCAGATTCCTTATCATCTCGTAATTTCCTGTATATGCTTCACTTTGTAAACCATGTTCTCGGTAGAGAATTTCGTGTGTTTAAATTATTCTCTCTCCATTGCAATTCAAAGCAATTAAGAGTGATTCATGTAATCTTAGCCGTCACTTTTATCAAAAAAATTTGTCATCAATAAAACGTAGTAATCAATCAAAGTTTTAGGAGATTTCGCTGAAATTGTGATTCGAAAATAGTTTTATCGAGGATACCCTATCCGTTTAAGCATAAATAGAGGAAAAGAGATTTCGTATTTTTCTAAAACGATTTTATGCACATTGCTTACGCCAACATACAAGATATTTGATCGAATATCTCAATATATCGGTAATATATTCATGCAGATGGTTAGAAAAGCTATTCAGTATACCAAAAAATACAATTTTATCCGAAACTAATCTCGGTAGGCAAATGTTTATAGTTGCCAATCTCATTTATCTGTACCTGAATACCGATATTTACTTAAATTATTTTGGGAGGACTTGTCCGTAGATTCATTGTATTCAGATGGGGGCCTATTGGCCGTGGGTCGCATGCTGGCCAACCCTGAGTCTAGAAAAAAATACCCGATTAAAAGTTAAGACTGATAGTTGATTAACAGACAATCGAAGTAAGATAAACGCAAGGATTACCAAGAATAATATTAAAAATAATACGTCTACTTTTCACTCGATTCTCGATAACTTTAAAACTCGACATATCTAACTCTTTAAATGCATTAAATAGAATTAAAATCCTTAGAAATATATCAGATATCAGGGAAATAGAAATGTCATAAATGGAAAAAAAACTCCACTGTATCGTTCCAGTCACTGTATACTCGAGTTTAGCAATGATTAAAAATTTGCTGATTATTGTCAAAGTGAAATGGGTCACTAAGGAAATGAGACTTTAAAGGAAAGAGGGAGTAGTATTAATGCTTAACTGAAATATAGCAATAATTCGGCAATTGAATAACTCTGATAACGATTATTTTGGCTGACCAGGATATTTTTCGATGTTTTGGGCCCACGGCTGAGGAATTCTTGGCGGCTGCACACGCAGACGTTCTTAAAATGAAGTTATAAGGCGACCAAAACCAAATGAGTAGTGCACGTTCTTGTTAACTTCAAAAAGAGAAAAGTAGTTCCTCAGGGTCATTCGTGTTTATTACATGATTTGTTATCATTCGTATTTATTATCATTTATTTATTATATATTCACTTTCATTTCCCGGGTATTTGATATATTTCTAAAGTTTTTGATTAAGTTTACTTCATTCACAGAGTTACATATGTTGATTTTGAAAGCTATTGAGAATTGAACGAAAGCTGGAAGGATTATTTTTCAAATCATGACCAAAAGAGTAACATCCGAATTTAATGAACCTGCAAATCCTCTCGTACGTAAATATCGGTCATAGGTACAGGTAAATGAGATTGGAAACTATAATCATTTGCCTACTGAAATTACTCAAGGTGAATAAAAAGTAGCTTATACTCTGCGCTGGGAATATATTTAACCTCTCAACTTATACTGTCTGATCAGAATGTGGTTTAATTATCTTTTACTTGACTATGCACGACTGTATGAATATATTTAATGTATAACCACTGTCACCAGATTTCTAATCTACTTGTAACGTTTCTGTGATAATAATAATAATAAATATGTTTAAAGTTTAAAGTGATTTGGGTAGATTACTTTTTCCTCTTTCGTTTAAAGTAAGTGTCTACATGTGAATCGAAAGCATTACCTTCGTCACCTGAGGAATTCCTGCAGTACCAGCCTTGGTACGGGTGATGACCCCATTTCATTTACTTCTTTTAATACTCACCTCTTGAATAAGAGCTGCAGATCTCTTGCCGCAGAATATTCCCTCGGATCGGTTCAACCAATGGACGAATCGGCGACCCCTCAGCCAGTTAGGTTTTGCACACCTGCTCGAAATAAGATGAGATATTGCATTCGGCAGAAAAGGCTGTAACTGTCACAAATATTAGTGTCAAATATTAATATTACATTTACGGTTATTAGATCTTCCTATTAGTGTAGTTTTCTACAGAACTCAGATTAGGAATTATCTTCGTTGATTTATCAGTGCAATGGTAACGTTTAAGGATCGATAAATTATATCTCCCAGGAAACGTTACCTTAGGTCGAAGAGGTACCCTGAATCTTTCTTGTAGATGACGGGCATCCAGTCATCTAACATCCACTGTAGACTGCAGTTGCAAATCCATGGATTGCCTTGGAGATCCAGGAAGTCAATTTCCTCCCACGGTAAAGTGTCTTCTTTCAGAGTTTCCAAAGAATTGTAGCTCAGATCAACCTAAAAGCAGATAGCAATGTATACATTATCACAACTATTAATTCAATTACGAGAAAAATCGGTCTATATTGCTTGGATTCTGGGTGCAAAAGATTTCTTAGGCAACTAGATGATGAGTGTGTATTATGTTATATCATGTACAGAGGAATAAAAAGGCAATGAGCCTAAGTGCGGTGCATCCACCGTGTCACTTGCCTGGTCTCGCTTTTCAGCAACTGAAATGGACAAAGATTAAATCAAATGACGTCTAACAGGTTAATGTTGAATTCCTAAAAATTATTCGAAAAGTGTTTGTTTAAATGTTATAAGAAGATAGATAGAACATTATAATTGGTACATTTAATCCTTGCCTCAAGATATAGTATTTTATCTGCAGCGTCAATTTCCTCAGGCTCCTCCAGTACAAAGTTTAAAAGAAATGAAAATAGCTACCAAATTCATCAATTTATTTCCTGAAAAGCGAAAGTGGAGAAAAATATGGAGATTTTTCTGAGGAGTATTTCTCTAGAAAAATTTAATATCCTCTAACTCAATGAGAAATGAGGAAATTATTTACTACCGTTCTTATTCTCGGTTGGAGCTTATACTTCCGCAGAGCTATTTCATACCTTTTTCCATTGCTAAAATTTTGCAAAAATTTCACGCAAAACCATAACAGACCGAAATAATTTTCATTTTTTCCAATAATCCATCACATTCTTAATTTTTTAATCAAGCAATATGGTCATATTTGCCTTCCTAAGTTCATATTTCAATCATGAAGACGCCTTAGAATGAAGTTCTCAAAAAATTCAATAAGAGAAGATTTAAGGAGCCTGATAAGTAATATATCAAATCACAGTAGTGTTGATAGTTTTCTTACCACGATTAATACCATCTCTTTGTTATCGGTCTGCAGGGAGATTGATGTCGTATAGTGAGCAATGATGCCACAAGCCGGTCTGGTTTAAACTAAAGCATATTTAGACAAAAATAATGATTGAACGAAGTTTTCGAATTATATGAGTCCGGGCGCAATTCGATTGGTCGATTAAAAGCGTTTATTAAAAATATTATCTACCAAAGCCGAAACCGATTTATTCTCTTCAATACAAGGACCTTGTCCAACAGATCCCAAAAAAGAAGGTTTCACCGATCTACCATTAATTTATTCTAGTAGCCCGCTCATTTACATCTTCTTACCTTTTTCAAGGTCCATCTCTCACTTTTCCGCATAGCTTGGAACATCAACTCCGGAAGATGAGACAGCTGCGGGTTCCGGCTGAGTCTCAGCTTCTCCAGAAACCAGAGACCACTCAAAACGTCTGGGTCGACATCCACTAGTGTTCCCATCGAGGACAGGGAAAGGGAGGTCAAAGATGGCACACCCGCAAACGAATTCTTGCCCAACACTTTGATAGGGTTACCGTCTAGAATGAGGGAACGCAGATTGACCAAACCAAACGGGGTGACCGTGCGGTTCAGGGAACGTAACCCGACAGTTCGGTTGTTCAAAGGTTTGACAGTGGACAGGAAAACCTCTGGAACTGTTTCTAGATTATTCCAAGAGAGGTCGAGCTCCAACAGCTCCGTGAATTTCGCCATTACAGTCGATTTCAATACAGTTAGTTTGTTGCTTGTGAGGTTCAGAACCTAGTTGGTTTGAAAATAAGACATAAGATAAGTTTCTAATTAGAAATGCTTTAATCTCTTTTTTAGAAAGGTGCAAAATATCACTATTTACTTTCCTTGGACCGCTGCGTACGGAACAAGAGCAAGGGTAGACGAAAGAAAAATGCCCTCTGACTATGGATAGAACGTTGTGTCCCCACAACCTAAAATGAAACTAGTCTTTCGAACGAGTTTTCTCTACAAGAAAAGAATTTAGGCATTCTTCTATAAAATTCAAAGAAAAGAACTGGACATCGTTTCCTAAATCTGGAAGACATAAAAGCTGTTAGCTGTTACATTTCCAGTGAAGAAAGCTGGAGTGCACCTCCTTGTATTTCACCACTGACTTGGAAATGTGAGTTAGGGATAGTAGTTCCCTCCGAAATTCAAACCAGGATCCTTTAGTGCCCTTTTCGTTTAATTATTCGGGGGGTTGGTGGATATACACAGAGAAATTGGGATTCACTTCACCGCAGATCTTTGTATTGTATTATTTTCAAATTATAATTATTGACTTTCTTGTGTGAGTTTTTGCTTTAAGTATCCCGAATATCTATGAATTTAATGTTATAACCTCAATTGCAACTCAGTGAAATTCTTTGAGATGAAAATGGTTGTGAAAAGTAAGATTATGTATGTAGGTAGCCTTAGCTTCTTTTTAGTAAACAGATATAAGCGTCCGTAATTGGAGAAACAAAACACCTAACATTAATAACAAATATTTTGGTATTTATCAAATAATAAATTAACACCTTGTGATACATAAAAAATAAGAAAACGTATTTTTATTAATTTGTTTCGAACCACCAAGATAAAACAACTGAAAGCTGTCATAAATAATACTAATTTTTTCATGAAATACTTATTATTTTCCAAATTTCTCACCTTTAAGCTATTGAATGTAGCATCAGAGGGAACCAATTTGTAATCATCGTCCAGTGACTTGATTGAATTGTGACCAAGATCAAGCCTCTCCAACTCAGGCAATCGCAGCATAGCCTCCCATGGCACAGCAAGGAGCATGTTGTGGGACAGTCGGACGTCCTCAAGGTTAGAAGCAAATGCCACGTCGGACGAAAGGGGAAAAGCTTCTGCTCGGATGGCCGCTAACTTATTTCCTGAAAGATCTAGAAGCTTCAGGGATGGCAAGCCCTTGAACGCGTCCACCTCTAACCAGGAGAATAAATTCTGGGAAAGTGATAGCTCTCTAAGCCTCCTAGCCTTGACGATGGGCAACGGCCGAACTCCACCGGCCAAATTGCACCAAGAGAAGTCTGCTCGCGATGCAGGTCTCCATGGGACTGTGGGGTCTTCTTCCGGAGGCTCCTCGTGGTGAAGGGGAACATCAGGCCATTCGAAAGCGCCGGCGAAGGGTGATGTGGAGGTGCGGGAACAGTTGACGAGCAAGGAGTCGGAGTCTGGGGGTTCGATAGTGGCGTTCTCTGGTACCATCCATGTGCCCGGGTCGTAGTCACATCTACACCGCTTGCACAGCATAGCAAGGTCCGATGGAGGGCCCACTTGAGCTGAGGAAAGGGGCTGCACGACTGCCAAGGAGAGCAGTGCGAGAAGGATGGCCATCTGCGGGAAAGGTGGTAAATTTATTTGTTTAGATGTAAGTCGTGACTAGACGGACTAGACCCTGACCATAAGGGAGGGAGGCTAAGCGCGTCTAGACGAAGTAAACTGGAGCAGTTAATAAATGAAAAATTGAAATATTGGAACAGTGAAATGAACGACTACTGCTAAAATATGAAGTAGTTTCTTACACATTAGCATGACGAGAGGCAAAACTCACAATCTGTGTAATAAATGAATTATTTTAAACGATCATCAATAATGTTGCATTGCGATTAATACAATAGTAACAAAGTATTGTTGCAGATAAAGTGGCGTTACGAAACAACAATCGACGTTGATTAGGGTTGGCGGAAACGGGCCTTCGAGCCTATTGGGGCGCGATTATTTTTTTTATAAACATGTATTACCCGTGCAGCTATGTTTGGGGCGGTTATTTCGGATTTGTAGTCAGGCGATGTTCTGCCTAGCACCGGACCTGACGCCGAAGTTATTGAATTGTGAGTAGAAAGAGGTGAAGCAAACAAATTTTCCCCGGACGAGCACTAGGGTTGCCAAATCGCAGTTGATTTTTGAAATTGTCCATTCCAGGAATAGTAAATTCGGGGAAGTCCGGTATGTTATTAAAAGTAACATTCTACGGAGGCGACCGTAATATTGTGGAAATATATAAAAAAAACTTTTATTTACTACCATTTCGGCGTTACATTGCTATCATCAGGTCACACGGGGAAACTAAAATCAACCAGACACAACCCCTAATTAAGAGGAGGGTAAGAGAGGAAGGTAGGAGGGAGGAATGGGAAGGGTTAGTGGTATTGCCAATAGGAGTGGGAGTATTGGTAGGTGGTGAAAGGGTAGATTCTAAAATGGGGGAAGAAAAAAGGAAGAGGTTCTCGTAAGTAAGGAAACAATGAGGTGAGGAAAAGTGACGCATGATTTCGTATATATATTCGTACATATATATCTTTCCTTTACTAGTGGTATAATAAAAAAGATAGAAAAAATCGATAATTATAAAATATATAGTTAGGATACAAAAATAGAAAAAAGAAACAAAGTGATTTAAAAGATGAAAAGGCAAAAAAGGGAAGAAATGAGGTTAATTACTGAAACCATGTTGAATAAAGTTTACATTTTATTGATGTGAGGGAGTCATGACATAAATCAATCTTATTGTTCCTACTCAGGACGTCATTTGCCTCTCATCATCCTAGTGAGCGGTTCCGATCTGCAGACATCAACCCTCGCAAGAAGTTCACAAAAAGGGGGGAGGGGCCTTGATCTTCTGAATGGTACATACATTCAAATTGATGCTCTTAAATAGATCATGGGAGTCGATGGCACTAACAAAAAAATTCCCAAGGAATACATTGTCGGCTCAGATCAGGATTATTTGTTTTTTTAATTTGTTTATAACAGCATAAGTTAATTGATCATAGTCGAATTAGCTATTACCAGCGATGAATTTCAGAAAGATTCAATGCAATTTACGCAAAAGGAGATAAAAATTAGCTAATATTGTCTTTATCCAAAAGATATTTACAAATATATCGTAACGAAACAATTTATATTAAAAGGGAATACTGTTGGACTTAAACTATAAAAGAAATTAATTCGCGAAAAGTTCGAAAGACAAGATATTATTGTATGAACTGTAAACTCCGAACGGTGTGCGGAGATTCCCTTATGCGGATTCCCCGCGAAGAAAAAGAAACCATTATATACTTTTTGTAAATCTTATCTAATCTTTCCTTGATAACTCCCACCGAAAAAAGACCGATGTATAGAGAAAGATTATTCGATGGAAAATGATCTCCCTTTCAGTAAAATCGTATCAAGAAAAACTTTGTTATTATTTTTCCAACCTTGTATTCGTCTGCTTTACATGTAGAAAGGCTAAAATAATTCCATCTACATGAGCTATTTCTCGTCCCCTGTCAGTGATTTATCTAGATAACACGACCTCTTTTATGGTATTTGCAAGCTGAGAGGTATGAGTAATCATCCATCCTTTAACGAAGGGTACAGATAGAATTTGGCGGATTTTAGCTGGGACAAGCCTTAAAAGATAATATTTTTAAAATTCATCAACGTATGGGTTGTGATTTTTTATGATTAACTCCCTTATTCTTAAAAGGTACTTCAGATACGCATCTGGCCACCTTCCATTTTGCAGGACACAAAATATCATCAGGTTTTTCTACTCCTAGTCGGGATCTGCGTCTAAACTACCAAGATGGGACGCAAACATACAAAAAGTATGATACCTATTAAATAAATAATTATGACAACATAAAAAAGTATTGACTTCTATAAAATTAGCCTTAGAGTGGCATAGGATTGACGAAATATTGATGATTTTCTAATAAATTGATAGTTTTTCAATTTGATGGCGATCAAACTGTAATTTCGTATTAAGAATTGGAGATCGTTTGTTGCAGAGAGCTGACGGAAAGATAAACTGAAGATTTGCAAGATTTTTCAATTTCTATGGACATTCTCATGTTCTTCGGTTAAGTCTTAACCTGACGAATAAGAAGAAGGCAAAGATGAATCGATTTTAGTACTCAATCCTTCCATGACTTCTCACTTCTCCAACCAATTGCGTCAATCGTCTACGCCGAACGATTGAGGATATAATCCTACAATATACCCAAAGGCTTATGGTGTACAACTCTGTTTAGTTATGATCTGAGTTTAGGTATATAACATGACTGCAACGAGAGGCCCTAATAACGAAGAGCGTTTCGCTGTTTTCTCGGAGATAGCTCGCGAATACGGATACAGTTGATGGATGTTTTTGAAAATTCTTGCGCACAAACAACTGCACCAAAATTAATAAACGTCCAAAGTGATAAAATCGATATGCTCAGGCGTTACTTGGTGGAAAGCCATACTAAATGAAATTGAAATACTTTGTAATTTTCCACAGGTGTGTCCACACCTGTGGAAAATTACAAAGTATTTCAATTTCATTTAGTCCAAAGTGATAATTTTAGCGCCTATTCAGAATTGCTCGTAATATAAATTGATGGTTCAATTGACTGTTTTTCCGTGTTCATTAGAATTATTCAACTTATAAACATGGCATTTCGACTGAGGTATATGATCCGGGAAAGAATTATTCTCGAAACAAATTGTATGGGAGAATTTTGACGGAGGGACACAGAAAGCACTAAGAGAAACTCACCTGAATAGATAACTGCTAAGATTATCACGTCGGAGAGGATGATAGGATTCCTGTTTCCTCACTGGGTGAGAGCAAACTGCTTTGAAGGATGATAATACAATTCTTTGAGACTCCATGCTATATGGATGTGCTATATCCACTACGATATGGGCGCAGGTGCTGCCACAAAAGGCACTGTGTGAGAGCGACATAATGAAAACAGCGCGGCGTCCATTATGCTGTGGAAAATGCTTTCGTAGCGTTTAAGCGCAGTCGTTGCGAGCCATTTTGCTGCCTGAGATTGATCTCATATGTCGCGTTTCATTTTATTTCCAAGTCGTTTCGCTTAATTTCTGTCGTAATCGCTATGAAAAGAAAGAAATTTATACGATAATTGTGGCATTTTTTTATGAAATCCACTTTTTCTTATTACAACACCGAATTTCACGAAAAGAAAGACTTTTTTCCTTATTAAAACACCAAATTTCACGAATAGGAAGATCTTAGCATTCGACTTCACGCCGTCTGAGAGAGACGGTTGTTACTCCGCCTCACCCATCGGCCACCTGTTTAATTCAATTTTATGGAGTAAAATGCGGAAATTTTCCAAATGGAAACGTTGTGTTTTAAATCAATCGCTGAAAAGGGAATGAGAGTACTTGGTTTCTTGAATTTTTTAGTTTTTCGTCGCATTGCTGTAGATTTTCCTTTAAGTTCTCCCTTATGCAAGACATATATTACCTCAATCTTGTATTACCAACGTTGCCTCGAGTTACATTAACGTGGTTAAAAATATTATAAAAAACTATGCATAAATTTCCCCTGCCTATTATTACAGAAATGTATGTACATTGAATGTTTTTCCACCAAATATGATGATAAAGAAAAATCCCTGAGTTAATAATTTTTTGAGAATTCTTTTTATCACAAAAATAAACTAAGGTAAAAAACAAGGGTAAAATATAAACTGTGGTCTACTCTGTTTTTTTTTAACGGGAAATATTGTTGTAGACTTCAAGGCCTTGATTAAAATGCTCTCATTTTTTCTGTGTTGATAAATATTCAAAATATGATATCATCGACATATATTTCTAAAAGTACCGGAGGACTCTCAGAATACGTGTCTCTTGTACCTTTCATAGATATCTGTAAAGTTAAACAGGGAGTCTTAAGGCAGCAATTTTGAGTTTTTATTTAATGGAAGGTCACAGTTCACTTACAGGATAATCTTAACCATTACTTGAGTTGCATGTAGTATGAGTTCTAATGATACGACATCGCGTTGCTGCACATCAATGAAAACTTATTTGATGAATTAATAAGGATAACTTAAAGGAGTTTAACAAAATCCGCAAATTAAGCATAAGAATGAAGCAATACACAACTAAAAATTTGTTTGGGAATGTGAGGAGTTTAAGGAAATCTGCCAAAGACCGCTAACTCCCCACCTCTACTCTAAATCCTCCTGTTTCCCTCGAGGAGATAGTTGCCGACATAACAGTAGTATGAAACGTAAGTTATGTTGTCGTCGATATGCTATAGCAGCAAGACCAAACTAACCATAGCTGTAACAGACGTCGTGGTCGACCAAAATGGAAGTAGTAAAATTTTTTCGTGGTAATTCGCGCACTTTCTTGAAATCAAAGTTTTTAATAATAATACTGTTCTGTATTGAAGAGTTTTCCGAGCAGCAGTAGGTTCAGAAGAAAGATAACAAGCCGAGCATAACGAAAACACATCACTCGCATGAATTGAAAACCAATGCTTCGATCTTCAATACCTGAGAGCAGTCAAGATGTCGTCTCACTTAAAAAGTTGCTTCGAGATATCCTGGACCCTCTCGGACGAGAATCCTATCGACGAAATAGCCGGCACAAATAATACGCCCGAGATGTGGGAGCTCTTGAAGACAATCATGCCGACAGAACTAAGACTGGAGATCGAAAGCTAATTAGTTTACTTAATATTTTATTCTTACTTTTTGTTCCCTTTCCCAGAGTAGATTAAGATCTGTAAACTACGTAGAAGTCGTCAATCAAGTCGCCGTTTGCTGCTTAACTGAGGAAGAAGTAAATGAAACAGAAGAATCTTCTTCAGAAAAGAATGATAAGGAATCTTTGGAGCCACCCAAACGTACAGAGGTATTACTGTATGAAATTAATGAGGTATTACTTTTCATTTTTTACCTTAATGAGGTATTACTGTATGAAATACTAAATTCGCTAAATTCTGAAAGTAAATATAAATGTGTACCATTCATCATAAAAAATATATATCTCTAAGTTTTTGGACGTCACAAAAACTACCTTCAAGATATCGTCCGTCCGCATCATATTCACTGAACAAATCTTTCAAAATAGTTACATAGTGCATAGTATTTCAAAGTTAATCCAATAGTTTACAAAAATACGCCAAAAATTGGTCAAAGTCGTTCCAAGGCGATATAATTGGCAACGAAGATCTCTTCCAGTCCCTCCGGAGGGGCTTCTATCTCTCCCCCCCATAGGGGAGTGGGTCTGCCACTCCCCTTCAGAGGGGAGTGAGAGAAGCGCCTCACCGTGGATCGGAAGAAATTTTCGTCGGATCGCGATCTTGGTACCTTATCGCATGATGGAACTTCGGACCAATCGAGTACAGAAAGGTGGCTTTTATCTATTTAACCACCTTCTGATATCCGTTTGAACACTTCGATGACTAAAACTTTAGTTGACATTTAAGAGTAATTCATACCTTTTTAAGTAAAACACTTCAGCTACTACAATATAACAAACATAAGACTTTCAAATGGTCATCTCTGTTTTGGCATTTTCATCTTCATAAAGGCCTTCCGAACGTCTATCATTTTATTTTTGTTGTCAAAGTTCTTATTCCCTCTACCATGTTTCGAAGATTAAGGTATTTTGGGTCTTTTCCTTCGGGAAAATGTGTTATTTTATTTCATTTTGTTTCAGTCTCCCTCAAGGCTGTGATAATGTGCAGCAATGGGAAGATGCCAACATTTTTACCGTTTCTGACCCGATTCCGGATTTCAAAGATTTAAAATCGTTATTTTAAATAACTGTTGGTTTGGGAACCAAATGTTTATTAAGAAAGAATATGTTCATTAAAAATTTTAGTGGGATAATTAATAGAAAAGCTTGATAAATAACAAATTATTTTTGTTTCATTCTTATATTCCTTCATCATAGTTGTTAAATTAATATGGTAGTGTTTAAAATGAAATTAAACTTGTAATATTCATATTTGTTTGAAAAAACGAACTTAGATAACTTAGAGAATTGGACAATCGAAGATTGTACTTTTACAGAAAAGTAAGTCACTTGAGTTCATAAGAATAGTCCTGTTTAGGTATTGCTAATGTCCATAGATTTTAGTATTAATTACAGTTTTAATTAATTAGTAGTTATCTACTTATAATTAGTACCAGAAATGGAGGGATGAGGTTCTTAAAAAATCCCGAAGAATCGTTCATGGAATCAAAATTACGGTGGAAAATTCTCCGATTCCGTTACTTAAAAATATTCCGTCATTCCCGATTTCCATCAATCACTTATAACATGAATGCTTCTGATTTATGAGAGACCCTGCATCATGGCAGTCAATTTGGTCACTCCTTATTGAGCACTACGAAAAGTGTTATTCATAGGGCCATTGTACTGCGCATATGTGCACATTTTCTACCTATAACTTGGGTGACGAGTGAATATGTGCACGAAGTGGCACGCGAGATAATTTGTTGGTCACGAGAAACTCTGACGACGCTATCTTTGTTACTTACTCTTTATTGAAAATGTACCCTTAAAGTAAATGGAATGGAATAAGCACACATTGAGACCATCATTGCAGTAGGTAATGCCAGCTCGACACCTCATTGGTAAACAAACCCCTTTTAAGTTATCAAGTACGACACTTCTTAGGTATATACTACTATGAAGACACCATTTAAAATGCATTGGCCCGTGCATTTTAAACGGGAGATATTCGGGCGCTGTTGCTACATTTGCGTAAAAATATATAGTGAGTCAAAATTGTTTGAATTTTTTTCAGTATTGAATATGGAATTAATGCCAGATTTTACTGGGTGTTTAACTTTTGGATCTTTACTACCATAATTGCATAAAAAACGAAAATGTTACATTTCAAATAAATTCTGGATTTTTTTCCTGTTCTGTTTGAAAGCGTGCCTTAAGTTCTCTAATTTAAGGAACACATTATTTTTAACATCCAACTCTGCCTCAAATTATTTTCTTTCCGATAGCATTATTTATTTTGCAGACAAACGTTTTTGAGGCAAGTATTTAACAGAAATCGTAGGGGAAGTCGAGAATTTTTGGTAAAATGCATTGAAGAAAGGACATGCTGGCTATCTTCCGTCTTATTTGCTTTGGAAAAAACTTCCAGCGGGAAAGTTTCTCAGAAAATAGTGAAATTATTTTATTTGAAATTTCAACGTCATAAGTTTATAACTAACTCAAGAAAAACAATTTTTCATTCGGGGGTAACGCCGTTCACGGCGCGGGCCGCGATCGTTCGAGCGGCTATCTCTGCGATGTGAACAATCTTCCTGCTGTTTCGATTGTTTGTCATGATACTGTTAATTAAACGATCAATTAGCATTTAAATAACAACATATCATTGATTTATTTAAATATGGTAAAGTTTCCCATCTTCCAGCCTTTTCTAAACGACTACCTACTTCGCTACACTCTTGACAACTTCCTTTTCGCAGTAAGTAGTTGATGAGGATAGCTTTGTTAACATTAATGTGCACAGCCACAGCATTTAACATAATGTTTTAATTCCCTTAACTGAGTATTACTGTTAGTTTCCTCAGTATTCAGTCGTAGTACTAGGGGAATATATATCTTTGCCATTAGTGTACGATGATAACTATCCTAATGGAAAATCTGTTAATTCAGGTTCAAAGCAAATATTATATGTTACTCTTACGTATTATGTTGCGAATATCTTACATCACTATGTAAAAATTCTCAGTGAGTTTTATACATTATTTGTTTAATTTATCTCGGGATTTACAAGTGATGTTTGTGTCGACATTCGACGAATCCCAGGTTTGATTCTCTGTGAGAGTTATGGTATTGTTTCAAATAATTAAGAAATCGATGATCTATCAAAACTAATAGTTACGGCAAAGAGAAGCAAATATGATAATTTCCCATTTTCGTATCATTAATTGCTATTTCTATCTTCTGGATTACTGTGTTAGCAGGCTATAGTTGAGAAATTATTGCATCTAAAATCTCCATCTAATGTGCCTCGTTTTATTCTTAAAACGAGCCGAAAATGAAACTGCTCGTTACTACATCAATTGATATATTGATCGATGTCGAATTAGCTTAGTAAAACAATTCCAAAGAACTGATTTATCAAAGCCCATTAAAATAGAGGATGATAAAGATATATATTCTTAGGAGACGTTCACTGGAAAAAACCGGAGGTGCTATCAAAGAATGATACAGGAAACTTAGAAAAATCAAAATTTGTCTCTGGATGATTGTCGTGCACAAGGATACCATAACAGTAGTAATATGAGTGGTCAATACAAAGGAGTTTAATCGAGAATCTTACAGATAATACATTAGCGATTTTCTCTCCTATCTCATACTTTTTATTTGTGCGTATTTCATTATGTAGATTGTAAAGAAGTCATTACGTTTTTTTGGATAATACAGAGATTATATGCTCTTTTCAATACAAGTACATCCCGCTAGGAGGTTCTTACCTGAAAAACTAAACTGCTCAGTCTCTGCACAGTTTATCAGCAGCTAGACGGTCAGCTCGTTGATTTGAAAGTATAGGACCATTTGCTAAAATATTGAAAATTATCATAGAAGCAATCTGCATAGACTAGAAACAAATCTGATTGTTGAAGCTAAAGCTGACTTGCTAGGCATCAAACAATATTTCAATTATTTCAATTCTTTCGAATGGAATGTAATTATAAAAGCATGATCAAACATTTTAACTTCGATCAATTATGTTAGCATTATTCTCCAAGGTCGAAACATGACGTCAGATGCAAGGCAAAATTTAGAAAATCTAACTCAAGATTTAACGACAGTTAATTTTTTGGGGATGAAATCTTCTTCGACAAAATATGCCAAAAAAGATATGCCAAATAAAACGGGAAGTATTTGAATCTGATGATAATTTCGAAAATAATAGCACTACTGAAGACGAAGAGAATTTCAAATCAATTTTTTTTAGCTTAATTACAAAAAATGTGACTGACGACGTAAGTTACAAATTTAACGTAATTAGAGAAATTAGAGATAAATTTATATTCTTTGGAAATTTTTGGAGTATGATGAAAAATATATAAAAGATCACAAACGATATCCTATGGATCAAAAAAGACAATAGAATTTTCGGAAGCTATTAGAAATTTTGCTAAATGGAAACACTAAAAATCTCATCTATAATTTTATATGTAATAAATTATGAAATATACATGTGAATATCGATAAGAAAATTTTGAATTATAATGTTGTTTTTAATCCATAAAAATACAATTTTGATCAAATGTCCAAAATTTGATATGATATTTGTAAAAAGGGGGCCCAACGTGAAAAGTCACTTCGGTCCGATCTGCCTCTCGGCGACCCTTTCTAGAGCCTAACGTATTGCACCATTATTGGGAATGAATGCCTCTGTAAAAGATTTACAAAATTCAGCTAACAATTCCTCAATATCAAATGAATATTCATCATTATGGAAATCTAACAGTACATAAATACTACGGTGTTTCTTATATTATTACTTAAATTCTTAGGTTATCGTTTATTTTTCTCACTATGCTGGTATAGTGATTTGATCGGTTAAGAGAGCAATCGCCTCAGGTTAGTCAAAAACATTCCAATGAATCATGCTCATTGAATGCCTTTCCACCAAACATGATGATAAGGGAATATCCCTAAGTTAATAAGTTTTGGCAGAATGCTATTTCTCATAGGGTTAAATAAAATCCAGGGTCTATAGTTTTTTACCAGAAAAGAATTATTGAAGACTTCAAGGCCACCATTAAAAAATGCGCTGATTCTTTTTCCGTTGATAAAAATTTCAAAATATGAAGTCATCCACGTATATTCCTTAAAATTTTTCAGGACACCCTAACTACCATTCTTAAGTATCTGTAAAGTTAACTAGGGAGATACTTTAAGGCAGAAATTATGAGTTTTTTTTCCTCTGGAAGGTCACAATTCCACCTTCCGGTCAATCTAAAGCCTCACTTGAGTTGTGTGAAGTATATGTTCTAATGATCCGACATCGTTTTTTGCACATATATGAAAACTTATTTGATGAATATTTAAACTAAAGGAGATTAATAAAAGCCGCAAACGAAGTAATACACAAGTACGAATTTGTTTCGAAATGTGAGGAGTTATAGGAGATCTGCCAAAGACCGCTAATTTCCCTCACCTCTGCTCTAAATCATCGTCTTTTCATGAGGAGACAGTTGCCGACATATCAGTGGCATGGAATGAATGTCATGTAGATATGCTATAGCAGCATGACCCAACTAGTCGTAGTAGTATTATACCTCGTGTTAGACCAAACTAGAATTAGTCGTAAAGGTTCAACTGGGTAAAACTCACACTTTGCTGAAACCGAAGTTTTTCATAATAATACTGTTCAACATTGAAGAGTTTTCCGAGCAAAAATGGGTTCAGAAGAAAGATAGCAAGCAGAGTATAACGAAAACATATCACTCGTATGAATTAAAAGCAATGCTTCAATCTCATCTGACTTTAAGCTGTTGTCCCTTCCAATAGACTCGATATGAAAAGTTCATCTCAGCTGCTGAGACCCAGTTCACAAGTTCTCGTTTTCTGGCGCTGCGAGGTATCACCAGAGAGACGGCCAGCGTTGATTAGGTGTGGTACCCGGGGCACCCTTAGCTGCTGCGCCGTCTCTCGTTGCCCATCTCATGTCCATGATCACATGTTCGTCGTCATCTTCAGCAAAAGAGGGCGGTGCTCTCACGTACCGCACGGAACCGGGCATGTTTATGCTCTCCAGGCGAATGGAGCGTCTCACCAGCACCACCAGTAACACCACCACGGCCAGGGAGACCAGTGCTGCCACGCACACTGCGGCAAGTGCGGAAACAATGGCTCCCCTTCTGCGCCAGAATAGACGAGGTCCACTTTCTCCACAATTTGACCAAATGTTGTTTGCACTCGCATTT
Source organism: Ladona fulva (assembly GCA_000376725.2). Taxonomy (NCBI): domain Eukaryota; kingdom Metazoa; phylum Arthropoda; class Insecta; order Odonata; family Libellulidae; genus Ladona; species Ladona fulva. The sequence continues at coordinate 604,421 of KZ308277.1, forward strand.
GGCTCGTCATCGCTTGGATATATGTTCAGGATGCTCATTCTCTGAAACAGTGGTGGAGATGCGCAGCTGGAAGACAGATGTTAGAGAAACTTTTTAAGTGAGGCAGAAATCGAAATTTGCATCGCAATTTGATACAAGGTCCATGCATTCATGTCCGTAAGAATTTTATTATTGGCCTGGCGTCGAACCCAAGACCGATTTGAGTAATATCTTTGCTGTTTACATTACAGAACCATGTCTTCTCATAAAACATTATTTAGTATTCAAAATATTTTTCCAAAAATTCGCACAATGCATTCTTACGTGAAAAATATGGGATTTTGGGACCTGGGATCGAACTTATGATAGCTGGGATTGATATCTCATTGCTCCTGGGGGTTTCAAGTTGCTCGTACGGCATAAAGAGGCCAAGTCAAACATGTGGTTTAGGCAGGAAATTCGTATCCTATATGTAGCAATATAATACATACTGGATTTCCGACCTATCACATATTTAAATAAATTCTGAAGGAAAGTGTAAAGAATGTTTGGAAGTAAGGGAGATAAATTAAATTTCGAAAAAAAGTAATTTGTAAAAAACATGGGAGAAAATATTTTCCTACTGGTAAAGTTTCGCGATCTTCGTGGTGATGCGCATACATGATGTGGTTGCCTAACTCCGATTTTCAGTTGCTAATTTGACGTTTAAAAATGACTATTTGTGTCGACGTTCGGACACGTCTATTGTTTTTGAGCGAGGAAATCACCGTGAAACTCTTGCTCGATTCCATTTCCCACGGCCACCCCCTTGTTAATAGAATAATGGTTCTCATGGCATGCAAATAGTAAGTAAAAGTCATTTATTGAGTACTTACTTGTTATATATGGCCATTATTAGGGTAAAAATTCAACATGGAATGACATCAGTATTCAAACCCTGTACCTCAATGTTTCTAAGCTATGACAACATGTAATTGAATCCATTATAGTATTAACATATTAAAAACTTACTAAATGAAAGTCACATTTTAATTTCTATTTCAGAGGAAAACTATGTAAGAATTGAGTGATAAAGCATCGAATTTGAATTTATTAATGTTTTAAAGGAATTAAGGCAATGGAAACGTTTCTAATGGACAAAATGGTCATATACTCTCAACACCTCCTTTGGGGTCTATTTTAGTCTGAATATCACTCTATAAATTTACTACACCACTTTCAAAAAAATTTGTAAGGCATTCAGGCCAAAATCATCCCTGCAATTCTTCATAAATAAATACCAACAGTTTTCAGGAAAATAATTTTTCTACCATACTTTAAGATGTAATCAAATTAGATAGATTTTGCATATCCTGCATGTGGTATAAAAGGGGTTGCTTTAGCTTGATAGATTTTGCTTTGAGAGTAACATGTTACAGTTTCATTCCTGTTAAAAAATTTTGATCTGAGAACTCACTGCAGACCCACAGAAAGACTTGGATCCTTTTTGATCATGTAAATCCTCAGAACATCTGCCAGAGGTTTCAGAGAGCAATTGCAGGCCCATGGGTTACTTTGAAGATTTGCTGAATCAAGATTGTCCCAAGGAACTATGTCAGGTGATAAAAATTCCAGATTGTTTGATTGTAGCTCTAACTGTAGGAAAAAGAAATAGAGTTCATGATTTAGAAACAGTTGAAAATCCTTCAAGATTATTTGGAAACTAATGTTTCAAAAATTGTCCATCTTATATGATGAGTCAATCAAAAAGGTTAATGCTTTCAAATTGATTTAAAATGAAAACCCAGCTTTGAAAAACATTGATCACTGTTTGACTATCACAACACTTCCATGATTGCTTACTGCATACAATTCATGACTTTCTTATTATGAGTTTACTTGAGGCAATGCCCATGAATGCTCCTGTAACATCCAGAGCAAGAGATATGGACAGTGATGTGAGTTGTCATGCAGCATACAAAGTACTGGCATATGATACAACACTTTACTTTAGTGCAACTTTACACTACTGTCGCTAATAGCACTTCTCAACCATAAATTATTAGCTTGAACTGTAAAATCAACAGAGTTTTCAATTTAGCAAACTAGGTTTCTTTGCACAATCACAGGGGACAATGCATGGCCTCAACTCTATCGCCTTATAATCAGATTTATGAGTGATCCCTCATTTTAACTGAGCTTAACTAAGATAAGCTTAATTAATTCTGCAATGAAGCTAATTGTACATACTGTTTTTAGCAATATTTCCTAAGAAAGAATACAGTCATTAATGATTACAAAATTTGACAAAAATGACAAACTAAAAATTTAATTTACAAAATAAAATACTCGAAGGAATTGAAGTTACCTATAACTGCACTCATCATTCACAGTTTCATGTACAAGGAAATCTCAAATAGATCTCAAAAGTATGATCCTCCCTAGCAAATTATGAGGGTTGAACAGATTATTCCCAATGTGAACTGATTCAGTATTCTGACATAAGTATCCAAAAATCATTTTATAATATTAGCAGCAATGTAAACATTTTATGAAATTAGAAACTTTTCAACTAATTCAAATCAATATTTACCTATAAAGAATAACGTCCATCATAATTTATGCCTGTAACATAGTAATGAAATAAATCCAAAACAAACTAGAAAAACATCAGTAAAGATGGTATGAGAACAAGACATGCCTCAGTTTTATTTATAACAGTAAGGTAAAGGGGTCTCTGGTAGTCAAGTGAGCTGCATGTTCTATTCTGATAGAAGTGATCCTGGGACCATTTCCAGGAAGAAGCCCATATGTGCAAAATAATATTTGTTATCAAAGCCTTATTAAATTATACTGCTTCTATAGAAAGGAACTTGTAGGGATTCAAAAAAGATAAAGTTGCAGATTGCCCACAGAAGAACTTGAGAATATGACATGATAGTTCTTATTTGAATATGAAAATGGATTTTGGCTACTTTTTGAAGGTATGAAAGTCTTTTACAAGCTTCATGTTGGTAAAAATGCAAAAGTTATGATAAATAGTGAAATAAATTTAGCAAAAATGTGAGGATGGGATATGTGAGGATGGGAATGGGAGGATACCTCTCCTATTCAACATGTAAATAATAGAATCTTTTAATCAATTTATTGACATAACAATGTAAGGAATGAGTATCTAGGGCATACAATCAATCACTTTACTATATGGAGATTAAATAATGAAATTTGAGGAAACTTGATTAATCCTGAAAGAAGCACTTGTATATATAGAATATTTTCTAAGTAAATCGTAAAAACACATGAGGAATTCTTGACTATGAAAGATGAAAAAATTGGTAAGTAGAAGTGAGAAAGAAATATTGGAAAAAAATTCCAGTAATATTAAATATTATTGCTTCAAAAACAGGTGTCTACTAGGTCATGAAGTAGGTCAGATTTTTAACTTATGCCTTTATACATTACATTCTGAAAGAGGAATGACTAATATCAGTGGATGACTATTGGGTGTTATAATAAGAGCACAAGATTTGAATTTTAATTAAAAAGTTAAACTTTCACCATTTTGACAGTAATATTTAACAATTAGGACACATTGTTGTATCATGTAGTGTACATGGAGCACTACATGATACAACAACATGTCCTTATTGTTAAACATTACTATCAAAATGGTCGAAGTTATTAAATTAAATTCAAATCTTGAAGTAAATTAAAATTCAAACTTGTGTTCTTATTGTACACCCTATATCATACATTCTGCTTTAAGGAGAAAAGACTGAAGAAAAAATTAAACATTTCTGTTGAGACGATTTGAACTCTAGGTACTTCTTCAAATTCATTGAAAATAATTTTCTTTTACCTTAAACATTACTGTGAAAACGTGAGGTTCCATTTCCCTAATTCTACGGTAATAGTCATTGAGGTGGGGTAAATCTCCTTTTTGAAATAGTAATATATAACCTATTAAACTGGTTGGTGGCTAAATATTTAGCCACCAACCAGTATTTAACCTAAATTACTTAGTGGCTGAAGCTAATTACTTATATATAAGAGTGAAAAAGTAGTTCCATTAAAAGAATGTAAAGTTGGGTAAATTTTAAGCCATCAAGACTTAAAGGATTAACAGTAAAATAATCTTTGAATGTATTTGCATTGCCTAGATATCCCCTCTATCCATATGAACATTTCATAGACATTAAAGGAAATTTTGTAACTAATAAATGGATGTGCCATGAATTAACATTATTTTAGTTTCCTTTAAGAAAACCATGATTCTTAACTCATTAAAAATACTTCTGTATTTTTCTCCATTGTATATATAAATTGAATGAAAATAAATGTAGACAAAACAAAAGTTATGAAAATGAGCAAAGAGCCTGGAGAAATTAATATTATAATAGAAGGAAGGAAGTTGGAACAAGTGACATCCTTTAGGTACTTGGGAAGTATGATCACCTCAAATGGAAGTTGCACAGAATAAATAAGAACCAGGATTTACAATGGAAAAGTGTTATTTGGGAGGGTTAAAAGTGAGGAAGTGTTTAGAAGGATTGGGGAAGAAAGATGTCTAATAAAAAGCATTGCCAAAAGGAAAAAGGCATGGGTTGGGCACATATTAAGAAGGGACTGTTTGCAGAGAAATATTATTGAAGGGAAGATTAGAAGTAAAAGAGGGAGAGGAAGAAGAAGGACTAGTATGCTGTCCAACATGAAGGGAGGAAGGAGCTATGTACAGATGAAGAAGGATGCCCAGGACAGAGAGGGTTGGAGATCCAGTTGACACTGTCCTTGGACAGTTACACTGAAGAAGAAGAAGACATATAAAATTCTAGTGCCTTGAATCAATAGATAACTTATAAATAATAACATAACTCACCTCCTTTAAGTTAAAGTCCTTCCATCTTTCCCACTCCAATCCCCAACCATCAACCTTGCGGAATGCCTCCTCATGAAAGTAACTCAATTTTCTATTGTAGCAGCATCTAAGAATACGTAATTCCTTCAAAGGTTCAAATGCTTCTTTGTCCACTACCTCTAATTCAGGCATTGCAACCATGTCCAAGACTTTCAGCTTACTCCAAGCCAGTTTGTGGGAGTGAAAAGAGCTGTTGTTTATACTCCTTATGGGGTTTCTGTTGATGTTCAGGTAGTGTAATGAAGGTTTTGAAATTGAGAATGAATCTGGAACAGTGGTGAATGCATTACCATCTAATCTGAGATATTCCAGGCTTTGAAGAACATGAGCTAGACCTCTAGGATAAGATGAGAGCCCAGTGTCTGCTAAGTTAAGTTCCTGAAATAAAACGGATTTCTTGAGATAGTAAGTGTAAAAAAATTCACATTACCATGTGAAATTACCATGAGAAATTTAGGGTTGAATCAAAATTAAAAGTAAATATTTAACAACATACTGGAAAGTCACAAAAGTCAATTTGCCTTAATGGCATAAATACATGGGAATGCAGTTGTATTTGCGAATTCACAGGTCTTTCCTTTTACAATTAAACTAAATGATATTACTAATATTTTAATATTTACTCGCAAGGTCAAGCATAACAGATGTCTCGTAATCTAGGTAATTCGACAAAGTTTTTGAAATTAATTTTTACGCGGAACAGTTTGAAAAGGTATATACCTTTTTTGAAATTATTATTACAGTTCTTAAGTTGAAGGTTTTGTTATCTTACAACATTGAGATATCAAAGTGCAGATTTTTAATTTGAAATAAATCGTTTACCCGGAGTCCTTTCAGGGTGGAGAGAGCCGATTCCGTTGCAGTGTCCATAGTCATACCTAGGGGATTTCCTTGGAGATTCAGCACCCGCAAAGACTTCCAAAGATGTTCAAATAACTTTCCGTCCAATGAGTGAAGTTGATTGCGAGCCAGATTTAATTTTTCCAGGAGTGGTATTGGCTCATAGCTTTCTTCTGAGAACTTGCCCCGGAAGACGGATGCTGACAAAACATCGAATGTGATATCGTTGTCCGAGAGATCCAGAGACCAAAGAGTTTCGGATACCGGTAAGAAAGCTCCCGGTTCCACTCGTGAAATGTGGTTATTGCGGAAGGAAAGCTCCAAACGGGGTTTAGACGAATTATTGCCCACTGTAGTATTGGAAAGTTGCCCATTTGTGGAAGCTACATTTCCAGCATTATGTACCTCATCGGTTTCATTAACTGTTGAATTTTGACGATCATTTACGGTTTCATTCCTCATCTCAAATTCCAACTGCGGAAGAGGTCGAATCCTATGGATTGAATTGCCATCCAAAACGATGCTTATGATATCAGAAAATGCGTTGATACTAAGCGGTATCTTCCAGGGACTGCCCTTTCCTGCATCGCCCTCTCCCAAAAGGAATTCTACGTCGCTGGTGTGCAGCCTTGAGCAGTCTATTTTGAGGATCACATGAGACTCCTGATTTATTTGTTCACAACTGCATCTTCCGCACATTCCACCATTAATGCGTATTCCAGTCGTCGTAACCACCGATAATAAAAGCGCCAGGGCTCCAATACGGCTGCCCATGTCTTTTGCTAACAGAAACAAATCATGTTCATTAAAAACTTGATGGTGTAGTAGTATTTGAGATTGAAGGCATTAAAAAGTTTAACAAAGGGTTACCGTATGCTTACTCTCCCCAAGAAAGAGTTTCTTTTGTCAAAGTTACGGGAAAATTTAATATTTTTTTAGGTCTTGCTATCCGAGGAGCATAACTGACATCTTTTGAATAGGTTTACCCTTTCTTATCTTAATTCATTACCTTTAAATTCTTATTACATTCAATTCAACGGCATATAGTACATGATGAGAGTATGAAAATGATTCAATTGCGTGTACAAGGCTTAAATTCATCGAGAGGACAAAATTAGCCATCTACCTAAGTAACGTCATGATACGATATGAGAGATTAAAAGTTGCTCTTGTTGGGATAATTTTTAATATATAAAATATCGATAAAAGCATCATATTTGAGAAATATGCTCTTTTTAATATAGTCGCTTCATAACCAATCTTAGAGTGGGAGATCTATAATCTGTACGGGGTACACGAATTCTCATATAACTGTTTTAATCAATTATGTCGCAAAAAATCAACATAATTATGTGAAAACGAGGTGATTAAACTTTGAATATGTGGTAGAATTAATCCCTCAAGGAATATTTTATTTAATCTAATACTCTAATGAACATTAAGCCTCCAGTAGCTGCTCATCATCCTTAGTGTTGCATTTAACGCAATACGCCATGCAAATTTTATAATTGTTTATAGGAGAGTATCTTTACATTTCTAAATCATTGATATTTATTGAAACCCTTTGATAACAATAACGTCTTAAACAGAATTACCAAATATTAGAAGACTAGTGAGAAAGCCTGGAATATTCTGTATTTTTATAATTTCATTTGCGCATAAACTAAGCTTCTAAAGAAGGTGTTACATTTCCTTTATTAGAAAACGAAAATTATCTGGCCATATTTTCTTTGGAGTATAGTTTCACGGGTATACTAAGTATGACAAGTGTGATCAAGCATTGCATTCGAATTTTTTGTTGGAATTCTAACAAGCGGAATTCCCTTCAAAACGGCTGCCATCTACTTGTGTAAGTGGTAAACTCTCGCAACTTTGTCCCCTTAAACTTCAATGTCTGCGCATTTACTAGATATGACTGATCAACTTCTCCTTAACTGTCACTGATTTCTAAACTAATACAGTCCTCCAAAGGAAATATTGCCGATGAATGACCCTTTATCAACTCTTTCCGGTAGAAATGTACGCATAATGTCAGTCAGGGATTATAATGAGATAATAAAAATAAATGATGCTGAAATATGACGAATGAGACTTCGGGGTTATATAATGATTCTCAAATTTTGCTGGTTCTGATATGGTAAGAAACACAAAGTATATTAAATGAAGGTCTTAGATCGATCGAACCAGAACCGGTCCTAAAAACGAAACCGAAAAACCGTTAGTTTTGCATTCGTGAAAATCGAACCCGAACCAGGGAATCAAAATGGTTGTACCCGAGCCGGAAGCAGTTATTTATAACCATCCGAACGATAACATTTTAATTAAATGTAAATTGAAGAAGCTATACCAAATATGTGTGACAGCTACATTTAACTTTACCTGTTCTGATATTTTGATCATTATTTATTAAATAACTCAATTTTTATTCTAAAATTTTATTTCATCTATCGGCTATTTAGAGAGAAGGCAATTGTAGCCATTTGCGTTTGCGACGAAAAATTGCTGAGTAAGATTTACGATCAATTCTGCGTATTACAACGGAGGCAGTTACTTATTTAGTCTTTCTTTCTTTTAGTTTGCTATCTGTTGCGTTTGCACGATCAAGGCGGAGAGAAAATTAAGTATTCATCAGTGCAGAGGTATTAAAGGGTAAACTTCACGGAACTTAAGGAAATTTTCAGCAAAAATTAGGTGTACAAAAATACTTTTGTTGTGCTCAACGACATGGATTTTTATTTCTTTTTGAGGGCTTTACCAGGTCATTATTTTTTCTTTCTTTTTTACACCCAGTTTAAATCCTTCGTTTTTATATTCCATATATACATTCAAACGTAAACGTTTGACTGTCAAGGAAAAGCGAAAATCGCGATTTCCGTTCAGTTATTCCGCTCAGTTATTATTTAGTATAAATAAAGAGTTATTCCTCAGGCGTATTAGTAACATTAACTATCTACCTTTTATCTGAGATTCCTGTATTTGGCAATCAGTACTGCATTTAACATTTCTTTTTGTTTCCCGTTGAGAATCAATGGGAAGTTCAGATAGTAAATATATAAAAGATACAAAAATGGAACAATATGTTTACAAGCCCATTGGAATGCTGGTGAAAACGTCATTTTGAGACAAGACGAACGAGTTGAAATCGAATGCTTAGGGAGAGAACAATAGGTCTACGCCGCAATGGATCCGCTGTTAAGGAGAAGCACTACATGAAGATGATACAGAAAAAGATGTAAGCTGTGAACCATTTTATCATATGAAAGTATCCCCATGGATGAAAATTGAATGCATTCCAATAAAACCCGTAAAGTATGCAAGTTAAGCGTAAATTAATAGTTAATAGAAAATAATTAGTTAATTAATTACTAATGAATAGTTAATTAAGAGTTAAGCACTTATTACAAAATTTCTTACATTTTCATGGATGGAAGATAAGGAGGAAATTAAGTTAAGGTGAAAATATGAGAATGACAATCTTTGTCCCTACGATTGAAAATATATCAACAAAAATACTTCTGGTGAAATTTGTCTTTAGTTAGTAATCACAGGTATGTCGTATTGTGTATTATTTTTTTGCAGTAATTCTGGTTAATTCTATATCACTTAATTACTTCCGATTACTATTCGACTTATTGACGCTTACAAAGCACGATTTATCTTTTAGTGTAAACATAAATTTCACTGGTATTTTCTGACATTGGGCTATGTTAAGCAATTTAATAGTTCATTTAAATCGGTAATAATTATTCGCAGAAAGTTGATGCAAGGTTTTTGTTGATAACCATTAATCAAAATATTCTTGCATCGAAAATCCTTCATGGATGCAAACTGTTCCTGTCATTGTTTTCGTGCGCTGAAAAGGTACACAACTTTGAGTGTCAGTCCTCTACATCTTCCCGATGTAACGATTGAATTATCTATCAATTTAGTAAATATAATCGCAAAGCCACCAGATTCCGTGCTCGTCTCACCTTCTCTTCTTCATGCTCAGAGATTACCAAGCAAATCTATAGCTACCATTGGTTAGCAGTTTCATTAATAATATTGATTTTTCCATTTGCCCTTTAAATGAAACAAACCTTTCTTCGTCACGTTAAGTCGCTCTACTCAGCTCAGTACCAACCATACACATGAGAGGTCGAGTCTACTAAGGCGTCATCATTTTGAGAACTAACACCGAAAGTTTATTCAATGGAAGTTTGTAATTGGCATCTTTCATTGCGTTCATGAATGCGCCTATTTTTTTTACTCCGCAAAAGGAAAACTTATTATTAATGACATAGTATGCCGCTGACAATACATTTAAATGATCCATTTCACTTCATTTTGCGTCTTTGAAAGCATCAGAAGGGTTTTCACATCACGTCGAAGTCTCATTCGTCGTTTTCATCATAACAGATAGTGAGATAAGCTTATTTTATAAACTGAATTATTCGGAATCCAACCCTTCTCTTATATTCGCGTTACATTTTGTTAATAAAGTTACCTTACCTTAGGTTTTGGAGAAAATTCCTACACGAAGAAAAGCTAAACAAATTCTAGAAGTACATGGCCAATGAGTCAGCGGGCGCTCAAGTTGTTGAAGATTCTAAGACCCCAATAAAGATAAAATAATGGAGGTTAGGGATGCCGCGCATAGATGGAGCTGGCGTGGATTCACAGGAAGATGTTGCTCGTTCGACATAGATAATTATCAAAAAGTTTAAGCGATTTACTGTGAGTCAAGAATTCTGCTGATAATTTTCTAACATCACGTGACGTATCCCGCTGAATCCCGCTGACAAAGCTTCTGTTATCTTGGAATTGAAGGCTTTTAGTAATAACTCCTCCCTTTATTATTGCGAGACGCTGCTACAACACGTAGCTTCATATTCTGCTCCATTTCTACCTCGGATATTTTCAGTTTTTGTCGTTTGCGTTGTTTTTGAAGCCTGCATTTTAGTTTTAGTAGATTTAGCTTTTGAAGTGAATTACCTTGAAAATTATGGTTTAAGTTAACATTTATACTTCAGGTGTTAGCTTCTCTAATACTCAGTAAAAAGAACGACCAGAGGTAACTAGTTAAATCATTATACTACTTCATCGATGCCTCTCGGAGACCGCACGGAAGTTTTTATTCTTATTCTTCGGGACAGTTTGAACATTTTATCTTCTCAGAATCGCGAATTAAAGTTAATAGGACTCAAAAATTGCATACATTGAATTGTGAAAGCTGTTTCTGCAACAGTGTCGAATCCCGACACTGTTGGTAACGCCTTGGATCATAAGAGAAATCTCGTGATTCCAAAGAAAACGAAGAGAAGGATTTAAAGAGGTGTAAAAGTAATTGCAAAGATTTTTCAATTAATTATGAAAACATTAGTACCATAAATATCAAGGTTTTCCCGATTAGTAATAAAATAGGTTTAATTAAACATTTAACTACAATTTAAAATTTCATTGAAGATGAATAAAAAAACTTGTATATCAAATATTGTTCTAAAATAATATTTTTAGTATAGTGCCTTTATATCGTCCGGATGCTCATTTCGATTCTGTCGGAACCAGCAAGTTAAACTTTCAAAAGGCTCATTCGGTCCCATCAGATAAGTCACTGGTCTTATCCCTGCAAGACTTTGTGATGAGTAATCTTTTGCAACTCTTAGATAAATCTATTTACACAACTGAAATGTAAATAGTGAAATATTTTCTCTGTAATGGTTTCCAAGCTCTTTTTGTTTGTGCTTGTTTTTCTTGCATATATTCTTCCTTTTCCATGTTTTATCCTTACTGCTTCACAATTCTCTTTCCTGCATTCTGTCTAATCATCGCTTTCTTCTTGCTTCTGTTTAAGACATCCAACAAGTGTTTTCCAGATATTTAGTATCTGAGGTGCCATATTGTTTTCTCGAGGTATGTGAAATATACATAACAAGCTGATAAGAAAAATCTCTGCAATAATTACCCCAAAATGATGCATCATTTAAATCCACAAAAACAAATTCAGTAAATCGTTGTTTATAAAGATGTCAGTGAACATGACTGTTTCACGTCGACAAGCTAAGAAAGAGAAATGGGTTATCTCATAAACATTATGGTCTTCCAGTAAGCGATATTAATTTTCCGTCGAAAACGTATATACGTGACTTTCATAGATATATTAGCAGATTCTGATTAGTGCTCATCACAGGCAAAAATCGTAAGAATCATCGGTTGGAGATTTTGGAGACTATTTTGTTACGTAGATATATTTTTCGACGTAATTGTCGCTTTAAATTAAATTTGATGATGGTTCGTTAAATGTTAGTAATGGTGTAATTTGATATCGCTCAATCCGGTATAATGTATAAGAATTGAATATCAAACATCTCTTTTGTTACGTGATGCATCAATTCATTTTCTTGATTCCCTTATAGAATCGCCAACAAAATTAAGCCCCTGCCTAGTCTAGTGATCTGCATGGACTAATCACCGAAACCCAGGCTTAATCCCTATATTTGTTATGTGAATGATCGATAATGATGATAACATGGTAAAAATCGATGTTAATATCAGGAATTATTATAGTGTTCAAAGAGATACGTCGTCCGACGTAATAATTGCTAGCAAATAATTTCGAGTTAAGGCAGTAAGATAATTCGTAAAGTTACTCTGAAACAGAGGTACGGTCAATGTATGTAAATATCAAGGTAGCGCGTAAACATCTTTCTCAAGTATACGATAATCGACGGTTCGACGGACTAAATATTATATTGGAGCGTTTCATGTTGATAATTTCCAAATAAATGGAAATGTGACCATCAGAGGTCTGTTATCTTCTCAAAGATCGTTTTCCTCTAGCGATGAGGCATATAATCTGCGACCCAGTCTCTTTTTCCCTCCCCAATTCACTGACGCAACGGCGATGTTTGTTCACCTGACGAGATTACTAGCTCAGATAAGATACTCCGACTCTGATAAAAGTAACGGGGATACCGAGAAGGAATTCTTGTCCGCTACGAAAAATTCACTTTATACCAAGATCAGTTGAACTTTTAGCTGTGGATGCCGACCAACCCCAGTGGCAATGATTTCCACCCCTACCACGGGGATGGATCTTTGACGGCGCACTTACCGATTACCTTTTCTGCTCACTAGACCCAAACCTTTTATTGTTTCAGAGATTCATAAAGAATTAACAGATCAAAGTGAAAGTTTCAACGTTTATTGTGTCCTCCATGTAATCAAACATTTAGCTCGCATAAAAACGCATATATAATAATGTACACCTAGTAAAGCTTAGTAAATATCCAAAATGACGATGAATGAACGAATGAATAATGAGAGGAAAAGGGAAAAATAATAGAAAACCCTGCTTATGAATCGTTTCATATAATAATAATGCAACAATAAACTTAACCAAAGAAGTAAAATAGATTGAGCTTAATCCCTTTAGTGAAGTACACCCGGGATAGGTGAATGTTTCCAGTCCTGTGACTGAGAACTGAGAAATTCATATAGTAATAATAATAGCCAACGAAGAAATTAACATTAACATTTATCCACATTTTAAACCACTACACACCGTATCGTAATGAAGAGCTTATTTATTTAGATGATGGTGTTCTGGAGAGAGCCAGTAATAAAGGATAGAATAACCTCAGTTTAGGTTATCTACTTTTTCATTACAGTGCGATCAAGCAAAAAAGGCAATATAAAAAAAAAATTGATGACTTTCGTAGAGATAAATTATAGGATAGTGCACTTACTAGAAGGTCATATCACCTTGATATTACTTATAGTTTTAATGATTTAATTCCACTTCAACTTAGTGTAATAATATATTTAATAATTATGACCATGATGCCATCTCAGTTAGTATAATAATGTATTTATGGATTATGATTATAATTCAAATCATTTTTTGGAAGTAATTTAAATGTATCTTTGATATTTGGATCCCTGATAGGCTGAAAGGCAGCACATTTCCCATTGTATTAACAAGGGCTCCCAAACCCAGAGCACCCTTGACGAGTGACGAGGAACAGGTAAATAATTACATTTTACCATTAAGGTTCTCCTAAAGTAGTTTGGATAGCAGCAGATCCAGACTATTCCATGTTGGCATTGTCTGTTAGCCAAATTTTTCTCTAATTTTGCACGATAAACTTTACAAAATTTGCCCCATAATAATAATTAAGGGATTCGGGATAATTTACTTAAAGCCAAGGGGCGATGGAATCATAAAAGCGAATCCGTTTTAGAGCTTCTTAAATATCATAAACATTCCTTTTGAAAAGAATAGCAGAAATAAAAATATTTTATTATGTTGCTCCCTTAATGATAACAATTTCTCCCTTATTCAGAATTCATGAAACTATCAATAATTGCAACATTATTTTCACGACTTCACAACTCAAATAATAACAGTTTTATGAAATACTATTTACAATCATCAGTATGATAATTAATAAAAAAGTTGGAATATAACAACGTAAAATTTATTTAACGAATAATTTCAAGCCTCTTAAATAAAAATATACCTATACAATAATAGTGCTAATTTGGTTACTAGAAAAGCAGGAATAGAATTAGCAGAATGGATTAGTGCAAAGTTTGGAGGCATAACCCTTACAGAAAAACCTAATGATAATTTTTTAAGATCATTAGAATAAAAACATAGAAAAGTTCCATTGTGTCATAGTGAGAGAGTGAGGATGGAGTTAAACACAAGCTTAAAAAGTTAAAAGTTAAAGCAAGCATATGTAATGGATTGATAAAGAATTATGATGAAGAGTTATACTAAAGTTATCACAGAAAAATTTCAGAGTGATGCTGAAGAGAGGAAATAACTGAAATTCTTCATGCACCTTGGAAATTTACCCAAGGTAACGAAGCAACAAAGAGTTGGACGAAAGAATACTACACGGAAGAATATTCTGTATTTTCCAGAAATGAATAGAATGGATTTAGGATGGTAAGCGAAAGATCTACCGAATCTACTTTCTTCAAATTCTTATCGTTTTTGCAAGTAGTTAGGCAGCTACTAGCGAAAGAAAGCGTAAGTTGTAGGTAGTGCGAAACAACAATGATCTACCTTGGATGAATGATATGTAAGTTGACAAGAAGGATATGAAAGAAGATATAGAATATACTTGCATGGCTTGGCCATGTTCAGAGATCGGTACAGAATGAAATGTCGCGGTAAGCATAGACACGGAAATAGAGAAAGACCAAGAAATACAACTGAAATTGGTAGGAGAAAGGAGAATGTGGAAATGTCATCCTTGGAGAAAGATGGAAGGAATTGGAAATCACAGGTCCATGTCTTCTCACCCAACTCAGACAGAAGCTGAGCCAGGGAGAAAAATAAGGATGAAGGCATTGAAATGCCCCATAAAGAAGCGTAAATATGAAAATGAGAACCACTCCATTGGTGAACGCAACTTTCAAATGTCTCCCGCTGCATCAGCACCCTTGTAGAATGCCCGGGAATAATCTCCTGCTCCTGGGTTGTGATATCTTGCAGACGAAGTGGTCCCTCCACCGGGCGAGCACGCGCCAAATAAGTAGCCTCTCCTTTTGTACAACATGTAGATCGAAACAAGGACCGGAATGGCGATGAGGGCTCCAATAAGAACTCCGATGAGCATGGCGCCATCGTTCTCAGGATGGTTGCCATATTTGTCCAGGCATCTCATATGAGGTGAGTGAAACTCGATATCCCGGAAGGTCTTCCCTGCCATCTCTTCTGGCTCGTAGCACCTGTACAAAAGTGTCATTAAGTCTGAATTTAACGTATTTTTTTAAGTCAGGAGCCTAGTTTGGTGAAATATAACTTGGCATTTTTCACTTCCAATCAAAAGATCGATCAATTTGAGAAAGTTTTAAATTGAATTCATCAGATCGCTATCCAGGGATGGCTTTTATTTTCAATCTAAAGCGATAAATGAAAATTCACGGAGCTGAAAGTACTTAAGACTATCGACGATCCATTTCCAACTTCAGACAAAGTGTAATTTTGATATATAAAGGATGTTTCAGGAGGAAAGGTAAATATTTCAGGAGATTGTAATATGGACCGTTTTGGGTATAAACATGTGTCCAATTTTCAATTATTGTGTGGCTACAGACGTTTAAATGTAAAGTATCAAAGCTCTGATGTCTCTGGAGCGTAAGAATTAAGTAGCAACGTTCTTCAAAGTTTTTAACATTACGAGATCCTATAAATCCTTCAACATCAAAATAAAAAGCAATAATTTGTCTCCCGGTTAATTATTATTAGAAGACATGGGCGACTTAAATGCTTACATCAATCTTGATGTCATGGATGGATCGATTTTGTCCAGTATTGGAACCAGGTCCGTGATTATCCATTGGTTTATGCAGTCACATGACCAGGGATTTCCATAGAGAGTGATGGTTTCTAGGCTCTCCCAGCGTGGGACAAGATGCCTATGCAGGTAACTAAGGCGATTATTGTTGAGTTTCAGCTGAAAATATTCAGAGAGGATAGGTTGAAATAAATTATACAATCAAGACAAATTAGATGCTCTTTAAAAGAATAACTAATTCTTTTCGCTAGAATCTTACGTTAAAGTAATAACTAATGATTGGCATATTTCTTTCCACATTTTTTTGTATTGACAATTACAACAAAAACAATTTATACAACCTAACAACGGAATAGCATTACATTAGTAAAAATCGATGTTTTGTAAGGATAAAAACGTAAAAATTTACAGCTTGAAATATTTTAGTTAGTTAATGATGGTGTACGTCAAAAAAAACGGAACTTTGTGGTGGAGCAACGTTCATGGATAAAAACAGGTACAGTTTACAGTATTTTCGCTGGTGATATTTACATTCAATATTCTGAGGAAGACTCACAATTCTTATTATCACGTTATCTTTAAACACTCAAAATGTGACTGAATTATTACCTTCATTTACTACAGTAAATCTAGCTACCATTAAGTTTTTATTGTACATCAATGACCTCAGCAAAAACGTTGATGGTAAAGTAAGAATATTTGCGGACGACACGGTAATTTATAGGGAAATAGGAAGTTCAGATGATAGATTAGCCATCACTAATGATTTAGATAAAATTGTGAAATGGCGCGACGATTGGCAATTAGAGCTCAATATAGACAAATTTTCGTTAATTAACTTCTTCGAAAGGAAGACTACCAATGATTATTCGTACAGCCTCCTAGGGAAAATTTTACCAACAGTAGACTCGGTAAAATATTTTGGAGTATACAGAAAAATAACTTGACTTGACCCACTTTCGTAATATATGCGGACGAGCACTTAAGAAACACGTATTCGTTAAGAGAATAGTCGGTCGGAGCGAAGAAAAAGTTCGCGAGCGATGTTACATTGCGCTGGTCACGCCTCACCTTGAATATGCGTGTAGTGTATGGTACCCTGCCGCAAAGTGTTGCATTCGAAAATTAGAAAAAGTACAGCGAAAGGCAATATGTTTCGTAGAAACCTGTTTCGACTAATCAGTGAGCGTTACTCAAATATTTCAGGACGCAGGATGGGAATCTCTAGAAGATAGAATATTTAAACAAAGGATAAATTTACTTAGTAAGTTCAGAGTAGGTTCTTTCGTAGAAGATGTAGCCGATATTATGCGTCCACCATGTTACATAGACCGTTTGATACTGAGAGAAAAATCAGAGATATAAATACTAGAACTAATTGATTCGAAATTTCATTTTTGCCACGAACAATACGCGAAAGTAATCGATTAGGGAAGTAGATTCAAGGTACATACATGCACCCCCTGCCACACGCCCAAACGCAGCTTGCAGGGTACATATGTAGATGTAGATGATTAACGACTTAAGAAGAATGCTGGAGATCTTATGATGATCGTATTATCATTATCATATATTATTTCTGATTCAAAAAGCAGAAATTTGAAGTGCTTATGAGTAAACTCATAGGTTTTTAACAAGAATACAGATGAAATTACGTCACCGCACAAGATGAACATCTTGAGGGAATCTAAAATAATCTCGAACTTGTCACTATAATATGCTTAAACTACCACATTTTATTTCAATATATTAAAGCATTGCCGTAACAATGGGGAATTCAGCGGACATGGCGACTGTTGTTACTAATGACAGATTATAATTTAGACTTCGGTGTGAAAGTTCGATGGAAGGTGTGAAGAAAAGGTGTTAAATAAGTGAGGAAAGCGGAAGGCTGTAAATCTTCGAGAGGTGATGAGACGAAAGCGTGGTAGTTTAAGTATTAGAGAAGATTTTGGCTGGGTGAAATGTATCATTCTAGTAAATATTCTTATGAAATAATACTTTAACTTACTATTCTAAGAGGTTTGCGGCCATAGCCTCTTAGTTCAGAATCCAAAGCGTAGGAATCTATATCAACAAGCTTGGGATTCTGCTCACAATGTAGCTCCTCGAGAGCCACCAGCCCAGATAGTGCACCGTCCTCGATTGCCACCAATTCCGGCATGTGAGAGATCGATAGATAGGTGAGTTTGTTGAGAAAAGGTAACGATTCGTTATGCAGTCTTCTGATCATGTTATCGTCCAGAACCAATTTCTTCAGCTCTTTGGCCTGAGCAACCGTGGTAGGGACCTCCGTCATATCGTTTCCAGATATTATCAAAACCTCCAGAAAGCGAGGTGTGTGCAGCAAGGTGTCAGGAAGAGTGATCAAATTCATGTAGGAAAGGCTGAGCACCTGCAGTGAAAAAGAATTATTATTTATTATTATAAGATTTTCTGCACTGTGTCATGAGTATAATTTTTCGTGTTTCCAACGAAGACTTTGGTATCAACTAAGGTATTTTTCCCTTTTTTATGCTAAAAATGCTATTGATAAAATGAAGTGCTATAAGCATTAACCTTCGTGGAATGGACATGCTATTCATATCATGAAGGTTGATACTTAGCACAAATTAATGTTTAAGCCAGTCAATGTTGTATACTTATTAATATGTAATTAATATTTACTCTTTAATTAAATGAGTCTTTTAGTTCATGGTATGTATTATAGGATGGTGTGAACTTTATTCAGGCTTTTTTATTTCTTTATTTTTAAAAAGAATATATAAACTTGCCATTTTCACCCACATACTTCATTCGAAAATAAAATCAGTAATAACGATGAAACTGAGAATCGATATGTATGAAATCAGCCGCTATTCCACGTGACTATTGTTGATGCAAATTAAATCTCATTAAGTCTTACGGATCACCTCTTCATAAGTTAAATTTTCATTTTGCACATTTGACAGAAAAATAACTTTCGATCAGTCTTTAAAGGTGACTTTTTCTATAAGAATCGAACGCAAAATTTTTTCGACAAATTGTGGATCTAAATGTTTTCAAGCAACTTCTCATGGACAATCGCATTTCAATCATTTTCTTTCCGGAAAGGATACGTTATGAAGGTGAATGCATTCTCTTATGCTTACCGAAACTTCCAGTTTTCTGATTAACTTCACTTAAGATTCATAAGATATGCTCATTTTAAGAAATATAAAGACCATGTTTAGATCAACACCACTGAAAGCCAGGCATATTAAAAATTGAAGGAGATAGAATAAGGCCTTTAGGTCTTTATTTAGGCGAGATAACTAATGTGTAACTTAGGAAGAAAGATCCTCGACAGGCAAACACCACAATGAAATTGGTGCATGCACCTCCTGCCACACGCCGAAAGGCGGCTTGCTGGGTACTTACGAGTAATGTGAGTGCGTAAAAATTGCTCTAATGTATAGGAAGTTATAGCGAAAAGATGTGATAGAAAATTGAGCTCAAATTATAGAAACTACAGAACAAAACAATGAGCAAAGTGTAGGTGTAATCGATAATCTGAAGCTGAAGTGTTAGCCCAAAAGAATTCACGTCATTTCACCTGAAATAACACCATTATTAAATTAACAAAATACAGATAGTTTTTCAACTCAGAAACAGTATACGGGGAGAAAAGAAAGTATGAAGACAGTGGATAATTTCTTTACATTTAAGACATTAAAGTAAATATGTTCTATAGTAATTTCTCCGCATAAAAAATAATTGAATGCACGACATAATTAAAAAATACCAATGAAAATAAAGAAAATCTATATACCTTACCTTTAACTTGATGACTGAGGCAATGGCTTGCACTGTGAGGGTGTCAAGTACAGGCATCGGATTGAAGTCCAAGTATAATTCCTCGAGATCTGGCAGATGTTCGAAGAGATCGGGATGCAGAGAGTGCAGGGAGTTCCGTGCCAGCCTAAGGACGCGTAACTTGGGTAGTGGCTGGTACGTCTTCGGCGCGTACGAGCCCCGAAATGCGTGTGGCTTCAGGGAATCAAATGTGAGAGCGTTGGAGCTTAGGTCGACCTCTTCAAGGGTAGAGGACGGTCCAATGAATGCATCTTCGTCCACGGCGCTGATCTGATTATGGGCATAGGACACCTTCGAGATGCGTACCTCCGGCAAAGGATGGACACGCACCATGCTGTGGATAAGGCAAGGCTCATTAGGGAATACCCAATGCACAAATATTTTCCTCCTGCTGGATATACACCTCACCACATTAAAGGGTGTTTTGTTCTATTAGAGGTTTAAGAACGCTCCGTAAGCCGTATGTCGGCAGACCTAACTTGCGCATTGAAGCAAATGGGATGTCCCGGATTACCGATTTATGGGAATCTCCATATGCGCATTTCGGAAGCAAAGCTTCCATTATCAATGGTCTCACAGTGAGAAATGATTATTTCACTCCGATGCTCCGTACATAAAGTACTCGTATGCCACCACTCACACTCACCACTTGATCATAAAATTTCTCTCATAACTAAGGTATTCTGATAGAAAATATCTAATTGCCTCACAGTTCCAACATTACGTCTACCATCTGTGTTCCGTGAAACATCTTATATTAATGTATTTTAGATGAAAAAGTGTAAGCAGTAGGAAATGGCGACGAATCGTTATCTTCTTTTGGTAGGATATTTCTGAACGGCGATGAATACGGTTTTATATCGGTAGAAGGATATCACCGGACAGAATACCATCTCTTTTCCTCGTTGAAGTTCACTAAATCTTTACATGAAAAACGTTGACCTTCAGATTTTCGAGTCGTAATCGTTTCCGATAGGTACTTTAAAGGAAAAATATCCATCCTCGGATAATTACGCATCTGTGACTTAGACGAAGGAATGCTTTGTTTGGTTTAGGAACACTGTGGCAATACGTATTTACTCTTCACGAATGTTACTTTACTCCGGTATCGGATGATACAAATTAATAGCACCTGATGACAGACGGATCCATGGGGGAACGATCTGCCCTCCTCTCTTGAAGACCTTGGATGTACAGAAATTTACCTACGGTTTGACGAGGAGCTTAAACGAAAAACGGACGGTAAAGTGTTTCAACGCCCAATTACATTCAATTGCTTTGTGGTGCAGAATGCACTTATATTATTTTTACCTTAAAAGCATGACCTGCCGCTCGTAGATCGCGCTTGGACAAGTTTGGCAACTTTATAAATCCTTCCCAATGATCTTCCGAACACTTCAAGACCCGATACTGTAAATTTACCTAATTCAATGAGGTGTAAGAAAATTTAGCGAAAACTCTTTGTGTTTACGGAAAAGTTATCACTTCCTTAACTCAACAAAAACGCAGTCGCTTTAATCATTCACAAATACTTCGTACGGATATTTAACTCAGGCTAAGAAACTATATACTCTCACTCGTTAAATTTTAACTTGTGAGAGTTAAATAAGCTTACAATACCTTTGAGAGTTTAAAAAGGTTATAATACGTTTTTAGTAATCAGTATAAGAGTTGTAACACTTTTCGATAGTTGATAAAAAGCTTCGCACGGCTTCTGCCTTCGTCGGTACATATTAAAGGGATTAACCCTTTTCATTGTATCTCAGCTACTGATGTGAAGGGATGCCATGATATTATTCTAACGAGGAAACATATTTGAGTATCGGTAACTCATAATATATTCTCTTGCTATGTTCAATATTCTTTAAAAAGACGCCGGAATTGCCGTAACGTTTGAGAATTTTCTCCTCCACTATAGCTCGTAATCCTCTAGCTCGTAATTACAGCCATTCCATGTTTATCTCTTACTGAGTGATAATCCAGTCCCGTTCGATAGCAATCAGCGTCCCACGTCGGCAGCTAAAGAAATTTTGATCACTTTCACAGCATATCCTTTGGACGGTATCACTTTTATTTATAACATCTTGCTAATGAACGCCAAGTTAAACATCGTTATCATTCGTGATTCATTCTACTGAATTGAACGATTACAGAAAACTGTCGCTACATTTTTAAACGAATCATTTCTATAAATTTGAATGTACAGACATGTTTCAAATGACTCGAAGCATATTTATACCCACTGGAAAGTTTTTTTTGGAAAGAATTTGAGATCGGAGAATGGATTTGGAATAATGGGACTGAAAACTTTTCTTTAAATTTACCTAACCGCTTATCATTGGTTGAGCAAAACGATTAGATCGTAAGGGCGTTAAAGAAGTATTATGTTTCAGTGCCTCAAAGGTGCCAGTTCAGTAGGACTAATCACTTTATATTTTAAGATATGCGATTTGGCAGAATAAGACATTTAGTGTTTGATTTGTATATTTAATAAAACTTAACGATTTTTTTAAGGAACACGGCCGTGGTTAGGCACGGTAAATACAGAATCGGTAGATGAGCGATGAGAAACGCATGGTTCACATGCTTGAAGTTAGATGAAGAAATGAAGCAGAATAAGTCTGCCGCAGCTGGGTATCGAACCAGGGTCTCTCACTTTCCGGGCGGTCACTCTGTCCTCTAAGCTAAAACGACAGAACGATCTGTCCTTCAATACGATTCTCTCCTTCAAATCATATGATCATATTAACATAGCCTAAGAAATTGAAATTCTTTTAGGTCGTTCTGTCGTGGAAGCTTAGAGGACAGAGCACCCGCCCGGAAAGCGGGAGACCCGGGTATGATTCCTGGCTGTGGCAGGCTTTTTTCCTCCATTTCTTCACCTGAATCGGTAATTTTTCCTCTAATCTTTCACGGACATCCAAGCAGGGGCACCCGGTGATTTGGCCCGCTACGATTTGGTCCCACGACAATTTTATCCCACGATTTGGCTCCACGACGATTTGGTCCGCGACGACTGAGTGCTACGATGATTTAGTAACTAAACGCGATAAATTGGTTGTTGGGCAAGGCTGAGATTTGTCATAATTAATTTTTATCGTTATTTCTGGATAGAATGTGGAAATCTTAGAGGTATTAAACTGTTTGTTAAACAAAAATTGGAACTATACCTTACTTGAATTGGAGCGTGCATTACATTAATAATCTTCTTTGATTTCTTCTCATCGATATTTATCCCTGAAACAACATTCATTTATCTCAGGATGCGTATTCCCTGCGTATAAAAGACTCGAATTTAAATATCAACAATACTTTTGTCATATTTTCACGTCTGGATAACTGTTTTCCTCCCATATTGTACCCCTCCTTATTTCAGATAGTAGCTCATAATCATTACGGTGTCGGGTGAACTCCGATATATGTATGCCTCCTTTGAGAATTGAACTTGGAACCTCTTTTACGCTGTCATCATAGGCGAACGCCTTACCCCCTTAATTATCCGGGGATCCTATTTCTCTATGGTAGGTATACTATAGACAAATGTCAAAAAATTGGACAAAATATCCAAAATCTTAATTTTTTCCATATTTAATTGTGTACTCCCTGTATTTAAAGAACTTTCCACCTAAGAGTAATGCTAGCAGAAGATTTTCAGTGTGATCTGCAACCCAAATTCCTTAATGGCGCGTTCGCATTGCACTTACCCGTTGTGCTCGAAATTGACGTCCATTATCGAATCAGGTTCTTCTGTAGGCCAGCTACTCTTGTCCACAAAACCAGCGGTCAGCCTCAAATTGGAGCAGTCCACGGAAACAATTTTCGGTGAAGTACCCGCTTTGTCAGCGCAGCGACAGCTATCACAAACATTATCGGCCTGAAGAGTTACCAGGGTCGACAGCATCAATATAGCTGCGAGCGACCATCGTGAAATCATGCTGCTCCCGGTGATGTTCTTCTTCAGCGGAAAGCTCTTGGAGTTCCTGTTCGGGTTGAAATTCTATTAAAGACATAAGGGAGAACCTTTTTGCCGTTCTGATAAACGATGGTTTGTCTTAATCTTAAGATCAAAGAAGATTGACTCATCCCTTTATCTCTGAGAAATTTACGCCTCGAGGAAATGTTGATGTATCACTACTCCCGCAACTATATCAATTTTATTGGGTAGAATTCCTTTCTCTGATTTGATACAATTCATTCGTTCATAGAAGCGGCAAGACAAAACTGAGCGTTGCGAAATGATACCGACTAAAAATGTGTTTCCTGCTTCACATCGGCAGGGTAACGGTAGGGTAAATCAGCTTCACTTATATAGGTGAAATCTAGTAGTAACGTTCTAGAGAAAGCTGAAGTAAAACTATAAGCTGAAGCTGAGTTGTCCCCGAGGAATTTTTTTAAATATGTCTTTCGTGAAATAATTCTTTTATAGATCTTGATCATCGTATCAGTACATAATTTTCCCAATATCAAATATAGGCGACTTGAAGGGTACGAATGAAGATTTCAAAGTATCTCACTAACAACATGAATGACAATCTGCTTGCTCTATGATGCAATCAAACTACAATATGATGCATAGAGACCAAATAACTTCTGGGAGCATAACATCTACGTAAGCTTCGTCTGAGGAACTATTTTTGAGAGAAAAGTCTATTTTTATCTCAGTGATTTTGTATTTGGTCTTAACTCCTCTCGTTCCTCGAAAAACTTTTTGATCCAATCCGTGATATTATAAGTGTTTAATTTTGATTAGTTTATTCGGAAAGAGATATCGATTGTGGGGAATACCTTTTCATGTATCTCTCTGCAAAAGAATAGTTGCAGAATAATGTAATAGATTTTCAAAAAGGGACTCAAGAGGATTGGAGGATTGCATAGATTATTTTGCGTACAACTTTTAATCTTGCGCTTTGTTTAATTTCATCAGTGATGTATTAAAATATATGCTGAATCTTAAAAATACTTTCTTTATTATTCTACTATATTTTAATATGCTAAGTTAACTACTACAAAGTTTGGACAGAAAGAATTGATCTCTGAGCCTTGTTGAAGTACAGGAATGGACCGCAACAAGTTTCGTTTAATCAAGTTTTATGATGTCGTCTTGTCATTGTAATATTGATTTTTATGGTTGCGTTGAGAGACTTAGTCTTTAAAAAATCGTAAATTATTTAGAACCACGTCTATTAAGTCAACATTTCATACGTCTGTGCAACCTAGAGTAGGATGAGTAAAAACGTTGCCGTTTATTGCGGAAGCCATGGACTTGTTTTTTAGGAAATCACACATTTAGAGTTTTTAACGCACCAAAAGAAATGATAAGAACCACCTCATAATTTATTGATTTCAATCAAATAATATTACATTTTGTGAGTTATTTTCTTGCAAACAGAAAGCATATAAATTTAATTCCTAAGCTTGTACTGTAGGTGAAAATATTATCCCAATGGGCCAAAATCATTGATAGTAATTCGTATTTTTTACTTCAAAAAACAAAGTTTAAAATAAACTATGTTTATTAATGCTAATTTCCTTTGTGCTTTATAACTCTGATACTCCGAAAGTTACGAAAGGCAATTTTCTTCGGAATTTTTAGTCTCACTCGCTTGAAATAGCAGGTGTGAGTCAACTTTATAAAAACGTCTTCATTCAAAATAACGATCTATTCTAGATTTGGACTTGCCACACTAAACTGAAAGAAATACGCCTAGAGCATCTACCGTGGCTCACCAATGAAAGTCCTTAACTTTTCGCACGGAATATTCTCTAAATTTGGTATAATTACTTTTGACCAAGTGATTGAAATGATGGGAACTGAAATTCAAAATAAATTATTCTCTTATTATCTGTTACCTTCTTGGGCGGAGAAAAGATCAGAATTAGCTGGTTCACAAACGTTCTAACAGGAAGCAAGGGGAGAAAGAACCTTCGTCCCAGGAACCTTCTGATAAATTTGTTGTTCTTTTACCTAAAGTAGATTTAGGTCAAGAGCATCATCACAATGGGTGAAGAAAAAGGTTGGAAATTCCTATAATTACCATCATACAGAAACATACAGCCGGAAACAGAGCAGTGCGCAGTAGCATTGTAAAATGTATTGGAAAATCTATATGACAACAATATTTTTACTCGGCGAAGGAAATAGAAAACACTATTAAAGTCTATCATGCTAATGTTGCGTCCGCAATTGACTTTTTCTGAATACTGAATCTCTACGCGAGCAATAAACACCCTATTGAAAGTGCTATAAAATTTCAACTTATAGAAAGAGTAAGTAAATAATCAGAGCTATTATTCAGTTTTCCCCGAGCCAGGCAATCCCAGCAATCATTAACACTCGCATAGATCTTAACGGATTGCCGGTAGGTTACGACAAATAAAGAACACGCTTCTTATAACACCTTGCTTTATTTAAAGCATTTTCGAAAGATATAGATATTTATGCAAGAAGAAAAGCTTTAGTCAATGACCCATACTGGTAACACCGGTACATGCAAAGTATAAGCGAAAATTTAGGTTAACTACAAACCACGGCGAATATCATGCGTCTTACAATCGCCTAGTATTTTTTGCCCCTACATGACTTCCAACACTATATGTGTCTATGATGTGTATGTATGACGTGTCTTACGTTCGGGTTAATCTGATTTGAGAATAAAAGGTAATTGTTTTTAGAGATAGTGCAGTTGGAAGACGTCGATATCCCACTACAGGAAGAGAAAAATTAAATAATAATACTTCTAGAACAGCTTCAAGTCCGAACGTCTTTTGCACGGCTATGATATGCAAATGTAAACATTCATACATGATAAAACGCAGATTAAGAATAAACGGTAGCGAAGATATCGGAATGTCACATAAAAAGTGTAAAATGAAATAAAACACATGGGTATCATTTAAACGTAAATACTCTACGTTGTAGTTGTTCCTTGGTTCTCTTTAATAGAAAAATTCTGACTGAGATGTTAAGCCCCACCCATGATATCTATCCCGCAACCGGTGAAGATTACCCATATCTTCGGCCTATCATTTCTCAGGAAGGTTATTAAATTATCAAGATGTTATCTCGCGTCGAAAGTCTGATTAGGGCGTCGCATTATTTGATCAAACACATACTCTCATGGGATGAGGAAATGGATTTCAAAGACTTTTTCATGCTTGCTAATAAATAACTTTTCAATCGCCGTTATCGGAACTGTTTGCACAACGAGAGCGATCAAATACTGCAATACTACAAGTGTTCAACGTATCTTCACCTGTTCTGAAAATTGTGCGCAGTAAAATTGGTGATTAAGTAATAATAGAACCAAACTCAACATGAAAAATCAGTTGCTATATCCAAGGAAGATACCCGTAAAATATTAGCTTATCTACGCTTTCAGAATTCGAGCATAGTGTGCCATAAGAAGAGAAGTATATAATTCACTAACTTTCTTTCCGGCGAAGGTTTAATGACGCTTGTTCCGAAAGAGTTGAGATTATAACGCACTATTATAGGGTAAAGAAAAAGGAGGAAAAGGAATAGCTAACCTGACAATGGTCAACGTTCCTTTTCCGAGTAGATGAGCTGGACGCACCTGCGAAGCTGAAGATCGTGAGAAAGACTATCGAAAGCATCACCGGCGCAAGCGTCGCTGCCTCTTGCCCAGAGATAACGAAATATTTTATCTCCATCTTTTCGTAGCAGGTAACATCAGTCATTTATCAGCAGAAGGACCTGTAGGCGCCTCCGGAAGTGGCCAAAGCAGGCTCTCGTCTTCATTACATGTGGGTTCGCTTCGCTCGAAACTGATCAATTCCGAAAGATGGTGACCATGCCATTGTGTGACTCTGAGGTTTGTGTGTGCTTGGATGAAGTATAACCTCGGCCAAAACTTTGCTCGCGTATGTGGTCTTCAGAGGCATTAGAAGTTATACTCTGGTATCCCTGGTGACGAAGGCTTCCCTACTCTTGCTTGAAAATACTTGTCCATAGTCGAAACTTTGCTTGATTCGCCATTCTCCTCCAAATTAAAGGCCCTTCTCTATATATTTCCGTCATAGTAGATCTGCTCAGTATAATTATAAGAGAATCCTTGATCAGGGTTGGAAACCTTTACGAAATACGAAAATAAATATAAAATATCGCTAATTGTGACTAAGTAGATAATGTTTCCCTTTATTTTCACACGTAGTAATAAAAGAGACTACGAAACAAAATAATTTAAGCACCTGCCACTGTTTCGATGAAAAATACGTTTGACCTATGACAGGGACTGGGAAACCTTTTTTCATTGAAAAGCAGCACACACCATTCGGTCTCATAAGAAGCCATTACGTCGCCAATGGATGGCGCGTTCCCATTTTTTATATACGAATGGTTTACTAGGAAATTGCACGAGGCGAATTCCCAACTTGTTATGTGAATATCCACGTATAAACTGCGAGTTACAAATCTCTATTCCCCAACTCCCACATAGACCATGAGTGCAGGGAATTTGTAAATGTAAGCATCTGCGTAGAGGCGAAGAAAATTGAATAGAAGGAAAAGGGGCTTAAACTTCAATTCTTCGAACTAAATAATAATACTAATTTGTGATATATACCACTCAAATTGCTTTATGCATAGTACTTAAATTTCTAAAACAATTAACATAATATATTTGGTCAAAGTAGCCATTCATAAAACATTTTAGTGATTTTGATAACATTTTTAATATGATAAATATTCATTAATAAATAGCTTTTCCAGTTCCTGCAGAAATACATGTTGTAACTGATACGTTACCTAATAATAAGAGACGAAGTTGTAGAATTTTTAGGTAGGTTAGAAAGTATCTCATGGGGATTTTAACCGTCTTCGATATTATTGCAATGAATTTGGCTGCTGCTGAATGTAGAACTTATCAAACCTTCTTTGAGCCACTTCGCTGAAATGGTTGAGGGACACAAAACAACACAGTTACGTTCTTAAAATATTTTGAAAAAATCTAAATCTCCTTCCTTCAAAAAATTATCTCAGACTGTTTTATTTTATTCGCCTTATCTACCTTTAATATATCGATTCATTGCTGAAATGCGTTTCAACATCCTCTTTGGAAGCTGCCTCTGGCTCCCAAAGAATTCTCAGTTTAACCGATAGCATCTCAAAAAATAGCGTTAATCCTGAATCCTCAGCACTGGAAATATTCTCAACCATGGGCCCTTAAACATTTTGTGGGCAATATTTTGTAGGGTGTAACTTTTGCGGGTTGTATGATACCAAAACTAATTGTTTTACGAATAACATGCATTGATAAATTCAACCGACTGGTCATAAATTACAAATAGGCCGGATTGGGCCGCGGACAAGAGTTAATGCACCCATGTTCTAAACTAGAGCTTCCTAAACTTTTTTCTTATGACGACCACCTCCTCTTTCCACTGTGTTCAACCCTGGGATTGGTTTGCAGCAGCTCGCCATCTGCACCATCTGGATCTCTCTTGCGTCTTCTTCTTCAATTATTAACATATTAACTGCTTTGTACATCCACAACCCCCATATGCTCGAGAAAAAAAATTTTAAACGACACCCCTCCAACTTTAATGTAACAGCATAATGTAAATATTTGATGTTTAGAGAAACGTTACAATCTATCAAGATAGCGTAGCCTAGCCTTAATATAATAAATACTTGATTTAATTTATAGTGTGCTTGTAGCGCGTACACTTCTAATAATTTATTTATAATTACCATTTTTGCAACCCACAGTTTGAATAGCCCTTCTCTGAACCAGAGCTGGAAAGCCTGCGGCCTTTCAGTCACTTCCTGAAATGAATGCCCTTATTTAAACAATTCTGTTTCCTAATTTTCCCAATATCGTCAAATTAATTTGAAGGGTAAAATTTAATCTTTTGTTCACTCAGGGAAATTATACGTTTTCTCATGCACGAGTACGTTGTCGATGTTAAGATAGTTACATTAAGGCAATACGCAACCTAAGGGCGGCCTAATGGTTTTACATCCGGTCTTTCTTACGTGACCGAATGGCATGGTGTTCTTTCGATGGAAAAAGATTCCCCATTCGTTCTCCACATAGTTTACAATGAAATGAACGAAGGAAACCGTGAGTTCCGTGAAACCATAATAACATAAGAGATACAACTTGGTATCTTCACTTGAAGAGCCCGGGTATAGGTTTCAACTTAACTTAGTAGCCATTGCTGTAGGGTAGGAATATAAAATATGCCTATTGGTACGACTTACAGAGAAAATTACATATATAGAGTGACAGTTTGAAGAAACTTTATACAATATAGCAAATAAAATTAAAATTTTCTCTTTTTAACTGCATGTCTTGCTAATTTTGATGAAAAAACATTTAGTCATCGTATATTCGCAGGGTCTCTTTACGTTGCCTTATATACCTGAGGCATTGTGACTATTTTTCAGCTGGTCCGAAGTCCCTTTGTCTTGCATCTCGTTCAGCCTCACGGCAGTTGTATCAGTACCCGCGCAAGCTTCACCTACCGGAGGTTAGGTTAATGACCTCCACTTAGCAAGGGACGACTTTGACCAGTTTTTTTTGCGAATTCCAGCAATGGATAAGAACTATTGTAGTCTCTCACCAAATACTTTTAAGACACTTATCAGAGTATATTTAACGACGAGTGAATTCCCCCGTCAAAAATAACGGAGCTTACTTTTAATTGGTTATGAAACTTAATAATATTCAGAAATTACTCGAACTAGGGTTCCCGGATAGCCGAGTGGGCAACGCGTTCGACTTCGGTGAAAGCGGTCCCGGTGGGGGCCTACGTGCGAAATGACCTAAGCTGTCGAAGAACTTTTAACAATAATACTACTACTACTATTCGAACATGAATTTTCAGTGATTGTACAACTGGGCACCTGCTGACAAGTCTCTGATTTAGCAGGACCTGAATGTATTTTCTTCTCTGAAAAAATCTCTATGTATGTCAATGTATGCATCAGATTATATTTCCATAAATTTATTATATCATTTATTTTTGTATTACATTATTATTACCTATGTAGATCTAATATACTGCATTGTAATCTCAACCTGAAGCATTGCATATTATTGTAACTTCTAATGTATATGTAATTTATATTTCTGTATGTATATGTAATGTATTCTAATGATTGTAAACTTATTTTATATTAACCTATTTGTATGCCTTAAAATACTCAAATAAATGCCATTATTATTATTTTTTAATTTTGTTAGAATTTAAACCGAATAATTTAACCGATATGCAAAAATCATAAAAGCTTGATTAAATTTTATTGAAATTTATTAATCAAGTAAAACTCGAATTAAAAGCACTCCTACTTTTTAATCCTTGTCTTTGCTAAAAGTCCATTCTTTTTCAAAAATTATTTCCTTTCCTCTTTCTTGGATGTACATGTACTCTGTACTCTGTACTGTACTCTGATCATGTACTACTTCACAACTTTCCATGGGCAAAAAGGATTAAGAAACACTTGTATATGATTGTGAATTTTCTCTGCAAATTGTTAAATATTACAGGAAATGCTCGAACCACAGGATTTGAGAATCACATCTTGTTATCATTCAAAAGCAAAAATTCCAAAAAATTTTAGAATTATTTAGAATGCTTTCCATAAGGTTAGGCCAGAACACTTGGAGTTTATCCTTACCATTCACGTGGGCCTAAATTCCCCGAATACTCTTTCAGAAAAATGCATGAGCAAGGATTTAAAAATCACTTTGATAGCCTTGGGGAAGGGTCGTTTATCAACACAAAATTTCAGAATCAGATTCATCTATTTTTCAATCCCACCCTTATGACTGCTTTCCATTCCACTTCCATTCAAACCATAATCAGTTCAGGAGATAGATCTCCTGTGATAATTATGCATAGGAAATCTCTTAAACTTGACATTACAAAGCTGGTTTCAATCATGCTTATAATGGAGGAAAATCACATATTCTACTTGGATCATCATACATTTTACACTTAAATGACCTTTCATACATGCCTATCTCAAAAACATTAGAATGACAATATAAGTTCACAATTGTTTTGACATAATTTACATTATGGAATTGCTGAGACACTGGGTTTCCATTTCAAGAATCTGCAACGAGTACTCAACAATTAATTTCATGAAATTAGTGATGCACATCTGATTCATACTCACTGGAGAGAGTTAAGAATAGAAGTCAATGCAAAGCAAAGAGTTCCATCAGAATAATGTAAGGGGAATGGAAGGAATTTTCTCTCAAAAGAATTCAACTTCTTTGGGTAATGACTTGTAAAGCTTGAAGACAGTGAGATTTTAAGCATTTACACACACATAAAAAGATTTTCAATTATAATATTATTGGTAAGACACAATTGCTTATTCTAAGTTCCTCAGTATTTCTGAATATGACAACAAAAAGTGTTAAATTAATGTGGATGACAGAATTATCTCTATTTCTTTCCTCTAGAAACAAAGCCTTATGAATGTAAGCTGGGCTGTCATATTTTGTTCTTGACAGATTTTATGAAAGAAAATCAAGCAAATAGAGCTAAGTCACAAAGGAACTTAGAAAGATGGCGATCAGGTAAGTTATAGTTAAAAAACAGTGAGATTAGATTTGATTTCCATTTTTACTTCCACAAAATTATCCGTCACCAATTATTTTATATCTGATGCCAGTAACTACACTTAAACATATAAATTCTTGATGACCCACCATCAGCAAAGATTATGCCCAAGGAGAGATCCCTTCACCGAGTTAGTCATTCTACACAGCAAGAAGAATATGTCCAATTACATACTAAAAGTCACTCATAATTTAGGAAATTATTTTATTAAAATCATATAAT